>JAWWMO010000083.1:126262123-126280021 GCA_035047845.1 Dendrocincla fuliginosa | reverse complement strand
AGCAGG
This sequence comes from Dendrocincla fuliginosa, assembly GCA_035047845.1. NCBI lineage: Eukaryota > Metazoa > Chordata > Aves > Passeriformes > Dendrocolaptidae > Dendrocincla > Dendrocincla fuliginosa. The sequence goes on along the minus strand of JAWWMO010000083.1, from coordinate 126,280,015 downwards.
CAGGTATTCCCTCCAGGAAAGCAGGGGTCCATTGCACATAATGGTGAATTGGGAAGACAAATAATGACACTCTGAACATCCCCTCTACCTTCTTCTCCCACCTTTATATGCTGAGTATCATGCTGTGTGGTAAGAGATATTCCTCTGCTCAGTTGGGGTTAGCTGGTCCAGCTGTGTCTCCTCCCAGCTCTTTGTGCACCCCCAGCCTCCTCGCTGGCCGGGTGGTGGGAAAAGCAGAAAAGGCCTTGTCGCTGTGTGAGCCCTGCTCAGCAGTTGCAAAAACATCTTTGCCTTGTCAACTGTGTTTTCGCCACGAATCAGAAACATAGCACCTTACTTGCTACTGTGAATGAAATTAACTCTGTCTTAGCCAAAACTGTTTTATGTTATAGAGCATTGGCTCTGAAGTAAAAGAAGCAAAACCTGTCGTATCACATTTTTATATATGCATTAATCGTTCTCATTCAGTATCATAGCAATTTAATAATTCCAAGTGCTTGAAACATGATGTTTATATTGCAACATGCATTTTTCTAGTGATAGAATGTCCAAGTTTTAAAGTTTCAAACAGCCACAATTTCGATACTAAATACAGACTTTGTGAGCAGTACCTCAAACTGGCACACGATGGCAGGATGATGACATTTTAAAGCAAATATCCTGAAGCTCTGTTGTGGTAGTCATAGCAACTAATTTGAAACGTAGTCTTTAAGTATGTTTTGCAGAGCAAATTTTTTTTTTTATTTTGCACTTTGAAGCGCAGATAATACTGCCTGTTGCCTTTTAACTTTATTTTTTAGTTAGTCTTAAACTCAGCTACATCATACACTTTTGACATTCTATTTGATTTTCATAAAAGCAGTTGAGAACATGATACACAGAGTTCTTGTCATAAGCCTTTCAAAGCATTCAATGGAAACCACTGAATATTTGTTTTCTGTTGTTGTGTGGTTTGTTTTTTTTTTGTTGTTGTCGTTTTTTCTGTTTGGGATTGGAGGGTTTTGTTTATTTTTGTTTTTTGGGCGGGTGGTTTGGGTTTTTTTTCTGTTTCTTGGGGTTTTTCTTTTTGCAGGTCCTTCTTTCCAGGAAGCTTCATCCTTATTATGTTACAGCAGACCTTTAGTTCTTCATGTGAAACCAAAAAGCCTGACTCCCTCATCAGTGAAGAGGAGCTGGGGGCAGTGGTGAGGAGTATTTTCCATTTGCTTCTGCTGAGGCTTTCTTATGCACCCAAAAATTCTTTGAACTAAATGTCAGTCAAAAGGTAACAGGTTACACCCTCTTTGAAGGAGGTGTAGGTTTTTTACAGAGAACAGGAGGAAGAATGTCTTTACTGTGAGGGTGACTGAGCACTGGAACAGACTGCCCAGGGAGGTTGTGGGAGTCTCCTTTTCTGGAGACATTCAAAAGCCATCTGAATACAATCTTGGATAGTGTGCTCCAGGTTGAGCAGGAAGGTTGGATCCAACAACACACTATGGTCCCTTCCAACATTAAACATTCAGTGGTTGTGTAACATGGAAGCCATTAACAAAATCTGAAGTGGATTTGATAATTTTGATAATGCTGAAATTAGAATGCAAAATCTTTGGTGTTTCTGAGTATTCAGGTAGTGGCAAATTACTTTCAGAAATTAGTCCTTAAAACAGTCCAAGAAGTTGGTGAAAATCTTTATATTATGATGTTTGGTTTTGCTCCATTCACACATCTATTTGGCAGAGAAATAGTCCAGATACTCTATTATCAGAGCACAGAGTCAAGAAAGAACACCACTTAACCATGACTTGGGCCATAAACAGTGGCAGGTTCCTCAGTGAAATCCAGGTGCCTCTCTGTGTTAATTCTTGTAGACAATGTTTCAGGACTGAGATCTCACTCTGCAGAAGCTGAAGTTATTGAAGAAGGATTCAGTAACATGGGATAAAATCACCAATGCAACAAGTTTAAAACTTTTGACAGTGAAAGATTCAGACACTTAGTGATCTTGAAACGTCTTGTGATCTCAGATTGCTGCAAACCCCACATTTCTAATGTTTTCACTTGAAATGACTGGAAATCATGTAAGAGTTACCCCTCATCATCTGACATTGCTGATTCTGATCTTTCAGAAACCTAAAAATATCTACATATCTCAGTCTATTCAGAATGCTTTGGTCCATATTCAGTTTGAGAGGGGGAAAAAAAGGAAAATTCTGAGTGAAGTTCTTGCTTATATCATATCCTCCAGCTCTTTGCCCAACTGCACTGGCCTTCACTATGTAGGACTGTTATGCCAAATATTTATGCAGAGACAGTTTATCCTTTCCCACATGGTCATGTTAACACCATTTTTAACTAAACCACATATTTTCTGAAGATTGATTTTGAGATTAAAACGTTATGATTTTGAGTCTAACAAAAGAAGAAAAGCAAATGAAAAAATCCTCCGCCAATGTGTACAGAATAGCCAGAGGGAAATAATGCATCTTGCTTTTTAATGGAAATCTTCAACTCTGTGTATTAAAAAAAAAAAAAAAGTCACAGCTTTACAGTAAAGTTGTTTTGAGGTTTTGTTTTGAAGTTTGTGATTACCATCATACATATGCATAAAACATTTTTCTTATGCAGATAGTAATTTGCATGAACACCAAGGCTTTATCTCAAATGCTCATGAAGAAAACTGTTCTTATGTTGGGTCAACTGGAAGTTATTCTCCTTTACTGTAGGGCTTTCAGTTAATTAAATTCAATGAATCTGTTTGACTGCTAATGCCTGTTATACTTCAGATAAGATAAAAAAAATACATTTTTCATCAGTCTGTGGGGAGAGACACTGCTAATATACCTCCTGAGCCATAGTCACAATACACACTGAAACTTAGGAAGCATGGCCTACCCAAAAGTTGATTTACTATTTTAGTGGGGCATATCTACCAGAAATGAGTGGCTCTGCTGATGCATTTATTGTACAAAATGAGCTATATTTCTAGACTTTTAATGCAATGGAAGCTTGTCTGTAATATTATGCTCTACATGTGATTTACTTAATATAGGGTAAAAAGAAGAAGGGAGACACAGTTGCAATAGAATGGATCTTTATATAAATTATCATGACAGAAATTTGATTGTTCTTATGAGAGTCAGTAAGAAATTAAGAAAATTTTGTTATTTGTTTCTTTCTTTGGTTTTGTTTTGTTACTTGTGTTCCACTTTCTAATTGCCACTTTCTGATTTTATGTGTACCAGTATAGGAATTCAGATGGAAAATTAAGTCAAAATTAGGTAACAGCTGGCCCAAGAATTTGAAACTGATATTAGCCAGGAATCCCTAAATGTCTGGCAGTTCTGTATAAATCAGAGCTGATAAATGAAGACATAGCCTAATAACAGTGGAGATGCTTTTACTCTACACTTTTGGTACTATATATATATACACTAATGTGCCACATTTTCTCACATGCATCTTTCATAAAACCCTTTGTGAGACTCCACAAAAGGGGCTAAGCTGTATTTTTTAAGACAAGACAGCTACCCTATTTAAGAAAGGAAGTACCAGAAACCATACTCTTTAAGATATTTAATAGCATTCACTCTACTGTCAACATGTATCGTAGAATCATGGAAACACAGAATGGGGTCTCATGGGAATGGAGCATATGGGGCAAACCACTGCTTCTTTTGATGCATCCCTGGGTGTGGTTTGCTTTCTGGGTTACAATCACACATTACTAACTTAGGTCTAATTCTTCAGCTACCAGTATACGAAAGTTCTCTGCAGGGCTCCTCTCAGACATAATTCTGTAACTTTTCTCAGGGTTCTTAGCATTCAGATTTTGCTTTGCTTTAGACATTCCACAGAAAAATACACTAATATTTACCATTACAACCATTTTTTTTAACATCTTTAAATCTTTTGCAAAGTAAATGATCATGCAAAAGGCACTGAGGGTCCAGGACTGAATTTGTACAAATGTTGAATTTGCACCTGAGGACTTGAAAAAACTCAATTGCTTTCTTTGTTTCAAAGAGTGAATTTGAGACATTGGGTAGTGTGCAAAAGAAAAGGGATTGATGGGTATAGACAAAGTAAAGGAAATGTGAACTTGAAAACCTGAGGAGGAGGGCAAATTTGAAGAGAAAAAAGATAATACAATCCAATTGCGCAGAAATAGAGAACAGAAGATCATCAAGAGACTTGCCTTTAAAAGAAATAGTAGAACAAAGATATATTTTATAGGATGCTATATTGGATTAAAGGAGGCCTAAAATGAAAAGCTTTGTACAACAAAGGCATCCGTCAGATAGGTTTCTCCTCTTTCTTTTCATAGCTAAGGGCTTCCAGCCCCTTTTGCATTTGGTTATTGCAAAGTATGAAATCTCAGAGGGTCACAGTCATCTTTGACTTTTGTTGGTGAGAGGTCCCATTGCATGCTTCTCCTGTTATAATAAAACATATTTGCCTCAGGAGGAGTAGGCAGAAAGCTATACAGCCTCCTTTTATCCAAGTACATGGTAGAAATACAAGAGCCAGAGTGGAGACCACTGTCTATCCATTGGGCCAAATGCACTCTGGAGTCACAGAACTGAAGTTACACTTAAGATTTTATCTGGTATAAAGTTTGTTGCAAAGCTCATGCTCTTCTATGTTGTGATTTTCTTTAGCAAAGTTCAGATTTCCTCTCTCCACTTTTCTACAACATCACTAGACATGATCTTTTCAAGTGTTAAAATATCAAAAGTCTTACATCTAAGTGATCCTCCAGACACAGGTGTATCATGGCCATTTAGAAAGCCAAGCCTGTTGGGCAACCTGACCCGACTGGTTCACTCGCAGTCAGATCCTCACAGGGTGGCTGAAGCCTGACGTGGGCAGCAATATGCTGGGGCTGCTGCTGAGGACATATCACAGTGAGAGCCTGAGCTGCGGGCAAGGCACAAAATAAATAAATAAACTATCCCAATCAGTTCTGCCAATAACATGAGGTTGCAAATTGTTTCCCTAACAGTGTGGCTAGCAAAATATAAAGAGCTTTTGCTTTTTGAACCTATACTACAAAAAGTGAAGTCAGCACAACGTGGCAAGGAGCACTCATATCTCAGAATGCCGTCTGTATCCTGGGCTGCATCAAAAGATGCATATCCAGCAGATGGAGGGGCATGATTCTGCTCTCTGTGCTGTTCTTGTGAGACACTACCTGGATGCGTCTGCTTCTGGGGCCCCCAACAGAAGGACATGGATCTATTGGAGCAGGTACAAAGGAAGGCCATGAAGATGCTCAGAGGGGCTGGAGCTTCTCTCCTATGAAGACACGCTGAGGGACCTGGGGTTGTTCAGCCTGAAGAAGAGAACATATTGCAGCCTTCCAGTTCTGAAAGAGGGCTTACAAGAAACCTGTAGATGGAAACTTTTTACAAGGAGAAGGGCTAATGACTTTAAACTGAGAGAGTAGGTTTAGATTAGGTATCAGGAAAAAATTCTTTACTGTGATGGGGTGAGGTGGTGAGGCACTGGAACAAGTTGCCCAGAGAAGCTGTGGATACCCCATTTCTGGAGGTTCAGAAAGGCTTCAAGGCCAGGTTGGAAAAGGTCCTGAGCCACCTGATCTAGTGGAAAGTGACTGTGTCCATGGCAGAGAGGTGGGAACTAGATGATCATTAGGGTCCCTTCCAAGCCAAGCCATTCTATGATTCTCAGGCCCCTTTATGTTGAAGGAAGCCTGCAATCTGGACCAATATAGTTGGCTACCTTTCTGAGTTTACTTCTAAAATCTTTGTTCCACCCTTTATCCTCTTAGCTTAATTATCATGGCTGATAACTTTGCATTTCCTCACACCAGCAATCTGCCTGGGTGCTCTTTTGTCCACAGCAGGTACCAATTTGAACACTCCGCTGAAGCTTGATTGAGCTGTACTTCACCTCCCCCTTATTTTTGCTCTGCTGTCTCTCCCCTGAATGCTCAGTCACTGTGGTTTTGCACATTTGTAGGGATGTTCAATGCTTTTTTCAGCATCTCAGTCCTCATTCTGTTCCATGACCTCTTTTGTGTTGCTCTGTACACCAGGATTGCTGAGACAAAAAGTCTGGGGCTGACTATATCTCCTTCACTCATCTACTGGGAAATTATTCCAGGAAACCTGTTCTATTACTCTCACCTATCTTTGTTCTGTTGTTTAGTATCAAGCACTTATTCAACAGTGTGAATTGCAATTATTCATGAATTATACAATGTGACAGTTTCTGCTCTGGTTTTTTCTTGTTTACATAAATACTAAGCTGTAAGCTCGTTTTGCCTTAGAAACATTTTCCAAACTTAAAGATAGGTGCTTTGAAAGCCTTTGATGACTAAGGACACTAGACTTTTGGAGAGAGATGTCAGTGCTTGAATAAAAATTTCATTTTTTTAATATCTAGTCCTTAGTTCTTGGACATTCACATGTTCTGCTGTGGCTCAGATTTTGATTGGTGAGCAGCTGCTAAAGGTGTGGATAGTTGAAGAAGTGTGTGGACCATGCCAGCTCACAAAGTTGAAATCCTGGTGCAATTTTGTTTTTTCTTTCTGCTTGCATTACTCAGACCAGCTTTTATGTAATCCAAATATGTCAGGACATGTATCTTGTCTGAGTAACAAATCATGCCTCTGTCTAACCATGGCTTCCTTCATTGTGCTATGTATTACCACATATCCTAGAAAACTGTCTTTAAGCAGTTTAATTCCAATATTTGAAATTAATTTTCAAACTCTAGGATGGGCCAGTATTTTCCTTTCTTTCTTTAGAGAATACGCATTTTATTTAATCCTTTCCTCTATTTAATAGACCGCACATTGCACTTCAAAATCTCATTTTTGTCCTGAAAAGCCAAGATGGTGACTTTGTTCATGGCACCCTTGAACCCATGAACATGCTGTTCATGGCCCCAAAAACCATTGCTGAAGTAAGAAATGTTATCAGTCCTGGCCTATATGATGTTGCTGTTTTATGTGGAAGCATCTTTCTCTCCAAGGCATATAAACCTGGAGTTCTAATGTTCTTGCTTTCTTTAGTCTTTAGCTACTGCCTAACACTCATGAGTGGGAATGTCTTTTGTATGTTGGCTGTGAAATCAGTTTGTGCAGCAATTGGCCTCCTTTCAGAAGAGTACTATATAAACCATTAACATTGTCATTATCCAGGGAGAGAAAAGGATGAAAATGCGCATATATATTTTTTAGTGTGAGTGTAGCTACACAATTCTTTAAACCTATGTTTAGGGTAAATCTAAAAACCTATTTTTTCCTTACCTATTTTTCCTTAAACCTACTTTTCATTTGAAAAAATGGTTGTTATTTAGTTTTAAGCAAGAACAAATGCAGATGGTTCATGCTTCTGTTAGTTCCATTTTTATAGAGTGCTATTAAACTAAGGAAGTTTTAGATTGAAGGGAGTGAAATAATAGGGTGATTTTACAAAGAACAATGGCATAGGATGAAAAATGAAAATTATAAAATCATAGAATGATATGAGTTTGAAGGGACCTTAAATATCATCTAGTTCCAAACCCCCTGCAATTATCAGGGACATCTTTCACTAGAATAAGCTGTTCAGAGCTTCATCCAATCTGGCCTTGAACACACCACCTCACAAGGTGAAGCAGGACAGGTACTGATCTCTTACTCTTATGACCAGTGACAGGACTGGAGGAAGTGGCATGGAACTGAGTTGGGGGAGGTTTAGGTCAGATGTCAGAAAAAGGTTCTTCACCCAGAGCGTAATTGAGTACTGGAAGAGGCTCTCCAGGGAAGTGGTCACAGCACCAAGCCTGATAGAATCCAAGAAGCTCTTGGACAGTGCTCTCAGGCTCATGGTGTGATTCCTGGGGTGTTCTGTGCACAGCCAGGGATTGGACTTGATGATCCTGACGGGTTCCTTTCAACACAGCATATTCTATGAGTCTGTGATTTTACTTCTGGGGTGGGGCAATCACAGCCTCTCTGGGCAACCTGTTCCAGTGCCTCACTACCCACACAGTAAAAAATTTTTTCCTAATGTCTAATCTAAACCTACTCTCTTTCAATTTGAATCTGTTCCCCCTTGTCCTGTGTCTACATGCTCCATCTTTCTTGTAGGCTCCCTTCAAGTACTGGAAATCCACAATGAGGTGACCCTGAAGCCTTCTCTTTTCCAGACTGAACAATACCAGTTCTCTTAGCCTTTCCTTATTGGAAACTTGCTCCAACAGGTTGATGTCCTTTGTGTGCTGGGGACCACAGAGCTGGATGTAGTGTTCTAGGTGGTGTCTCCCCAGAGTGCAGTAGAGAGGCAGAATCATCTCCCTCACCCTGCTGGCCACGCTGCTTTTGATGGAGCCCAGAACACGGTTGGCTTTCTGGGCTGCATTGCTGGCTCATGTCCTGCCTCTCATCCACCTCTAGTCCCTCTTGGCAAGGCTGCTCTCGGTCTGTTCAGCCCTCATACTGCAAGTTGCCCCAATGAATAGTTCTGGTTACACAGAGATACTACTTTCTTAAAGGAACAAACAGCAGTAAAACTGTACCTGACTCTTACTTTTTCATCCGTTTCTAATTTTTTCATCCTGAGATCCCAGAAGCTTGAAACCATAATAAAAACAGCTCATTAAAAATCTGCCAAGTCCATCTACTTACACAATAGGATTATTCATCACCACGTGTATTCCCCATCTGGCAGTAAATGGCCAAAACGCTGAGACCACCACCATCTCACTTGCAAATTGTTCCCCAGTTTAACCAGTCATACTATTGAGAAGATGTGCCTCCAGCTCAACCCAAACTGTCTGCAATCATATTGCTTCCTTTCCCTTGTTATCCTGAGTAGTTCCTTCCCACCCATGTGTTTAACCTCTCCAAAATATTTGAGGATGGCAATCAGATTCCTCTGAGTCACTGCTTAGCTAAGCTGTATGCATTTTGAGCTTCCTCCTTTTCCCATGTAAATCTTTTCAAACATTTAACCATTTTTCTCCTTTATTTTTTTTTTATGTGAAATCCTCCACTTTTATTGAAGTTATTAGAAAAATTGCCACTGGCTGAGCATGGGAATCACTGGCAAGTCTTACACAGGTGGTCTCTTCAGTGACCTGTGTTTGGCTAGAGCTATGCTAGGAAGCTAGTATTTTAGCTACATTAAGAAGTAAAGTCACAGCCCTACATTCTTACTACATTCGTACTAGCTGCAGCATGGCCAGATTTAACCATTCAGGGTATCACGAACAGTGTACACGATATAATGTGTCTTCCAGACTTGAGTGGTTGAACCAAACTTTTATTAGACTACTGGTCTGGGGATCTGTGTGTGACTTGATACATAGGGAACTTTTTCTATTTTCAATATATTTGCATTTTGATTTGGAACAACACTTGGAAGTTACAAATATTCTATGGAATGGAAAGTCTGTAGAATTTTTCCTCAGGAGTACTAATGTAAAATAACTTCTTTGAAAAATATTGTGATGAGTGAACTGACTCTTGGCCAGAGAAGGAGCCCAGGAAGCCACACAGCTGGTCAGCACTTTTGACTGCTCCCTTCCCAGTGAGACTGGTAACCAAAAAGCTGTCCATCTTGAGAGCTAAGGAGCCAGGAAGATAAGGCAGGTCACACCAGCCTCCCTGCCTGCTTTCCATCAACAACTTTGACAGGTCCCCACAGAGTGTTGTTATTAAATCAAGTCAGTATGGGCAGCTAGAATATGTCTGTCAGAATATATTTTTAACAAGTTAAACTTTAATTCTTCAGCTGTCCTTTACAGGCAATTTTTCATTCCTCTTTCCATTAAAATGTTTGCAATTTGACATGCCAAAATAATGCTTTCCAAAAAAAACCCAACCCAAAACAAAAAAGCCAAAAAACAACAAAAAAACCCCACCCAAAACTAAAACTTGCAATATATCAAATATGAAATCACTTATTATCTTTTGCTCCTCAAAACTAATTTTAAGGGAAGAGAAAATACTGCTTACATGCCTGAACAAATTGGGGAGCTTATAGGGCAGTGCAACCTACTCAGGTTAAAAGAAAAATAAAATAGGTGAGCTAACTGGTTTATTATACACAATTATTATTTGACAAGTTATTGATGTAGTGTAAGGAAAAAGTATGAAACACTGAAATGATAAGGCTGCCAAGACCATCAGGTAAAATAACGGCAGGGAACTGCTGTAGGGCACATTCAGACTGCCTGGCCCTCTATGCTTGCAAGGTAGAAGCACTGGATAAAGCACTTGGAGAAGACATTAGTACAAATTAGCGTATGTAGTTAATTGGCCTATCTTCCACAGCAGTCCTAGCTCTCATGAAAAGAGCAAATATCTTTTATATTTCTGCTTTGCTTCTCTTAAAGAACAACAGTGAAGTTCCTGTTCCTAGTTTTGCTCAGAATTTCTCACAGAAGAAGGTCCTGCCTGTGACAGGTTGGGACTAAGTGTAATTGTTGTTATAGGGGAAGAGGACAATGTCCAAATGTCATGGGGACAATGCTTGTAAGCAGAAGGGTAGAAAAAATGTCCTATTTGTTTTCTTGAACATAACTCAACAGAATTAAATTTTTCTTTTTAGTGTTATATAGTGAACATAAAATTGATGAAATACTGTAGCTGCAACATACTATTTATATATGGATTAATTTTCATGCTTGTTTCCCTGTATAGCTTACAATATACTGGTTTTGACTGGGATAGAGGCTACATCTGAGGCCACGGTTAAGTCCACGCCAGAGCAGGTGCATCTCAAAGCACTTGTGGACGTGATTTTGTCTGTGCCACAGCAGGTGCACCTCTGAAGGGATTGTGGCCCAAGGATAAGTCCATACTGAGAAAGGTACGCCTTGAAGTACCATCTCGCCCTGTGGATTTTTCCACATCTTGAAGAATCAGTGCCTGTGCAGGAGGTCATGCTGCGGCACCTCAAAGCATTTGAGTTGCGTGTTATAGAAATTGCTATAGCAGGAACCATCAGTGAGGGACAAACCTTATACAAAGCAGTGCAAGTGCTGAAGGTGCACAAAGATCTGGAAGGGACACAACTGGGATAACTGACCCCAAGTTACCAAAGAGATATCCCATACCATATGATGCCATGCTCAGCAATAAAAGCTGGAGAAAGAAGAGAGGACATTCTGGGTTAACAGTATTTTGCCTTCCCAAGTCAACATTACAGGTTCCTTGATGGAACCCTGCTTTCCTGGAGATGGCTGAACACCTGCTTATTGATGGGAAGTGATGAATGAATTCCTTGTTTTGCTTCAATTCTGTGCACAAATTTGGCTTTACCTATGAAACTGTCTTTATTTCAACCAACAAATTTTCTCATTATTATTCTTCCAATTCTCTTCTCCATCCCACTGGGGGAAAGTGACTGGGTGATGCTTGCCAGATGGAGTTAAACCATGACAGTTCCGCCCACTTCTATCATCCCAATTTAGGAACCTCTTAATTAGGGAGAGTAGCAGAAAAGATTTTGGAGTGTAGTCGAGGGAGAGGAGAGGTCGTGTTGGGCCAAAAGACAAGACAAGACTGGAGAATGTAGCTATGGAAAGATGACTGCATCATGAGACCTGGAGTCATTTCAGCTAAAGAAGTGGGGAAAAAGCAATGGGGAGAAGGGACAAATGGAAAGAGATGATCAGAAGAAGTCCAAGGCTATGAGTGTCCGTGAGCCTCTGTAGAGGCTGAAGCCTAAGAAATTCTTCTTCAGAGCCATTTCAAGGCTATATTGTGTTATTACTTGGTGATTCTGCATGTTTTATAAAGTTTCAGTGAAGTGGTGTCCATCTTGGCAAACAAACTAAAATTGATATTGACAGTGCTGTCACAAACACCAGTAAATTATCTGCCCTAAATCTCCATAGAGTCCTTTATCCTAATGAACATCAGTTCAAGGCTGTAGCAGAAGGGCTGGGTCTTGCTGTCAGTTGTGGGTGGGAACAGAAAAGAGGAGTGCTCTGTCCATCAGCTGAGCATGGCATTCAAAAAATGCAAGCAGGTCTACTGAGAAATATGTTTTAATAATGCACTCACTTTCAAAGAAATGTTTCCTGGGTTGGCAGAACTTTCTGTGGGTGTAAATTATCACTCGGGAACGGTCTGCAGTGCTGCAGCCATCAGTTGTAGGAAATTATTTTGGTTATGAGGAACAATTATTGTGAAGGAAGTTAGGAAACAGAGGTCCCGCCTTTGAGTGTTGCTTTGGTAACTATCTGTAGGGTCAGACCTACTGATTGGCTTTTACTCCCTTCTCCTTCCTCTTTTATTGGGACAAATGGCAGTCCAGTGACAATGCTCTTGAGAACAGCAACATAGCTAGATCCTGCTGGTACAGTGAGAGTGGTAGGTCCTTGGCAGGTATGTGTATTGTAGAGTCACTGCTCCAAAAGCTGTCAGTTCTACCAAAACTAGGAATGTGAACACTTTGGGGTTGTCCTGGCAGAAACTTAGGTTGTCCTTGGCCTCAGGCTATTCAGTTAGGTATGAGCTGACTGGCCTTGGGCATACAGTGGAAGTCAGGGAGCCTCACCCTTCCATTATTCCAGCTTCAAGTCTACAGACCAGGTACCTACCTCTGAGTTCTTAAGGTTCAGTTTGATACCTATGCTTTGGCTCACTTAAAGTATGAAAATGGAGAGAAACAAAAAAGGGACTAAAAATATGGAAGGTGGGGTACAGAAGTGCATGTACAATTCCTAAAGTCTGGCAAGTTTTAGAAAAGGAAATAGAAGACTGTTTATTTTACTCTTTTCTCTTCATTGCATGTGATTTTTCTTATCTTTCTTTCTTTCCATTCTATGAGTGGGTGATACCAATTCAATTCCTTCAAAAAGACTCATTTAGATGTTTTTCATCTTGTTTGCTTACCTAGGGCCACAATAACAGGGATTCAGCTGTGAATGGACCTCAGGATGACATTCTCATCCAAATGATTTCTAATTGGAACATAAGTGAATGTTTTGTCCTCAGGGCAGCAATGTCATTTCCTAAGAACACATACTTACTGCTCACAAACTCTTGTAGTCTTTAAAGAGTTGAATCTCTATGCAATGAAATCACCTAACTGCTGGTGTTTACACATATCTCCCTAAATCAGTTGAAAATGGATTCAGATTAACAAGTACTTCCATTTATAAAAGTAGTGAATAAAAATATGTTAAGGAAACCCTAAGTTCAGAAACAGGTGCATCCTATTCTTGAAGTTTTCTACTTTTTCTGAACAGACTTGAAGTTCTTGAGTGTCTAATGAACATAGGGAAAATTGGAAATTAACTGTAATCTATATATCTGTATATATATTTTTGAGATAACTGATATAAAACTGCATGAATTTGTTTGTGTTTATTAGTAAAACCATGCTCTTTTTCCTTATACTTTCAGAACTTCACAGTAGCTGAACTAGATCTATACAATTTGAATAATCTGAGCAAGCCTCTCTTTTCTTCATCTTTGTAAAGTTATTCAAGAAATCTCAGCACCTATGTACGCAGATAGCTGAGTGAAGCTGACATTTAAACTACGGAAAATTGCATAACAGCTACTAATATTAAAAACAGATTGTAACTATGATGAATGAAGAGCTGTGAATTAACATTTAGAAATTCAACAAGCTGGGGTTTCTATGTGAATGAGTATGAAAGGTGAAGTGAGATATTTTTAAAAGCTTTTATTTTACGTCAGCAGAGTGTGTGTCAGAAAGAAATTATTTTGAGAATGCCTTAATACCATAGTTGCAATAATTAGCCCTTAGGTATGTAGAAGGGACTGAGGTGGTTTTTTGTGGTTTTTTAACAGGAAAGTTTTCAGAGCTTCATTTTTACTGGCTCCAGACACATACACTGAAGATAAAAGAAGGAAAGATCATGGCTCACTTAAATAATTTTATGAACCACTCCATTTCTTGAAGATCTTTAGTCAAAAAAATCAGAGCAAAACTGTGATGTGCCACATAATTGTCAGTTTTTTGATGAGGTTATCATAGGTGGTTTTAGTAGAAAACCATATATTTTGAAAGGGCAGAGACAAAAACTGTTCCTGAAGGTAGGAGTTATGGAGGCTTATAGAAATACAATCTACCATAAAATAACATTAAAAAAAATAAAGTTAAAAGTTAAAGCCTAAATGAGTGAAGTTATATCTACTAATCCCACAGTAATTGTGATAGCTTCAAGCTTTGTTCTAGAGGACCTGGTCATTGGCTGAACTATTTTGGTGAAGCAAAGGAATTTAGTTTTCTGAGGGATCAGTTCATGCCGAGATAAGTCTAAAAGTCGCTCAGACTTCAGCTGCTAGTTTAAATTCCAAGCAATACTAACACCAGCACATGATTGTCTAGGGGCAACCTTGGAGCAGACTTAGCTCCCTGCTAGAAAGTATGTATCACTACTACTGAGGTGAACCAGAGTGAGTGGGCTCATCGAATTTGGGTGCATGTAAAACTGACCTGAGCGTAGCAGTGAAATGTGAAGGAGTCATGTCCATATGCCAGTCCATCTAACTGGTGAGTGTCCAAGAGAGGACACTCCTCAAGCATGATGATACAAGAAATTTAAGAGAAAAGAGGTCCAGAATATAAATTTTTTTCAGCCTTTAAAGCTTAGCTATATCAAGTGTTGTGAGTTGGTGGTTTGCTTATTATCAGTGGAAAAGATAACCTGTTATAGGTTATTATTAAAGATTAACATAATCTTCCATCAAGGCAGGGGGGATGTGCTAGATGTGGGTTTTTTCACATCAAGGACCCTGCAAATTCTGTGAAAAAGGGTTCATAGGAAATGTCCGTTTCATTAAGCTATTATCTTTGTCTCAGAAATGTCTCATTTGCTCTACACTGAAACCCAACTGCATTAAGCACAGCTATTCTCTTTCAAACTAAAAGCAGGGTGCTGGCAGGATCACTGAAGCAGCTTTCCTCCATTAAAGGCAAAAATGGCATAAATGGCTGCAAGTGTGTCATCTTCCTCTGCTGCCATTGCCTAATTTGAAATATTTAATTTAACACATTTCTGAAGTAGGCTGATTGTCTCTTACTGCCAGCTTGCAGTTCCTGCACTCTAATACTAAAACTCTTAAGAAAGGTATTAAGCTGTTAGAGACCATCCAAAGGAAGGCAATGAACATGGTGAAGTGTCTTGAGGGGAAGCCATATGAGGAGTGCCAGAGGACATTTGGTCTGTTCAGCCTGGAGAAGAGGAGACTGAGGGGAGACCTCATTGCAGCTACAACTTCCTTGTGAGGGGAAGAGGAGGCACTGATCTCTTCTCTGTGGTGACCAGTGACAGGACCCAAGAGAATGGCCTGAAGTTGTGTCAGGGGGCATTTAGATTGGATATTAGGAAAAGGTTCTTCATCCAGAGGGTGTTTGGGCACTGGAACAGGCTCCTCAGGGCAGTGATCACAGCACCAAGCCTGGCAGAGTTCATGAAGTGTTTGGATGATACTCTCAGGCACAGGGTGTGACTCTTGGGGATGGTTCTGTGCAGGGCCAGGAATTGGACTCAATGATTTCATGGGTCTCTTCCAGTTTGGCATATTCTGTGATTCCATGTTCATGTGTGTTCATTCTAATACACAATATTCTATCCTAGTTTAGCAATGGCCTTTCATGAGGGGAGGAGCAGCAGAATGGAAGTAGAGCTATAACAACTGCTCTTATCTGGTCAGTGAGATGTGAAGAAGCAAGACCCTCTGCTTTTGGGATGTGTGGCATGCCTCCTTTCAAATATTCTTCAGAAAGGGACCTATATCACAAGAATGACCCCAACACTCTAAATGTTATCTGTGATACAGGTGTTGTTCTAAGAAGGCTCTGAAAGTAGTAGGCCTTTATTGAGGATAGCAGGAATATTTGGATGATGTGTCTTTCCACTTTTGTTTCCTTCTTTTCTTGCAAACGGCAACATTTTGTCAGCATTCAACATTTAGAGAAGTAATGTAGTAAAAGAGAGTTTCTTTTCTCATTGTCTCTTGAGCCATTTAGTTTCAGTTTCTTGCTGGTTCTTAAATGTCAGGTGCATGAAACATGCATATGTTTTTGGGGTTTTAGCGTTTTTTAAAGAATTGACAAATAAATTACCTACCATTCAGAAACAAAACCAAGCCAAACTGGACCAAAACAAAACATCTTTTCCCCACCAGTTTCCCCCAAAATTCAGCTCTCTGTTGTAGCAGTGGAAGCAACCACGGAAGAATGAATGTAGTTTGAGAGAAGAACTGAAAAACAATTCAGTTCTCTTTACTTCGGGAATGTTCACTAGTATTGTGGGATCTTCTTGTAGGATGTGACACCACTTTTCTTCAGGAAAGTGTCTGAAGAGCAATATCACAATGAATATGCTACCTGAGGGAAATAGCCTTTTGAACTAGTTGCAATAATTGTTAACATAGGTGAGCAGAAAATGGACAACTATTTAAGAAGTGAGCTGGAAAGCAGTATAGTATCAATAAGGGCTGATCCTTTCTCTGTTTTTGAAAGCCATACTGGTGACTAGAAGCCATATAAACTCTTGAGGAACTCTTCCAAAAAAACATGATAAAGAATTCCTTTTCACCCACTGTTCTTCTAGGATAAGCCATGATAGAGTAGATAAGGTGAGATCAAGTGATTATTAGCCATGCAGATTGGAAGGAATTGCTGTCTTATGCAATCAAAGAAACACCTTAAAATATAATTGTGCTAAATTTAAATTATTACAAGTACCCCAAATCTTGTGAAAAGAATCTGGTGTATACTTAGATGGTAATGGGTCAAGAACTCATCAGTAAATAACCTGTAAGAGAAACTTACTACAGGCTCAGTGAGAAGCTGGGAATTATTCAGAGAAACTGACCCTAGGTATGCTGCAGAGCTATAGAAACAAACAGCTGCCAATCTAGTTCTCTAAAGAAAATATGGATCTGTAGAGGGTGCTTAGAAACTGTGATTATACTATTTTATGGATAAATGTTACCACTGAAGTTATGACAAAAGAGTTAATTTTGAAAGACATTTTCTCAAAGGTGTTGGAACAAAATTTGGGGCCTCTCTTAATTCTTATCATAAACTGAGTACCAAGAATAGAAATTTAACCTGACATGTTTTGAAAGTGTTTTATAGGTCAGTAATTTAAAGACAGGTCCCAAACGCTCAAAGGTATGGAGCTAGATACCTAAATACCCTTGAGGATATTGATTCTGTTGTTCAACTAAGCTACATAAGATCATGGAGTCTTAGCTAAACTCTATATATGACATGCATGGTCTTTATATTATTTTTAACTGAAAGAACATTTTCTTCAAAGAAAAAGTCCTTCACAGTGCACATTTTAAGATTTCAACTTCAATCTATAATGCTGTGGTAGAAAAAAAGAACTGTTCATATCAGTAGTCCTTAAGTAAGAATTGTAATTTCATTCTCATCCTGTTGCTCTGTGGCGGTTTTTTTTATCTGCTTACCAAATAAAATAGCAGATCACTTGGTGAAATTAAAGCTTGAAAGAGGTCAGCCTCTTAGAGAGAATGTCATAAAGCTATCAAACACCATATTTCATTGCTTCCATGCTGTGGCATTGCAAACTCCCTGTTTCTGTACTTTGATAATATTTTGAGGCAGCAGTTACAAAATGACCCTCAAGCCAAATTTATGAAGTCACCCTTTACTATTGTGTATTTTTTCAGTGAATAGAAACACTTGCATGAATTTATCTGGACTTCAGAAATGTATATGAGATGTAAAACGCAATCCTGTGCGCATCTGGTTGTTGGTGTTATTTGTGCAGTTCCAGGTGTTTAGAAAATTTTCTAGCTTTGTAAAATCCTGCCCTCCTAAATTTATTTCCTTTAGAGAAATAGCATGTTAATGATACAATTTTAGCTGTTTCATGAATGGACTAAAATGTTTGTAAAGTGTTGCTGTACTGTATACCAAATTTTCCATGTTG
>JAWWMO010000083.1:126176856-126262023 GCA_035047845.1 Dendrocincla fuliginosa | reverse complement strand
ACAAGCACGAGATTAATAAAGAAAAAGGGGAAAAAAGTACTTCAAAAAAGATTGAGAAAAATTCCATGTAGGTATTGGGTATTGAACAATGGAAGAGCTGCAAAATAGGTCAGCTCAGACTGATGTCAAGGGTAGTTTTTAGCTTTTCATATGTGTGATGAGCATCTCTGTTCCTAAACCAAATAATCAAAAAATTGGAAATCCTCTCAGAATAGAAGAAATAGCTTACAAAGTTATTTCTGGGGTACCCCAGGCATCAGAATAATATTGAGGTTAGAAATAGTTGTATAAAAGCAGGAGGTATCTAAGATTTGTATATGTTTGCCTTCCATTATCATATGATCAAACAAAAATGGTGACTGTATAAGCAGAGCTGCATGGAACTAGTTTTTATTATTGATGTAAAATTATTTTGGTGACATCTCAAAGATCTAAAGAAGAAAGGCTTCAAGACAAAAAAAATAGTTTAAATTATTTTCTAGGAAAACACAAAAATATGTTAAAATTCAAATAAAGCTGTGGATCATGTTAGTTAAGGAGAATGCAAACACAGCCACACAGCATACCCAGGACACCTGCACAGCTTTCGAAATTTTATGCAGGGCTTATGGTAGGACTTCACACTACAGAGGGTATAGTCAGAAGCCAAATGTCATCGTGCCAAATGTGCTTGTAGACAGGTCTATTGAGATAGCTGAATCCCTCCTTTGATACCAAGGAGTTGAATGTTGACAGTCAGTCTTAGGCTCCCTTCAGGGTAAATAGAGAGAAATTGAGACATCCAGAGGTCAGCTTCACTAATCCTGAAGTAGGTCAGATTATTTCTATTCCAAAGCAGTCTGTTTGATGATAAGGAGAATCCTAGAATGCCTAACTCAGACATGTGGAGCTCAATTAATTTCTCCGCTCTGCATCAGAGCTCACAGTGCCATGTGTATTGTCCCAGGGCTCCCACTTGATGCCCAACCATTACCCTAGTCAGGTCCCTCCCTTGGTCCTTCCAGTCAGCCCCATGAGGTGGCCTTGGTTCTATGGCAACTTTAACCCTTTAATTAATATCCTGGCCCTAAGACCTTTTCTTAACAAAGAGAAGTAGAAGAAGAAAAATTCTATAGAGAAGTTTTGTAGCCTTGACTCCTTGCTCCCAGCTTAGTTTATGTCCCTGCTTGAACGAGACAGGGTTCAGAATGGAGGATATTGCAAAGACTTCTTGAAACAGTGTAAAGAGAGTGAAAAGTGGTTGATGTTCAAAATAACCCTGGACTTCAAAATGGTAGTGTTTTTAGTTTGTCATGAGTCACACAGTTTATTAAAACCATGTGGAAGTTCCTTGCTTTGTGATATGCTAGAAGTACAATGCTAGCAAGTCGATCAGAGAGAGTTTTATCTTTTCGGTTGCCTTAAAGCTGTCATGTCACTGAACACCTGAGCTGAACTCCATTTAGAGTAGTAGGGGACACCGTGGGAAAGGAAACGGTCAAACTTGTAGCGAGGGTGCTGATACTTGCAGAAAACAATAGTGATCACAGATTTCACTTCATAAAATGGTTTTCCCCAGTCTCAGCATGACCATTGCAGATTATGGAAGGCTGGCTGCCACAATTCGAGAAAACAAATGCTGAGAAATATGTTACCTGGGAGAAGGAAGCCTAGTGAAGAAGGTGTTGTGACCAATCTGGTCAGACTTGTCTTAGCTGAAGCTGGGTTGTGTCAGCAAGGTTGGGGTACTGGAAACTGCACGGTTCTGCTAAGTTTTAAGCCATGTAAAGCTGTATGGTGTGAAGCCTGGTACGACTGCTCACCAGAAGGTAAATAGTGAACTGCAAACATTTCCTTCCATATGGTTACATGTGCTTCCTTTTGAGGGCTTCCTTAGCCTCTTGAGTGAGAAGGCAGCATCAAGCTAATGGGTCAAAATGGTGAACTGGGATACCAGGCTGAATTTGGCTTATTGTCCAGTCTTTGGCCATCTCTGGTCTTATCTACTCTACAAAGTTAGAACAGCTCTTTTAGTTCCCTTGCTGAAAATCCTCCAATTCTCACCTTATATTTAGGAGAAATTTATAGAGTTTATCACAAATGAATGCTCATTCTTTCAAAATCAGTTCCTTAGGAGGGGAATATATGAAATTTCATGGTAGCGCTGTCTTGCTTAATGCCTCAATACAGGAAGAAAGTGAGGAAGAATAAAATTCTCAAGATAAACTTCAGATCAGATCACTTCTAATGTTTTGGTTTATTTCTTTATTGTCTTTCTCTCTTTTGCAGAATCCTAGACACAACTTCAGCAGAATACACAGACTGTCATTTCAGGGACTAGTTGTGGCTTTACTGCCTGTTTTGGCTTGTTACCACGATAGTTTTAACTATGGGAGAGCACCTCTTGTTCTCTGGGAAACTATGGCCAGGACAGAGTAATCTACTAGAACTCTGCTTTCAAAACAACATGTTACATATTCATTTCCCCAATGGCACAAAATACATACACCAAAGCATAAAAGCAAAATAAACAAAAGGACTGAGCCTTGGGCCTGATTTGTACTTTCAGCTTGTTCTGGTAGGGAGAAAGAGATTGTGCAAATCATAGTTGGCTCAATATAATATTGGATTCAGTTCCATCCAACAGTCCTCAGCAGACAAGAATATTTGCAGGTAAATGTTTTTGCTTCCACACAGATATCACATCCCCTAAGGCACAACACACAGACACCCTGTGGGAATGATGCATGTCATGTCTGGTTGGCTTGTAGAAGCTGAGAATGGATGAAACATACTTAGAGCAGATGGTGTCTCTGGAAACTGCCAGCATGTAAGGAATCTCTAATGACCATACTAAGATTTTTCAGAATCCTCTGATTTAGTCAAACTTGGGTGGATTTCCATGGGGTTAAAAAAGAACACATCCTTACCACCACGAGGATTCTTGCCAAACCTCAAGTAAGTACTTCAATCTACAGGCCATCTGGCTATTTTCAGTAAACAGTCATGAATTTTAAAAACCCAATAACATAAGCCTAACATATTTCCTCTAGCTGCAGCAATTCCATCCTTTTAATGGAATTTTTTCCAGCAAAATCAAGACTGAGGCAGGATACAAAACTATTGAATCTGAGCAGTTAAAATGTGACAGGCTTACAACAGGAAGAAAATCAGGTGAAAAAAATAACAAGGCCAACTGTGGGATTCACTATTAACAGCATCTGTAAAAGTATTTCACAGCAGTTTTAAAAATGTGCAGTGGTATATTTTTTAATTAGGAAAATTAATACATTTCAGCATTTGGGAAAGCACAGGATTATTAGAAAACAACTGTTGAAATTTTGTGTGGATTCGCAAAATACAGATGAGTTTAATACTGCTGGATTCCCTTCTTCAGCAAATTATTTCCATTAGGAGTGAGATCAGAAGTGTCCAGTAACCATGAAAACAGGGGTTGAGGCTCACTCACACTTCCAATATTCTTGCACACAAAACATCTATGAGATTAAATAATAGAAAAAATGTTCATATTATTACAAAAAAGTCACCTTCATCTCATTTGCAAAGTTCCTGATTGTTCTCCACTTAGGCTGTTAATAGGTTAACCTTGGTTAAGCCTTTGGGATTAAAAACAAATTATATTCAAAAGTTAGCAAGAATAATTTCTGCTGGTATGAAATCAAGAAAATAAACTAGTGATTTGATTTAATCAAGAGGCAATATCTCTACCTACACCACCTGCGGAGCATGAAATGTTTTTGTCTCATATTCCTTCAAGGTTTTCCTTTCATTGGCTGTTGATTACATGACCTCTGGCAATAAAGTCTTTAATAGTATTATTTCCATCTGTCCACCTGGATCAGATTTGTAGTGACATGTTGGAGTTTGGGATTTTTTTGGCCACAAATTTAATAATGACCTAATTTTTCCTACAGTGCACACTCATTTTTTTTTAATCTATTTGGAAATCTCAAATACAATTTAAATAATTTATCTTATTTCTCTTACTGAAAGTGAGCATAAGGTCATAAACAATTTGACTTCTAAAAAAGCATTTTTACTTTCTTATCAGAGGGGCTGTAAAGGTCAGAATAAGCATTCATTTATATCTTCTTTTCTGTAAATTTTTCAGAATGAGTGATTTTGGAACACTTCAAATTCAGAGATACAACTAGCCTCAAAAGATGATCTATTCCACCTTTCTTACCCAAGGACAGTTATCTATGAATCACTCACAGGCCGATGGTTGTGCAACATTTTATAAAAAATACTGGAGACTCAGATTTCTCAGGCTTTGCAAGCCATAATTCCAGCATTTCACCATCCCAACAACTGGACAGGTTTTTGCTGTGGTTTATCTAGATCCATTGATTGACATCAATTGATAAACACTGTAAGCCCTTATTCTACTATCATGGGCATTGTTTTATAGTGTTTTCATTAATGTGTTAGATAGAAGAGAGTCCTGAGAGTAGTAAAAAGGGTTTTCAGTAAGTTTTTTCCTCACATCTTTCCCTTGGAAAATTATCTTTTCTTAGCAGACTTCAACCTTATAAATGTTCACCTGTGAAACTGTTTGCACTGTGATACTACGATAAGAATTGGGGAAAATAATGCACTTGTTTTTCATATAGCTACACATAGCTATATGAAGCAAAAATTCTGAGGTCAAGTAAAAATTCTGAGGTTTTGTGACCCACTGTATGTACTAACTCTGTCCTGGTCTTCTCTTTGCTGTCCTATAACTGTTTGACGACCTGCAAAATGCACTCTTATCTCAATCAAGGCAAGAGTTCGAGATGCATTTGGATGATACTCTCAGGCACATGGTGTGACCCTTGGGGATGGTCCTGTGCAAGGCTGAGTTGGACTCAATGATCCTTGTGAGTCCCTTCCAACTCAGCATATTCTGTGATTCTGTGATTCTGTGAAAGTTTCAGACAGCAGTGTAGCTAACCTGATAATATCAGGAAATATGATTTTTTAAAGTAATGAGGTAAGAAATTTTATATGTGATACTGTAATTATAAGCAATTTGTTTTCTCATTATTTATTAATATAAAACATGGCTACTCAGTCAAAGCATTGTCTTTATATGGCACACTTGTCATTTTCAGGTCTTTTGTCATTAAACACCTGTTGAATTTTCATGACAATGTGGTTGCTCAGGTACCTGGAAACCTTTTCTGGGCCAATCAGTTTGTCACTAAAACTTTGCATGCAGCAACTAAGCACCATGTAGCCTCCTGCTCAGTTCCCTTTGGTGGCATGTGGTAGAGAATTCAAAGAGTGAAAATGAGAAGACTTGTGGTTTGAGATAATGACAGTTTAATAGGTAGAGCAAAAGCCACACGCACAAACAAAATGAAACAAAACAAAAAGAGAATTAATTCTCTACTTCCCATGGGCAATTCAACACTTCCCAGATATTTCCAGGGAAGCAGGGCTCTTTCACAAACAGCAGTCACTTGGGAAGGCAAACGCCATCACTCCTGAAGTCCCCCCCTTCTTTCTTCCGCCCAGCTTTATATGCCAACCATGATTCCACAGAGTCTGGAATATACCTTTGGTCAGTTGGGTTCAGCTGTCCCAGCTGTGTCCCCTCCCAACTCCTTGTTCATCCCCAGCCTCTTCACTGGTTGGGCAGGATAAGAAGCAGAAAAGGCCCTGACTCTGTGTAAGCTCTACTCAGCAATAATGAAAACATCCCCGGATTACCAACTCTGTTTTCACCACAAATCTAAAACACATCCCCACACTAGCTACTGTGAAGAAAATTGACTATGTTGGCCAAAACCAGCACAGTGTCTTTTTGGCTTCTTAACTTGTAAGCTGTGCTTCTTGGCAAAGTTAAGCAAAAGGAGCTATGTATGTGGTCACAGAGCAAAGCTCATATATCCCTGGCAGGGTGTCCTTTCAATCTGACACTTCAAGTAAGACTACGTTTTTCTCCTTAAACCTAAGAACTTCTGCTCAAAACATATTATTCTGTCCTGAAATCATGTGTTTTATATTCTGATGGAGAGGGGCAGGTAACATTAAATTATTTTCTACCTTCTTTTTCAAATACTCTGTTGCTTTGCACCTTGAAAGGCTCTGAGAAATGGAGTTCTGACACAAAACCAGAGTACCAGCTTTTGGGAATAATCATTCTATTTCTACCAATGCACACTTTACTGGATTGTGCAGTTTTTAAGGGAAGAATTTCAGAAACAATATTAGATTTTTTCTTTCTGAAGACAGGTGATGTTATTAAAGAACAGAGAAGTTGCCATACAAGGCCAGGTAACTGCTGTAAGGTGCAATTATTCTGGTGTCAGTCATAGATTCTTCAAAGGAAAACATGCAAGCTTTGTCATAAACAGAGCTGGTAAATTCTGCTGTGTCCTGATAGAAGAATTAAAAGTTTGTTTTAAGACTAGCATCATGAAAGTTAATATTTCTTCCAGAAGTGCACTGGTATGAGCTATTAAAACTCTGTTAACAATAAAACAATATTCAAGCTTCTTCCAAATTCAATTACATTCCTGTATTGAGAAACTTCCTTCAGGTACGAGTTTCATGGGTTATGCTTTTCCTGTGGGTTAAAGTATTTCCTCATACCAGTTTTGATTATGCCACAGTGGACAGTGATTTCCAAATACAGGAAAAAATGCAGCTCTAAGGAGCTCACATCCTCAGCTAATAAAAGAGAGGATAAACAAGACACGGCAACTTTCTGTAGTCTGAGCAAAAGTGAATGTCTTTGAAAAGGTTGTGGTTATGTAGAGAAGTGGGGGACAGGAACAGGCCAATACATTGACTCAGAAAATGTAAAATCAATCATTAGACTGGAAAACAGTAGAAATATGAATGGTGATCAGCTGTTTAATGTGAAATTGCAGAAATTAAAGTCCATTTGCTTGTTCCTGAAACAATTGAAAGATGCCCTTGAAAGTGTGCGCAGGAGAACTGGGAAGAGAACTATTATGGCTGACCAGAATGCCTGTTTTATATTTTCCCTGAATTTGCTATTATGTCCATAAAGCTATGGACTGCAGGAGATAATTTGACAACAGGACTCTAATGCTCTACCAGAGATTTGGAAACCAGAGAATGATTATCTGTAACCAGCAGACAGTGAAGCTCTTGCAGATTGACAACAATGCAGTTAAGGATCAGAATCTAGTCTGGTTTCTCTGTGTGAGCAGTGTTGCTTAAAAACATGTAACACAAGGATGGTTTGTAAGGAAGGAAATAGTTTGCTTTTTTCACTTGATGCTTGAAAAAGAGGAAAGAGCGCTGGGTTGAAAGACAAAAACAAAATGAGTAAAATGAAACCACCAGTATAACTCCATTTAAGAATATATGTTTTGCTCTTCTTACATCTTTGTGAGGAACTAGAAATAATTAATTCAAGTGAACCCTGGGAGTATCATGAATTATCTAACATTTCATAACAGTAAGTTTTGCTTTCTATTAATGACACCTAACAAAGTTCTTGTCAGTGAGGCTTTTCATGTGAAATCAGGGTTGACAGTATTGTATAAAAGGTTGAAGAATGTGTTTTAAGAGAATAGACTTCAGTTAACTAATGTGATGCTAAATATTTTACACTACAGATTATGGGGAGTGAGTCCCAAGTCAGTGGGATTGCACATGCCAAAGACATCTATGGCCACAAATATTACGGAGAGATCAAGTAAAAATAACAGTAACCAGGAATATGCTATATGCATTTTTGTATTTTCTTAGCTTTCTTGATCTGACCTTGCTTTGAACCAGTGGCCTTTGAACAAATGGTTGGATTATAGATCTCCTGGAATCCTTTCTAACTTGAAGGATCTAAGAACTGATAGGCTCAAAATGTTCAAGAACTTTTCTTTTCACATGTGCAACTTCACATCAGATAGAAATGTTGTCTTACATGACTCTGAAACGTCATTTTTGAATAAAATTTACAATGAAAATTTTTAACTTATACACACTATTTGTTTTTAAACTGCAATTATATGAAATCATTTACAAAATGTGGATTATGACCAAGAGCAGCTGGATGATACGTTGCTTCCATATTCAACTAATATGATTAGAATACAATCTACTTATGTAATTATATCTTTTAATTAATTTTTCTATTTATAGGGAGATCACAAATAATGTATGAAAGTTTCATTCCCCATGAATGGCTTTCTGGGATGATGTAACCCAGTGAAAATCAAAATACAGATAGCCAGACACTGTGCTGGCTTTTATGCAGCTTTACTTGCATGCTGACTCTTTTTGTAAAATTTCTATTGAATACTTCTTCTATCAGGTACTACTTCTACGAAAGAACTTGGCAAGTACTGCTTGCCACTCAAGCACAGCACCTTGGAGAGTATTCTGAATAATTTATTGTAACACATTTTTATCTCAAAATCCAAAACAATTATCAAGAAAGTTGATTTATATTTATTTGCTTCTTCAAATTACACAACTTCAAAAATTCCAGGAGACCTATGATCTCTGAAACTTATAATTTCACCTTTTCTTAATTATCTTACCTTATTCTTATGTTATGACTAAAAGAATGCTAGTACTGACTTCCATACTCACAGGGTATCTTAAATATGTAGCTAATTTTGGCTTTGTGATACCTGTATCTGCTGTCATTGACTCTAACTAGAGTTGCAACTTGTTTCTCATAGTGGAGATTTTAGGGTTTGTTACTCTGAATCTTATTTCAAGTCTTTACAGTGACACACACACACACATATATATATGCACACCACTTTTTGCCTCTTGGGAACTACCCTAATTGATGCTAACTGAAATTTTAATCCTTCTAAAGCTAAGTGAGTTCAGAGTTGTTTTATTGCAGTTCTGTTTATGTATTTAGAGAGTAAACAACTGCTAAAAGAATGGTTGAGAAATTAAAGCAACCACAGAAATAAATAATTTTAGTTTCTTAATTGCATAAATTACTTCTTGCCTGATTATTTTTCACTGCCTGTCTTTACAACTTCTTTCTTTTTATAATAACATCAAATAAGAAAAATCCAAAATTAAGAAATAAGAAACATAATAAAATTCATAGAATGCTGTGGTCCATCCCTGTGGCAGGTCTTTTTTATACGAGGAATCCTCATGAAATTAAATAATTCCTATGTGAAAGATGTTCCAGCCTCATATTCACTAAAAGGTTCTTGGATTATTTCTTTTTTTTTTAAATGTAGTGCAGAAAAAATGCAGAAGTAGATATCCTTTCTTATCTGAGTTTCTCGTCAGAGCAACTACTACTTTAACAGAAGTACTCCACTGGACACATCCGGGATGGGGGGAAATAAGTCTATACAAAGGAAAGGACTGCGAAAGAACTTAAAAAGCTTTTGTGGTTCTTTCTGTTGCTACTCTGAGGAGTGAAACTGGGAGTCTCAAAAGTTTCCAGTCCTTCTCAGGTTCAGTAAGTCAACTTCTGGGGGCACAGAAAGCCCTCAGATTTATTCTACTGATTCTTGTGTGTGAGTAGAAGTCAGTTTTGAAGGAAAACACAAATAATGACTTGGTCTAAGAATAAAGCTGAAACAATCTTTATTAAGATATTGTTTCATTGCTTTTGAGTAGCTTGAATTCTGTTTATTCAGTATTCAATAACAAGTATTTGACTTTATAGGCATTTCCTATCACAGTTCAGGTCACTTTATGGATGATAATTGGCACTGGTAAGACCCACACTAGTGAGTACAATGATTCAGACAGTGTCTCCTATTCTGTATGCAAGTAACACCTACTGTTTTAGCATATCTATTTAACTACATTTTTATAGCAGTTTCAGTGTTTGAGAGGAAAAATTCTTGGAAGCAAGAGTTGCATTTTATAAGCTTTAAAAAACCCTCAACAAACCATAAGGACCCCAACACACACACACAGAAATCAGAGGGAGGAAGAGAGAAAATGTCAAAAGAAGAAAAGTCTGAAATAAAGTAGGATCATATAAAGAAATGAGACCATTCGATAACTCTTTCCTGGAGAGTGCTCAGGCTCTGAAAGCACCAATAAACCCTGAATTCTGTTCTGCATTTTTTGACACAGCTTTGTTGGAAAGCTGGTGATTCTGTTTTATTCCTACTGCAGAATACTTGTTGTCTGGGTGCTAAAGGTACTTAGCAGACTGGTGAAACCTCATCTTGAAATTTCCCTGAGGAGAGGAAAGGAACCAGTCAGGCTTACGCTTTTCTGGGAAGTTTGCTACAACTGGTAGACTGTTATATAAAAGAAAACCATGGATAGTTCACTATTAAAAAAAATATGATTTAACATACACAAGTATATTAATAATATATTACATAGGTCAATATTTAATACATCCAAAATCAGCAGTTAAGTTTGGATCTTTAAAAGAATGGTCAAACCCCTTCTTGAAGGGATTCACAGCTGTGACTATTAAATGTACAGAAGCACTTCTTCCTTGAACTGCAGGACTTATCTGTAGCAACATCATCTGTAACATCATCCTGGTTTTACACACACATTTTGAATTAGAGTTCTTCTGGCTTATGGTAACTGGGTGTTTGGGCTCTTATGCTGAGCTAACTTTGTCCTGGTATACTATGTTCTGTGGGAAGATCTCTAAGGCAAGCACCCCTCTTTGGACATTTTCCACATATTAGATACTGCAGCACCTGACCTAGAAAGCTCTTTGTTCTTTAGGGGATCTAAGGGAACTTGGAAGATTATCCACAGGGATATGGAACAGAAGGGGAATGGGAACAAAATTAATTATTACTGTGCCCATTTCCTGTATGACACTGCAATAACTGGAGTGCTGAACTGGGATATACAGAACACCTTTATCTGTCTCTATAACTGCTCTCTGTTGAATTGTTTGAGACTGAACTTATATCAAACGAAACCATATGATCTTTTCTTATTTCACATGCACCTTTATCCATGTTCAAAGACTGAAGCAACAAGGACGCTGCCCTGGACTGAGGACAATCAGCATCTGCAATAGTCTTGCCAAGAAACAAAATAGTTCTGTATCTGTGGCTCTAATTTTACCACATATCCAGCTGAGAAAGTGTGAGGGACTAACCTGAATCCTCCTCAAAGAGCAGTTTCTTTATAAAAAGAGGGACAATAAAATGCAAGAAGAGAAAGCCAAGAGTTACGTGGTTGCAATGTTAGAAACTTCTGGTGTTCTGAACCATTTCAGAAATGAGATTCCTTTGCCTCATCTGGCATCACTCTGGAAGGAGCTTTGCATAGTCAGAAATACCATTTTCCAGATTCTGAGGCGTGTTTATATTTACTGAGGAATCCTTTCTTATTTGCCTGGGACACCTTTGCTTGCTGACCAAATGGATAATATTATGGTGAAGTGGATGTGTGGCTTTGTTCATCTGCTTCGCAGGGTCCCCCATAGCAAAGCAAAGTTTTTCATCAGACTGCCATTTGTTTATCATTTTGTTTCACAGTGAGAAGAGAGCTATTGCTAATGAAACACTTCTGGCTGTCTAACTGGCTGACTGATTTGCTACCTGTCATTACTCACAGGGTAACAGACTTTGGGGTGGGGTAATGGGGCCGCTCTTCTCCTCCGCAAGACAAATGACTTTGAAGGATGAGCTAATATCTGTGCTGCATATTGATTTCTTTCTAGTGTTCCATAGCTGTGCCCAAAGGTATGTACCATCATATTACTAGGAAGGCCTCTAGCCCCACCTATTGTCAGCCTTGCTGGATACACTTTACAGGATTGTCATCAGACACTTATAATTTAGCCAAACTTTTCCCAGGGTTGAAATTTCCTATTGTGTTACTACTCAGGTCAATTATATTTTGTTTTAAATTTCCGCCAAAATATGTCATCTATTTTAGTGATTTAGAATTTCCTTTTTAAAAAATTTGATTTATCATGAATAATAATAAAAAAGAATTCTCTCTTCTTTTTGATATATTGAACTGGGTGTCCTGGGTCAGTGGATAAATTTCTCTTTGATCTCTGTGCCTGTATTGGATCTGGCTTTATTGGGTCTGGAGTTCATTTTCTCCACAGCAGCCCTCACAGTGCTGTGCTTTGTATGGGTAGCTAGAAGGGTATTGATAACACACCAGTGTTTTGGCCACTGCTGAGCAGTGCTCCCACGGCATCAGCACTGTCTCCCCAACATTCTTTCCTCTTCAGTACACTAGGGGTGGGCCAGATCTTGGGAGGGGCACACAGCCACAACAGTTGACCCAAACTGACCAAAGGGATAGTCCATACTGGATGATACTGGCTCATATATAAAACCTCAGAGAAGGAGGAGGAAGGGGGAGGCATTCATTATTTACAATGTTTACCTTCTGGAGCAACAGCTACACGTGCTGAAGCCCTACTTGCTAGGACATGGCTGGGCATCACTTGCTGATGGGAAAGAGAGAATAAAATCTTTGTGTTTTTTCTTTTCTTGTGCATGCTCAACCTTTCTCTTTCACTCAACGTATGAGTTGTTTTCCATCTTATTTTCTCTTCCTGCCCAGCTGAGAGGGAGGAGTAATACAGTGGCTTGGTGGGACCTGCCATCCAGGCAAGGTCAACCCACCACTGTACCACAGGTCTTTGTCCTTAGTATAACTGGGCTAACAACTCTTTCATCCATCTCAGAAGGATAACTGGACTCATCTCTGGAAGGTTTTCTTTGTTTTGTTTTGTTTTGGTTTGTTTTGGTTTGGTTTTTTTTGTTTTGTTTTTTCAAATCCATCTCTTTCTGGGAAAGACGAGCAGAAAGAGAGGAGAGGAGAGTGGATTTATATTACATTCTCTTACATAAGCATGAGCACAGTGAGGCAATTTTTAATCTTGGTATTTTCTCAGCTTTTAATAACTGATTTGCAAAGTTAATAACGTGCTTTCAGTGTGGGCTTTTTTGTTTGAGTTTTGTGCAGGCAAACCCAGAGCATCACAGGAGCTAAGTGTCTGCAAGCACAGCAACAATGCCCCGTAGAACTAATATTTTAATAAAGCCCACAGCAATGGCTGATGAAAAGGTGGGGAAATGCCTATGTTATGGGAAGAAAAGTGGAGTGTTCAGCTACAGGGCATGATAGATTTTCTGTCAAGGATAAATAAAAAGAAAATTGTTTACTCCCTGTATTGTTTCCTTTGAAGTTAATTTTCTTTCAGTTGTGGATTAATTTAAAAATGCCATGAAAGTGTTGAAGAAAAAAGCTTCAACAGACAGCAATGACTGCTTAGGTACAGACGCTCTATTAATAAACTGGATTGAGGCAGCCACAACGTAAATTTCAAGGGTTTGAATAGGAAGATAAAGTGGATTTGGGCTCCTATTCAATCAGGTCTGAAGGACTTCTCCACTGAAAGCAAACCTGCTCTCCAGAGGATGCTGTGGCTCACTTATAGCTCCAGTAATTTTCCACACCAAACCTCTCAAACATGAGCTTTGGTCAGTCTACCTCACTGGAGATTTCTTTCATGGCCAATTTAGCTACGTCTGAAAGACCACATGTCCTTAATGAAATCAACTGCACTTCCTGCTCCAGACCTGAATGAAAGTGCAAACCTTCAACAAGTGTCAGAGGATTTCTCATTATTCCTAAAGGCAAAATGACCCAACACTCCAGAGGAGACACTGCTGATAGGCACAGGGCTCTAATTTTGTATAGACCATCAGACAACTTGCCATGAATCCAAAAGTTACTTTCATTTTCACCACGTATATGGTGAAATATATTTACAAGACCACATTCATCCTATCACCTGAAGTTAAAAAGCAAAATTCCAACCTATTTTGTCTATTTCTTTACTTTCATATTTTCTTCTATTGTACTCCTCTAAATGTCTGATTTAAACTCTTAAAATATCTAAACTCCTAAATTTTTTGCTCCCAAATTTTAGGACCCAGTGCCTTCAGCTGTAACAACTGAAGCCTTATTTTCTATAAGGTTTAATCAAATCAGAGCTTTTCATATCAAGGGAAAGGTGTGAGAGAAAGAAAGTTGGAAGAGATATGTGAATGTATTGCTAGATAAAATATTTTAATAGATAAAATCTATTAAAAACTAACAGAGAAGTCACAGTTACTGCTCACTACACAGCCATGGTTTTAGGGTTGTGTTTCTAGAATTTACGGTTTGGCTTATAGTTCTAACACAGACTGTTTTGGAATTAAGAGAGCAATGAGTTTAGCCTTGGTTTGCTGTTAGATTTGCATTGGAGAATCTAACTTCTGCTATTGATTGCCCCAGCTATTCAGCCTTTATTTTCAAGCAACATATCATAGTTTCTTTACTCAGTTGAATTACAGCAGCATTTGCAGTCTACTGTCACATAAAAATCCCCAAAGATCACCGAACCTTTCCTTTAAAACACAGCCACAGTTAGGCCTGGGAGATGTGTTTTTCTACAGGGAGGTGCCTGCCTTTGAAAATAGATCTGTTCCACTACTGGAGTGACTCTGTTAAATGAATTATATAATAATTTACATAAAACACCTTTCATACAAACTATTCCAGGATATTTTGCAGAATTAAATATATATGATTACACATAAGGGACCTCTGCTATCAGTCTTATGAACCAGGTATTGATTTCACTGGTGAACAGTTTATATTCCAAAAAAATCAATATGTAAGCAAGTTAAAACACAAACAGGGTAGAGGTTTTGTGTCTGCCTACAAGACTGGAAGTTGAATGATCCTTAAGCCCTGTGTTACAAAATAAAGACATGTTTTGTTTCCAACAAATTTTATCTGTATGCATTTCAGATTATCACTGAGTTCTACAAGTCTTGTTCTCTCAATTCCGTGCAGTTCTTTCTTCGATCTGTCAGTGTAATCATAGAATCATAGAATGGTTTGGGTTGGAAGGGACCTTAAAGATCATCTACTTCCAATCACCTGCCAGAGGCAGTAACAGCTTCCACTAGACCAGGTTGCCCAGAGCCCCATCCAACCTGACCTTGAACACTTCCAGGGATGGGGCATCCACAGCTTCTTCCAATAACCTTTC
The DNA here is from genome assembly GCA_035047845.1 of Dendrocincla fuliginosa. Lineage (NCBI taxonomy): Eukaryota > Metazoa > Chordata > Aves > Passeriformes > Dendrocolaptidae > Dendrocincla > Dendrocincla fuliginosa. The sequence continues at coordinate 126,247,070 of JAWWMO010000083.1, read as the reverse complement.
CTTTACCTCACTACCCTCACAGTAAATAATTCCTTCCTGATATATAATCTAAACCCACCTTCTTTCAGTTTAAAGACATTTCACAGTACACAATACACCATTGCTTAAAATTTCTTCTTATATTTGGTTACCTATTTGCATTCACTTTTCTCACTTCCCCTATTAAGTTCCAAGTTCTTTCCACTTCTGCAAAGGTCTGCTGTGTTCACACCTCTCAGCTCTTACTCATACTTTGCTACTTAAACCTCTTTATGACATTACCTTTTTGTAAGATCTCATAGTCTTGCTGTTCTGATGTTCCCTGCAATTAATTGTACTTTTTTTTCAATTTTTTGATAACAGGAATTACTTACTAGGTAGGGCCAATAAGTTTCAAAAATAGTTTTCTGTGAAGCAGCCTTGATATCTAGCCTCCTGAAACATGCATTCCAAATGAGGAAAGTATGTTGCAAACTTAGCTTCAAACCAAGAATTCAGGCAGTCTAACTTCAGGTATCAAACCTGGGCAGTATTACTTAGAACCTCACCCTGCTGTACAGCAAATAAAACTTCCAAGGTGTCTTTCTGAGTCCTCAGTGGCTTCATGAGGAAATGTTAGGAATTTGAACAACTAAAGCTACATTTGAGTGATACCCTACAGCTCCTATGTGCTTCCAGAGGAAATGTTCAATGTTTAAACTCTATAGGGAAGTTTTTTGGTGACTGAGAAAGAACACAGCAAAGACTCTACTTCTGCTCATGACTCTGCCATATCCTGGTCATTTGACCTCCTATTCTTTAAATTTCATGTGAGCATGGTAGTGATTTAGAAACGCGCTGTAAAAATAAATTCAGTAATATACACGAATGATCATGTTTTAGAGTGGAAGGAGTCATAAACCAGAGACACTGATAGCTAATGGATTGGTTTAGACACTGAAATCAAAGACTATCCTGATTGCTGTAATATTATCTCCTTTTAATCAGTACTGTTGAAAAAGCAAGATACAGTAACATGGAGGATTTTTTGCAATGACCAATTAAGATATCAAATAGGTTTCATTAAAATCTGTTCTCTCACATGTTTGTTGTAACTGTGTACTACCAGAGACTCACAATTAAGGTGTGACTGTCTTTTCAGTGTGACAGTATTTTAATGACCAGAAGAGCCACTGTCATCTAACAGCAAATATATGCCCAAAGCATAGCATTTACAGGACAAGCCCTGTCAAATACCAAGGAAACCAACTCGATTTCATGCAGTTCTGAACAAAATGATTAATAAATTGATCGGTAGATTATCATTATGTAGATTAGGTTTAGAAAAAACCTCAAAACAATCCAAGACTAAGGAAAAGTAAAAGATTTTGAATCTTAAAAAATACTATCCTAAAAAATACTTTTTATGCTTTAAATTTCTTTCTCTTTCTGGAAGGAAATGAAATATTTTCTCCAATTAAAGATCCATCTGATAAGAGAAGAATTTCATTGGTGATGGTGTGCTACAAACCCCTTTGGGTTAGAATGTTTTTGGAAGGGTTTAGTGGGGACACCTAACTGGAGATTATTTGCCTTGCCTCTTCTGAAGCCATGTAGATTGGTCTCTTTTTTTCGGGTTTTAATATCCCCTTTCTGAAAGAAACATACAACTCTGTTGAAGAGTATATGATTTATCTTTGGGATTGCATAGCGTTTCTGGAAATGTCAATGGATTTTCAAAAGCTTTTAAGAGTCTCGACAGTTCTTCAAGAACACACTGCTAAAGGCAGAAGCACAATCCTGTCCCAGTGCAGGAGGATAGATCAGATTAGTTAAACTATAAACTCTTCATTGACATCTAACCCAAGAAGAGAGATTAGAGAAGGTGGAAACTAGCGCATATCACTAAGGATGGGTATAAAAAGGCAAAATGAGAAAGGTAGAAACATCAGAAAGACAAAGCACAAGTGAAGTGTCATGAAGAAGCATCAGGAATTATACAGAATTTCATCACCTTTAATCAGAATGAATTAGAATGAAGAAGGCCAAAGTTGATGCTTTTCTGGTAGCTACAGGACAGGAAAGGTGAATAACAAATAATATCAAGAAGGCAAATTGTATATGTAGTTTTGATCTTGTCGTCAGCAAAAAGGTCAACTGTGACCTAATACAGCTGTGGACAGAAATAAAGAGGTAATGTCGCAGACTGGAATATGGAAAGAACACATTAGAGACTAAAAAGGCAAATTAGTTGTTTTCAACTCACCTGATCTGACAAACTTTATGTTAAGATGCATGAAGACCTAAAGAAAGAAAGCCTCTTGGAACTGGTAACAATTCCATGCCCCTGGTAAAAAATGGGTTATACCTTCAGGGAAGGGAAGAAAAAAAGATTGACAACATTGTATAGTAATTGTTCTATTGTCAGTTTAACGTCAATTCCTGGGGAAAAAAAAAAACAAAACAAAACAAAACAACAACAACAACAAAACCCAGAAAATTATACCATTAGATGCTTTGGAAAACTAACTAAAGAGAGCTTTGGAAAACTAAGTAGGGGATGGGTAGCAATAGATTTGGATTTCTTGAGAGCAAATCATGTCAGACTGGTATAATTTTCTTCTCTAGAGCAGCTGGCTTTTTGGATATAAGAACAAAAATAAAAACAAATATGTAGGCTTCTGTAGGATGATTGCCTAAGAAAGTTAATGATATCTGTCTCCTATTACAGACCTAACAGATTGGTGTGTTTGTTTCTAGTCAATTTATGCAGTTCTTTGAAAAGCAGCTGTTTGTTCATTTGATTTTTCTTGGACTTTTAATGCTGCCCACAGAGCTAAAAAATGCACTATCAAGTCAAATGAATAAAAGTAGTGATCTGAAAGCTTTGAAAGGATTTAAACCCATATTTCAAAACTGTTACAGGAAGTGGGACGGCAGCTAGATTTAGAGGGTGTGCAACAGGTGAAAGAGCTCAGGATTGGGCTTGAGAAAGAGTAAACATGCCACCAAAATCACATTATCTTGCATTAAGTTTTCTAACTTTAACTAGAATCAAGCCTGCACTGTTCACTAAAATAAATACTCAACAACAAATCACAAGCTTAAAGCAAAAGCTGAGATGAAAGGGATTTTTTATTTAAAGTAATTGACCACATAGACATACAGACCCCAATATATGACAGCTTCAAACAATAGACGGTTTATATCAATACTTTAATGAGTATGCAACTGAAAACAAAACATGTGAGTGCTAGTTTCAGTGAGGCAAATGAAAAAGCTAATTGCCTTAAGACAGAATTTACAGATTTAACTGTAGCAGAAAGAAAAAGGAATTTTTCCTTCTGAAGAAACAAAAAGTCCTCTGTAACACACTTGTCTGGATTCAAGATGCACATTTTTGCCCTTTACGGCCATTTCCTTTTTTAAGCTTTATTGCTTGGTGTTACCATGGCTACCAATCATGAATATCGCTGTGCAATATATTTTATTTCCAGCCATAATCGTGCTGAGGCTCTAGCAGTCAGTTTTGAGCAATTAAAGGAGACAGATTCTAAGGTGGACTTGATGAAAACCTTTAACCTTTTACCACCTTTATGGGTGGTAAAATCTGCTGGGGTTTATGGGCTGTTTGTTTTTGACTTACAGGTTGTATTAGTATATACAGCATCATTAAAGATGCAGCCTAATGTGTAGTAACTAAGTCTCATTATATATGTCATAAATTCATGGGGTTTAATTTGCTACTTTTGAGGACAAAGGGCAGAGAGCCAACCCCCACCCTTGAAATGCTAACCCCTCCAGTCCTAAAAAAATTAACTTGCCTGCTTCCTATTTTTCCGAGTACATCTTTGTTTGAGTGGAAGTCCTTCATCTGTTTTGGCATTTGAACAGAATATTTTCTACCTCCTCAAATGTTAAATCTAGCTTCCACACATGAGTTGTAACTTGCAGTGGTGCCAGATACCAGGTCAATAGGAAACCTAGAAACAAAGCTAATGAACATGCCGGCAGACAAGTAATTTTCATGTTTGAAGGAGCAGAACTTTTTTTTAATTCTGATTTTTTCATATTACACATGTCCAAATTACATAATTTTTCCTAGTATATTGTTTGCAGTGATGATAGATAGGACCGGGTTCCACTTGAAATAAAGAAGCCTTTATTACTCTATGACATTATTGCCCTGTGACTCAAAAGACCATCATAATTTCCTGTTTGCCTTTGTTTTGGTGATAACAGTCCTATGCAACAGACTTCACAGCATATTAGCTTGTGCAGTGCTCCAAGGATAAGTCAGGCTAAAATAAGTCTTCTCTGGGACACCAGTGAGTCAGTGATGTTCCTTCTGGGTAAAAAATGTGTCAATGCCCCAACGCAGCCATTTAATACAGTGGGAGATGTCCTCCAAGCGTGATGAAATGTACAGGAGAACTGCCTATTAAAAAAAGTGGGATGTTACTTGCCTGGCCACTCACTGATGTGGGTGACAGTCAGAGGCTCCTGCTAAGCTGATTGAGTTCTGGAGCCATCTTTTTGTGCCTGTAGTGACTATAGCATAACTCTGTTTCCTGGGGGTCACTGTCCTACCACAGAATAGCTTTGGTTTAGTAGAGGGGAAATAGCCTTCATTTGAAACCTGCTTCCCTCTAGAGAGTTGTTGTGCAGTTTGAGGAGATAATGGTTGTAAAAAACATGGAGATGGTAAGCTGAAAATTAGTTTGTATTTCACAGTTTTATTGTTTTTTCCAGTGCTAACATTTGCATCTGGTAGGGTTTTTTTCACTGATTGCAGAGATTTTGATCTCTAGTATAGATCATGGCAAACAGAAAAGCTAATTTACAGAATTAACTAGACCCAGATTCTTCTCACTTAAGTACCCGTGAGTAAACTATGAGGAACTGATTAAAATAGGCAGTCAGAGTCACACTGTGCAAATGTGATGAAGTCTGGATTTCCAAGCCCCAGTGAACTGAATTTCAATACCACTTACCCACTGCATCTCAGTGTGTCCTCATTACTGTAGGTTTGGTTCCCATAGTTAGTACAGCAACTGCATGATTTCAGTACTGGAAAGGCAGGCAGAATTCAAACTACTACTATATTCCATTCTTCTGGGGCACCTTGCAAACAGATTATCTATCCAGTACTGAACTTGTTATTTCACCTTAACAATGGGGACATATACTGGTACAAGTGCCTAATGCATACTCATGTAAGCATCTAAAAGCTGTAGGTCTAACTCTAAGCTAGTTATTTTAGGCTGTCTTTGCAGTTTTCTGGAGTGAAAAAGTCACTGCACTCCAAGAAAGGTGTCTAAGACCAAGATCTGTTAAGCAGCTGAATTGTCACTCAGCTTCCTACAGAGAGTTCTCTTGTCATCGTCCAGTGCTGTTGTTTTGCTTTGCTGTACTGACTCTGACCCTCAGCAGGTTCACCCTCTGTGAGTTGTCTGAATTTGTTCACCCAGGAGCAGGTGTTTTGGTTTAGTTCCCTGCCAGATTCAGTCAAACTGGCTCATAGAAAGGACTCACAAGTGCCGAGGTCAGAACAACGCAAGCAGTGGAAGCAAAAAGGTGGATATGTGAGGGGTCGGGACCCTACAAGTAGCTCACAATTAGCTTGGCTTCCTGCATTTTGGGTAGGCAGGTGCTGGGCTCATATTAAGGAGTAGATCAAACTTTTTCTGTCGCATCCACAAATTGGCCCAAAGCCTCTATCTCTTTACAAGCTTGTATCCAAAGTCTGTGAAGGTGCTAGGTAGGTTTAGGATTTCATCTCAAGTCCTGCACTCAGAATACAATTATATTCCCCAAGTATTTTCACTTACCACTGACTGCAGTTCTCCTGGGAAACAGGCCACCTGAAGAGGACTTATTTAACTTCTTCAAGCAGTCCCCAGAGAACTGCTTGAAATCCAAGTTAATTCATTTAGCTTGTCCTTCCTCTGTTCTGAAATTCCAGTGCCACTCACGGGGAAATTCTCTTGTCTTTACGAACCTTTTTCCTGTTCCTCTGTACTGTGATCACACCAAATATTTCCAAACCAGTTATAAAAAGCATCTATTTTTGCATATGCAGGCATCTTGCTCTACAGTTTTCCCAAAAGTTTACAAAGCCTGTGTTGAAGTGTCTCCTGCATCGCTGGTTCTCTGCGTGTTCTTTCCTGTTCCTGGGGGGTTTTAAAAGCCTCATTTTGTAACTTTTCTCTTGTGAAAAGCAACATTGACATAAGATTAACTATGTCTCTACAGATTTATCGAAGGGAAAGCCCTCCTAACTGACTGATGCCATTCTCAACTCATGGTCAGAGGTCTGCAGAGACCCTTCTGATGGATTTGGAAGCTTGTTGCTGTCATACCTGACTGCCTGCCTACCTATCCATTACCTGCTGTGCAAGTAGTCAGAGCTGAAATTAACCCAATGCTTTGCTTGAAATAACACTGGACCAAATGCCATCCTCACCTACCCTCACGTAAGTGGAAAGCAGCTTTAAATAAACAAAGAACACACTTTTTTTCTAGGTGATAGACAGCAAAATTCTCATCCTTCATTGAAAAGGACATATTATATATCCAAAGAACTTTTCATAATAACTATGAAAGAAACAGCTAATCCTAAATGCTAGAGAAATAAGTTATAGTAAAAGAGGTCCCTGCCTTTCTAATTATCTCATAGTAATGTAGTCAAGTTCAGTTCAAGTGTGGAGCTAGCATTCCTGCCAAAATATAAAATTTAAGGTAATTTCTCTGCTTTTTCTTTTTTTTTTTTTTCCCCAGCCACCTTGAGACTGCAATTTTCAAGCTAATTACTTGATGGCAGGGATCAAAAGCAGATCAGCTGAGTCACTTCCCAAAGACAGCTTTTGATAATGCTCTTTTCTGTGTTCTCTCATTAAAAATATTAATGAATTTGGTTATCTAAAGAGAAAGGGGTGGGAATGGGTGGGGAGTTAAAAAGTATTTTAGTGCAGATTGGTTTTTGTTCATGTAGATTGAAGGTAATTACAGAAAAAAACTTATTTTATTTTATAGAAGATATCCTAGACAGCTTGCAGATAATGTATTGCTAAGACAACATTCAGTCTTTCTTCTTTGGACTGAAAGCCACATTTTGTACCCAGGGTAATGTGACACTCCCCTTCCATGTATAAGTTTTAACAGTCATGGGATCATAGAATCCCACGATTCTATTCTGTTCTAGAGATGGAACCTTTGGAGGTCATTTGTTTCACCACATTTTTAAAGTAGCAGCAAGGGCCTTGTCCAACAGAACTTTGAATACTTCCAAACTTGGAGATCCTACAGCCTCTCTGGACAACCTGTTCCAGCATTGAACTACTTACATGGAGAAAATATTTTCTTGCATCTAATTGGAAATACTCTTTTTGGAACCTGTGCCTGTTGCCTCTTGTGCTTTTGCTGCTTACCTCCCTGAAGAGTCAGGTCAATTTTCTTTATAGCACAGTTGGAAACTGCTTTCACAGGACAGCTAATCCTTGTCCCTGTTCTCAGGAGAACTAAGAACCCTGATATTCTCCCCAGCAAAAGTTTCCTGAGGTTACCTTTAAAACCTCCAGTAATGAAGATGCCACAACTTAGGTAATTTACCGATGCTTACTGATCTCTGTGGTTAGGAACACACTCCATAATATTTAAACTACATCTTGCCCTACAGAAAATTAATTACTTTTATTTTCTTCCACTCCCTGGAAATGAAAAGTCACGTATCACTATCCTTTCACTATATTTTCAATACTGGTATTTTTATCATGTTTTCCTATTCTTCTTTTTTATTCCAAAAATAAACTGAATTACCTCTGCAGTGATGGATAGGTCACATTTTCTAAATCTCTCAGTATTCCTGTTATTCTTAGTGTGGCTGCATCTCTTGTAAAGTTTAGTGCCTCAAGCTATATGGAAACAAAAAGATTAATTGCTTCATAAGCTCTGCAGAAGACAGTTCTGTCCATTTGCTTTGGTGACTTGCTTTGTTTATAACAACATTGCCTTGTAGCCCTGCCATACAGCTTAGGATCCACAACAAACTTTAGTACTCCAAGGTACTGTTTCACTCATCTGTCTTTTTTTTTCATATATTGTCTTAGTTCAAGAGAGAACTAAGATATTATGCTGGCCAAGAAATAATCCCTCTCCTTAAAATTTAGGAAAACAGAACTTTAATTAGGAAAAAATATATATATATAGAAAAAAAATAACAGTTCTTAACCACTATATATTTATATATATATACCCAGAAAAGAACCAAACAACAACAGTTTGTAATAAAACCCCTCCAACCCCCCAAATGACAAGGCAAAACAGTCAAAAAGGTCTTTTTTGGCTACCCCCCCCAAAAAAGGGGGAATGCAATTATATCTACAGACAGCAGGTGGCGCTGTGGCATCTCCGCCGCTGGCCTCTCTCTCCCAGGGGTTGCAGTAATATTTACGGACTGCCGGTGGCGATGTCGCGCCCGGCCGGCTGGGCTCCCTCAGGGTGGTGGCAGTTAATTCTCAGGTTGCTTCCCGTGAGAAAAATGGGAAGGCAGAAGCAGCAACAATCCTGTCTCTGCAGGGGTGGGAAACCGGGGTGTTCTCCCTCTTTTTCCTCACAGTAATTTTGTGGTGTTTATAATTGCTCACGGATGAAAAAATGGTCGCTTTAGAGAAGGGAAGAGGAACACCATCCAATATCCAGCGATGCCGAGATCGGAGTGTCTGTGTCCCTGTCCTCCTCGCTCTGCCGAGAGCTGAGCTCCTGCCTTGCACAGGAAAACTAGAAAAACCAGTAACACCAACTCCCTTCCCCCTCTCTCCCAGGCTGGGGGAGATATCAGAACAAAAGGCCTGGCCAAGGTAGATAACATCAGGGTATACATGTCTTTTGTCTCTTTTGTTAAACATCTTTACCGACACTAAGGCATTGGCTCCCAGTTTTTTGGAAGGAATTCCCCTTAGGCTTTGAAACTCTAACATATATATATATCTGTATAACTGTATCTTTCTTTCCCTGGTTTGGTCTTTTTTTTAAAATGATTTTTAGTTTGGGGTTGTTTTTTGTTGTTATTGTTTTCAAACCTTTTTTTTTCCAGTCACAAGTAATTATCTATTCCTGTCCTCAGTGGGGTTTAGTTTGCTTTGTGCATTGATGTCTACACACATTGTAAGAGATTCTGTTTCATCAGCCTCTCTATTAATCAAAATATTCATTGGCACTTGGGTGAGTGCCCTGTTAGATCCCACTTGAAATGCTGTGCCAATTTGTTGTGATCTACCAATATTTACTCAGGAATATTTTTCTGCAAAGCCACCTTTTCACACTTTTATCTAGATCATATTTTCTTCCATTTTCTTGAAATGATATTAGACAATGTGGGCACCTAAAGCAGTATTTGGGGAAAACCGAGATACTGAGCTACAACACATCAGTCTAAACCATTCTCTTTACTAAACACTCTGAGTTTACAACGTTCCCTAGTACCTATATCTTCCCATTTCCAAAAAACACCTGTGTAGCTGAGAGTTAGCTCATGCCTACATCCATTCAGGATCTTGAAACTATACTTTGGGATTTCTACTTTCTGAGAGGCCTGTTGAGACAGAAGCACCACAACACATGCAACAAAATCTTGCCACAAGACATTTTTCTTTTTGTCAGCATAGCTATATCCTTTCCCTGCACAGCAACAGCTTTGTGACAAACACTCTTCTTTAAGCCTCCCTGTGTCTTAACTACAGATTTTGCCAACAGACCAGTGTCAGCTCTGTGGGGGATTTTCTTACACCTCTAGACAATACAGGTATGCCAGCAAAATCCTGTGGCGGAGGCCTGGCTTCAGTTTCTTCAGTTTCAAACAATGTGTTTGCTTTTAAAAGCCTCCTCCCTTCCCCTCGGCTCTAAATTTACACTTGTCATTTGAGTGGTGACTCATACCCTTCTGACTCAGCCGCATCTAATCAGTGGCCTATTGAAAAAAAATATTTTTCTCTGACTTTGAAGAGCTATGTGTCAGTTTGCACACTAACCACCAATTCATGCGCTAACAACCAACATGAAGAACAATTTAGACCAGACAGCCATCCCCGCAGCTAGGCTCCAAATAAATAATGCCCAAACTGCGTATTTACTTTGAGCTTGACCAGTTCATATAGTTTTGCAGCCCTGAAAAGAGCTTTTCTATCTTTCAATGGCGGCAAGGAAAAATGATGCTGGCATTTTGCTTACTGAGAACTTCCTCCATGCGAGGCCAACAGATTAAAGCGAGAATGCAGTGCAGATTTGGTAGCAGAGACCTGCCCAGACACTGACAATCTTTTATCTACTTGTGTGCAGAGGGACTCTAGGTGTGTCTCCAACAGCATTTTAGTATTTTAAATCCATCCCCTCTTACACTTTCCATGTTTCATTTCACATCACAGAGCATTCATGAAAGACAGAAACTGGATTTCATTTGGCTAAAACCAGAAGGGAAGATGAACTCTAGGTGTGCACCTATGTCACTACAGAGGCTAATGGGACCCCAGAAACAAGTTAGAGACCCCACTGAAACACATGCCATGTTCATACAAAGTGTTTCCCTCAGCCTACCCAGTTATGTTGGGCTGCACTATTTGCCAGTGGGGACAAAGCCAATCACACCAGAATTCTTCCCACTCAACTCCAAGTTCTTAGGCGTGTTTACTCCCTCTTCCCCAGCAGGGTGTTTCTGCTCTTTTCCTAGCAATGCTTTGGTGCCTTGCAGAGTGAAGTAACAGAAAAGTTACTTACTATTTTGGGAGTGCAATTTTCTGTAATGGTTTTAAATCTGCTATGTCAGGGTTAATCGCTGTCTTCAGGTCCTCAGTATTTCCTCCTAATTTCCTTTGTGTTCTGGAACTGATTGTCTGTGATTCAGGATAAAATGCTCTTTTAACTTTCTCATGTTATCCTCCCTTTCAGAGAGTTACAGTTTTGGTAGGGCTTTTCCTTGCTCCGACTTATTTTAATATTGAAATCCAAGTGATATTGAGTAATCAGCAAGATTTTCATTCACTCAACACCTAAATTTCAGCAACTTCTTCTTCTATAATGGAAAAATCCATACCATAACATGCATTCAACTTTGGTAACTTTATTCCAGATTCATAGAGCTAATTCCATTTATCCTATACAATGCTTAGGAGCTGAGGCATCTAACTCAGAGCAGTGGATTTTAAACCCCAGGCTGCTAGATTTCTATTCATTCAGGAATACCTAGAAAAGAACTAAAACTTGAAAACTGACCACTTGATTCTGCTAAAAGTGCTTGAAACACAAATCTCTACCCTTTGCAACATAAAAGAAGAGGAAAAAGACTGTTCCTATTCAATAATAATTGAGAAAGAAAATAATAATTGAGAAGAGTTTGTTCATTCTTTTTCTTAGGTAGCATATTTTGAAATACATGTTGAAGCTTTACAAAATAAAAGAGTTCAAATTAGCTAGAAAGGAAATGGCTTCATTGAAATATTTATTTCAGAGTGTGTCCATTTAAAAAGACAGAAAGAGGTTGTAATAGCTTTTATGCCATCATGGAAATATATCACAATCATCAAAATTAATTTAAACTCTCTCCTGCATTAAGAGGAGTGGCCAACCATGGTTGCGTTTTGCCATATTCATAATTTCACAATGCTTACAGATTTCTGTAATGCAACTCTGTGGAATTTATTAAATATGACAAGAGGGAAGGGATATATTGTCTCGGTGGAAAGGACCCCATTCAATGTAGATATGTCAACCAGATTATACAACATTGAAAGGACAATTTACTTTCTGCCTAAGGAGGATGGCAATATAAGTTTCTAGAATTTCTGTAGACACTTGACCTGACAGCACCAGGATTTCCTGCTCACAAAAAAAATCTAATAATCCAAAGAAAGACAGTGATAATATCATTCACAAGCAATGACCTTGAAATAATTTCTACATGTCTTTGGCAGCACACTTTAAAATGCAGCAAACTAAAAATAATTAAATAGTTCTCAAAAATTCAAACTAATAAGCTAAATCGTTGTTAGAGAAAAACAAAACATTACTTAGCTTATTTTTCCTGACTAAAGGTCCTTGCCTTAAAAGTCTGAGATCTTTTTATTTTATTACTTACTTCAAAGACTAGCACAAACAAAACAAGCATCTGAAGATGAAGAGTGCATTAAGGAAAATTCTATATTGATGTTCTTCTCTGAATTGACATTCAAAAGGATGAGTCCCATAATTTTAAAATCTTTCTGTAAGTTCATAATTACTTTTCCCAGTAGTAAAAGACTTTTTGTAAGTTATTATTAATATCTTTAAAATTAACAAGAAAAATAATAAAAATAAGGAAGTGAAGACATCAAGAGAGATTAGTTAGAGATATAGACCAGTGTCTTACAGTTTCATGGTTCAATTTTTTTTAATATATTCCTGTTTAGGATTTTACATTTCAAAAAACTTTATGCAAGCAAGTTTTGTATTGATCTTTGAAGTCACCAGATTTTTCCAACAGTCCAAATTGTTCTTTGTCTCTTGCTTTGAAAATTGAAACTATTTCCTGCTTCAGAACCTCCAGGAATACTTTGTCAATTAGAAATTTTGACACATTTTTATGAATGTACATATGGTTTTGCTTCTCAGACACTGCTATGACTATTTCCTCAAATTCAGTGCTTTCAAAAACTGAAGTTTTTTGACAGTGTCCAACACTCACTGGCTAGTACTGGGTTATGAAGAACTTTGAGAGAGTAATTCTTTCCACTTTTCTTATGGGAAACTGAGAAAATGAAGCAAACAAAGGGTGATACAGTTATGAAAACCTTTAGGATCTAAAGATGGATTTTCCATCTTTGAAGCTCTTCAAAATCTGTTGGTTGAAATGATCTCTGGAGGCCTGTTCAAACTTCATTTATTGCAATATTCTATGATTTCTTTTTCCTAAAGGACAATAGTACTGAAAAATATGTTTTTCCTTCTCAGGCTGGAGCAAGCTCTGGAGACTATGCAAACAGTATTAGAAGACAAATAAACTTTTCCCATCAGCTTCTTACCTATCAGCATGTCCTAGAGGTGTGCAATTCTCCCTGATTATTTCCCTGGGAGCCTTGGTTCTTATTTGACCTATAATACTGGATAAATGAACCCATAGCTCCACTTCATGTGGGTTTGATGAGAGTGAACAGACTGCAGGTTAGGAAGTAACATGGCAATAAGGTTATCTCAATAACCACAGCAGTACCATGACATATCCTCAGTTGCTGCAATAAAAGCATGCCTACTTAGTTGTTCAGACATTTTTGAATAAGGGGTTATCCCAGGTACAGTGTGAACTGCACCTCATGTGCCATGAGCATTTTGCCAGTGATGGGCTTCATTTCCTTCACCTGCCTGAAGGCAGAGTCCTGTAATTTGACTACTGAGAAGATGAATGTGTTATCTTCATTTTCAGTCATGTGGAATGATTCAAGAGAGTTCCTTCAAACAACTCTTATTTGCTCCATCAAAGGTATGTAGCAGTGTGAAATAGGGTAGTGAAAGGTCTATCGGTTTTGTGCCAAAAACTTCTTAAACTGAAGGTGGGGACTGATACAATGCCTAGGCCATCCTTTACAACCTATACCTCTATCAGTCTCTTCTTCTCAAACAGGCCAATAGGCTAATTCTCTTATCTTCCCTCCAGGAGAAGTCCATTAGCTCTTTAATATTCTTTTTATATTAGGTCTTGACAAGCAATATTACTTTCCTAGTACCTGGTTAAAAAAGGTTTTCAGTAAATGTTCCACCTGTGGTTGTCTTTCTCTCTTGGAGCTGTTTACCTTATGACTATAATTTTTCTTCTTTTTATTTGCTTTAGAACTCCTTTGTTTTGACATTCATGTGGCAGAATAATAGCAAGTGATGGACTAAATTCAGTTATACATATTATTCATAGAAATGATATAGATAGAAGACTCTAGGCTGCAATTGTTTCTTGAGTGATGAGAGGGCATGCTGTGGTTAAAACCTAATGTACTGATAAATAAATTGCAACTGTCATACTTTGATGCTATTCAGATGTTGGCAGCATCCTCCAAAAGTGAGATTAAGGTTTTTTCAACAAGTCATTGAAGGGGGAGAATTTTAATGGATCACCACAAATCAGATAGAAAGGATGGAAATTGATTTGGTTGATTCAAATATAGAGGGTATGAAAGTAGAGTGTACATTACAGGCACTTCAGTCAGGTAATCAGCCTTTACATAAAAGTGCAGAGGATACTAAAAACTCACATAAAGCCCAGAATTAGGCAGACAGTAAAGCTGAGAAAATGGTGATGTTTCACAAAGAATAGTGAGACAGGATCATATTGCAGAGACATGTATTAGTGGGATCTGTAGCTGATGATATATGTCTACTCCAACAGTGCAAGTTGCCTCTGCAGAAAAACAAAAGCTTAAGGGGGGGAGAAAGAGGGAGAGACAGAGAGAATGTAAGAGGAAGACTTCTTCCCTGTGTCCACAGGAAGAGCAGAGAGTCCCAGGAAACTGTTCTCCTCTGGGAAGGCAGTGCCTGTCCAGTGCAGCAGGTAGTAGAGACGAAGATAATAAAAGTACTGATGCTTTTTGTCATGGTTTTCCCCTAGCACAATACCTTTCATTGTGAGTCACTGTTTCCACTTATGGTGCTATTAGCTCTGGGTGTAGTATACCAATAGGGGGCAAATTTTGCATATTGCCTAGTGTGCACATAAATTGTTGGATAATTTTGTATGAGTTTTTAAATTCCTGCTCTATGCTTTGTTATTCCATGTTTAGTTTTCTCCAATAAGAGCTAAGATCTACAAAACAGGGGCAAGGATTGAGGATAAAGAAGTGCAAAGTGGTACTTGCTTCCCATGAGAACTTACCCTGACAACACTATTAGGGTTCCCAGGTGAAGGGACATGAGGACAATGCAAGAATAAAAGCAGAAAAGTCCCACTACTGAGGCTCTTAAAAATGCATGTGAAAAAGCACAGCTAAGAAGAGAATAAGGCACTGTGCAATAGCAAGTGACAGGTTTTTTTGCTATATTTCTCACATGTTTATTTTTGAAATATCAGCTAACTCAGTAAACATTCCTATTCAAGTTTTACCTGGACTTTAAAAATTATCACTTGAGAGCTATTATTAGCAGCTTCCCTAAGTGGGTATTTCAGCCCCAGGTGAATGCACAATTTCAAAGAGGTGCATGCACAATCTTATATGGTGCCTATAAAAAAAATTGCAAACATATTACTTCCACGGTAATTTTTTCTGAGTTGTTTTAACCAATTATTTCTTACTTTCTTGTGTCTGTATGTTGTAAACTGTTGCTGCTGGGTTTTATTTTTCTAAACTTAGCAAGGAAAACCATTTTTACTGTGTATTTGCAGAGTACAAGCCCACTCAATGAAGCAGTGCCACAGTACAAATAACAAATAACAATATAAAATATTTGACTTGTCACAGCATTTATGAAAGTTAATGCAAAACAGTCCAGGTTTATGTGCTTGTCAGCCATTCTGTACCCTCTTCATTAACACTAGTCATGGGTGAGCACTGGTGAGACTGGTGGGTCTGCTCTGCACAGTGCAAGAGCAGGGTTCACCACCAAAGCACACGAAATGCCTTTGCATTCTTTCTGGGTCATTATTTGGTCATGTCAAGTAATCTTAGATGAAAACTGGTCAGTAGACACATCAGCTTTTGCGAAAGACATAGGGCTAAAAACTGATGGGAAAACTGTAATTAAGTAAAAAGAAAAAGAATGTTGAAGTTCTCTCAGATATTCCTCTTGAAAGGAATAAGGCTTCTATATAATTTGTCATTCCATGCTAGAGCTGCAACATTGGATATGATTTTCATAGAAATGTGACCTTTCATGACAAGATTTTTGAAGAGTTTGACATTTGAAAAAGAATGAGGTTAAAATGGAAAGTGGGAAAAGGGGCTACAAATGAGTATTTGTTAAAAGATTTTACCTTAATGCACTGTAATGAATATAAAGTTAAGCAAAACTATTAGGCAAATGAATCCTGATGAGATGAATTAGAATAAATTAAAATATTCCTCAACATTGTAATTAACCTTTCAAAATTGCAAGAGTTATCATTTAGTTTGATAAAATCCAACTCTAGCCCTGAAAAACAGTGAGTGCTAAATTTTACACTCAATTAAAATTTTGCAAATTTCATAAATTTAGAGGAATTCCTCTGACTTAGTAGAATCCACATGGAAATTGGTGTAGGAGTCTCACATTGTCCCTTCCCTGAATTCCTTCTAGTGCAATCACTATAACCCCAGAAACAACCCACATCTTCCTGTTTATGCTTTTTTTCAAAAATCCCAGTCATTTAAAAGCCTAATCATTTTCCAAGCTGGTTGTTGCTACCGGTAGCAAAATTGCATGTTTGCTGCGCATAAAAGCAGAAACCCCAAACCTAGCCTTCTTTCATAACTGGTTCTTTTGACAGAAAAAAAGTCTTACACTCTGTAATTAGGACTGAATATTACATAAAGGCTAAGTACTTCCACAAAATAAGGAAGAGGAGATGAATGGGATAGTCTAGAGAATTTTATCTCAAAAGATCCTATAGCACTTTGTATACCAAGATTGTATTTTTCAAAGCATCTTAAGTGGGTTCATCTGATGAGCCTGGTGAGGATAATTCACTTGTGTACATCGGGGATGGGGGAGATATGCATTAACTTCAAAACTAAACTTTACAATTCACATGCATAAGCTTCAGAACTACAGTGATTAGTTGTTAAACCATATTGTGCTCACAAAGTGCTGTAGCTCAAGTTTTGCATGACCTTGTCCCTTGGTCTTGCACATCTGCAGTTGGGTGCAGTCTGTTCCACGCCCCCCAAACACCCCTAGGCTACAGCCTTGTTGCTCTAATTCCTCTGCACTGGATTTTTTTTTCTATTTCATTCTCTGTCTTTTCCCTGTGAGGGTGTCATGGTTTAACCCCAGCTGGAGATGAAAATACCACACAGCTGCTTGCTCACTCCCTCACCAGCAGGATCAGGGACAGAATTGGAAGGGAAAAAGCTGAAAAACTTATGGGTTGAGATAAAGACAGTTTAATAGGGAAAGCAAAAGCCATGCACACAAGTGAAGAAAAATAAGGAATTAATTCACTGCTTCCCATGATCAGGCAGGTGTTCAGCCATCCCTGGGAGAGCAGCATCCCAGGAACACTTACTTGGGAAGACAAACACCGTCCCTCCAAATGTCCCCTTCCTTCTTCTTCCTCTCAGCTTTATATATTGAGCATGATGTCATATGGTATGGCCCCTTTGGTCAGCTTGGGTCACCTGTTCCAGTTGTGTCTCTTCCCAGCTTCACACACATGCCCAGTCTCCTTGCCAGTGTGGCAGTACAAAAAGCAGAAAAGGCCTTGGCTCTTGTAAGCCCTGGTCAGCAATGATGAAAACATCTCTATATTATCAACCCTGTGTGCAACAGAAATCCAACACACAGCCCTGTACCAGCCACTGTGAAGAAAATGAACTCTACTGCAGCCAAAACCAGCACAGACTGATATATCACTTTGCTATAGTCAAGTTGGGTTTCTCAGTCTTCTTCCCATCTGGGACACCAGCAACTACAGCCTTGCAAGCTTGAAGAGGGTGGTTCTCTCTCTTTGAGCTTCGTACCACAGTGCTGCAAGCAGCCAGTGAAGGGCAGGGTAAATTGTATGCAGCGTAAATTGTCTGCATCCCAGAGGCAGCCTGTGCTCCTCACAGAAGAAGCCTGAAGGATTTCCCTATTAATCAAATTCCAGTCATGCTCTATTGCTCTCTAGAAAATTTAACATATTGTGAGTGTAGAAAGTTTCTGGTGAAAACTGAAAGGCAACCAATGGCAGAAGACTCCTCCTACAAAGCTAGAAATGATCTGCTAACCAGTGACAAGATTTCTACATTCAAAGTATCACAGGCTTAGTGGGGTTGGAAGGGACCTTTCAAGACCGTCTCATTAAAACCCACACCCAAGCAGAATCAGCTAGAGAAGTTTGCCCAGAACTACATCCACTTGCGTTTGGAATATCTTCATGAATGGAGCCTGCACAGCAACTTTCACAGTAAATAAACATTTTCATGTATTGAGAAGGAGATTCATGTTTCAGTTTTGTGTCCATTGGCTTCTTTTCTGTGAGTGCCCACTAGTAAGAATAGCTTGATTCCATCTTCTTCATTTCCTCCAATGAGATATGTGTACACATGGATGAAATTTAACCTGAGCCTTCTCTTTTTCCAGTTGAATAGTCTTGGCTTTCTCAGCCTATTCCTGTATGCAAGATATGCCCTTAATCATTTTAGTGGCCTTTCTTTGGACTTGCTTTGGTGTGTCCATGCCTCTCCTCAAGTCCATGTCCAATCTCTGTGGAGTGCCAGGACTAAGCATGGCACTCCAGATGTCTCTTATCAGTGCTGAACAGAGAAGAATCACTTCCCCTACCTTCTGGTAATGCACCTTCTAATGCAGCCCAGGATGGTGTTGGCTGTCTTTGCAGTGATGGCACATAATGGGCTCGTGGTCAGTTGCTGCTCACCATGACCCTCAGGTCCTTTTTTCAGAGCTGCTTCCCAGCCACCTGTTAATTACTCAGCATGTTCTGGTTCCTGGTGCTACTCCTCCCTTGATGCAGGACTTTGCATTTCCTTTTAATGAACTTCATAAGATTCCTATCAGTCCATTTCTCCATCCTGTCCAGGTCCCACTGAATGGAAGCATACTCAGCTTGTCTATAATCCACTCTTCCCCGTTTTGTTTTTTGTTGTTCATTAAGCACCAAACAGGAAGCTTTTCTGTCAGAAATAGCCAGACTCTGGCAGGTGAAACTTGGAAAAGGTCATTCAGAAGCACAAGAACAGCATGGAAAATTTCCAGCCAAACCATTAATAGTCTGCAAAATTTTAAGCAGCTGAAAATACAACAGGAAGCATCAGGGTCACCGTTATTACCACTGAAGATATCAGCTCCATTTGTCATATCCAGATCTTTGCCACTGTCAGAGGCTGCCAAGTCAGAACTCAGCACACCACCACATTGTGTTCCACCAGTCACTTAACACTGAGGCTGAATAAAATGGGAATGACATAATCAAAATGTGCAGCATCTTGGAACACATAGTCTTTTTGTACAGACATTTCTTATCTTTGATGGTTTTCCCTCTTCTCTCATTATCTATTTTTTACCACAGAAGGCAACAAGACATCTGAAAAATTAATATAATATTATGACATGCCATGTATAGAGAGCCCCAAAATATTAAAAAGACACATTCATTCACACTCATCAGCTCTGCATTGCTAATTTTAAGTCTTCAATCAATGATGTAATTTATCCCTCTCTGAGGAGGCTACTCTTCCAAGAAATTTTTAGAATCACAGACTCATAAGATCATTTAGGTTGGAAGAGACCTTGTAAGAGTCCAACCATTAACCCAGTACTGTCAAGTCCACCACCAAACTGTGTCCCTAAGCACCACTTCTACGTCTCTTTTAAATACCTCCAGGGATAGTGATTCTGCCACATCTCTGAGCAGCCTGTTCCAATAATTGACAGTTCTTTCCCTGAAGGAAGTTTTTCAAATATCCAATATAAATGTCCCTCAGTGCAACTTGAAGCCATTTCATCTTGTACTGTGCCTCTGTGTTCAGACAGAAGGGCAATGAGGGGATTTTTAATGAAAGGTGGGTGTACCTCATTCAGCAGTTGAACTTTGAACAAAACACACCAGAAGGTGCTGGAGAAGCCCAAGAGGCTTCTGTCTGAAGCAAACAAAGATAGGGCAGATAATTTGCATCAAAACCCTTGAAGTTTAATATGCTTTAAAGAGAAAACTCCTATTTTGCTGTTGGGCATACAATCCTTGCAAACAAACAAACAAAATCAGATTGAACTTTAAATTACTCTTCACTTGCTCACAAATAGACTTTTAAAACCATCAAAGGAGAAATTGATTTATTTTTTGCACAAGTAGGGTGTCTGGAGCTTGTGTTTTTCAAAGGAGTCACAACTGAAGCATAGCAAATTGTGAGGAAATGATGCCTCTTTTACATAGCACTAATTGTTTGTGTCTGTGTGTGTATGTATGCTGCTTCTGCTCTCCATCAGCTGGTTTGAGGCTCTGTGTGTCCCTTCGTCTGCCTTATGAAACAAAAAAACCCTTTTCGAGCAGAAAGAAGGATGTCTTTCCCCTGGCAAGTCTGTCAGCAACAGCAGTATAAAGGTAGGAATTCAAACTCAGAATGTCTGTTTTCTCCCAGAAAAATATCAGGGGAGTATGAAAAAAAAAAGACAAAGTTGGGAAAAGGAAAAAACCTAACAATCAGAAAGCTTGTGTTACACCAGTGTCTGTCCATTACCTGTTCCTAGAGAAACAGAATTGACAGAAAAGACAGGGCTCTGTGAGGAGGCTGAATAAATGGCAAGGGTCACAATGGTGTGTCTTTTATTTGCAGCACAAAGCTATGAAATGATGGAGTCCCAGCTTCCTTCCTTGGTCAAACTGTTTTAATGATTTTTTTGCTTGATATAGGTAAACAGTCTCATCTAACAGTGACATTAATAAAGTAGGGATGTTAGGAGTTGGACACTATATTGACAAAACTAAGATTGCAGGGCTGGAATCCTACTATTGGAAAGATTAAATCATTTCCATGGTAACACTGAATAGATTGTGTCACGAAAAAAGAAAGAGAGAAAGGATTGTGACTCAAACCAGAACTGCTCAATCCATTTCCTAAGTGAGAAAAAAACCCAAACCAAACCAATATTTTAAGCAGAAGACAAAAATATAGCAAATACAAAGTGTCTTAATAACCTTCCTCCAGAAAACTTACTCCTTTCCTGTGTCTGTAATAGCCAGTTTTCTCTTTTTTTGAGACTTCTTCTTGAGTCTTTGGGTGCATTTCTAGATGTGTTTTCACAGTAAGCAGCTGCTGAAAGCATTTACTGCTCAGTGCTGCTAAATTAAAACAAAAACCACAGACACCTTGGCAAACCTTGGGATCCATAAACCTGGCAACAACTCATATTAAACAAGTGCTCTCAAATTTGCTTTCTAGGGTTTATGTAACTATAGTATACATTATCCTTGTCCATACCAGATGTAAGCTTAGGTACAGCCTCTGTCTAAAACATTTCTGCTGTGTCTTTAGAGGCAGAAAACTTCTGAAATGGGCTGCACAAACCTCAGTCTGGGTCTCACTTCACAGACCTACATACAGACTTGCACAGTTCAAAAATTAGCGCTTTAAAGCACAGGGCTCCTGTTGTGGAGGAGTGGAGGAGCTAAGAGTACCATCCTATTCCACAGCTTGCAAGTGGGAGAAAGTGCTGCACAATATACAGCGTTAACTTTTTAAAAGACATTTTATTCCACCAAAAATTAAATTATTAAGAATCACTTGATTCCCTACTGAGGGGTTTACCTGAAAATTATGAAACTGTTTTGATGAGGATACATATTCCTTGCTGGAATTCAAGTTAAAATAAAACCTCACCCTTCAGTTAACTTAATCAAATTATTTACCATATCGTTTGAAACTGCTGCAGTATAGTGCAAGGGTCAATAATTTCAAAGTCTTTCAGAAGTAACTGTGATTTCCCAAAAGTACAAGCAATTTAGGACCTTGAATCCCACTTTCAGAAGCAGCAGTCATATTGGAACCTTAGTTCCTTGATTTGCAATGCTATGATGCTGTTTGCTACCTAAACCATCCTTGGAAATTAATCTTAAGCTCCTCTACCTTTAGAGACTATTAAACTAAATTAATCTGTACGTGTTCTTCCCTTAGTTGTGGGTCCTGGTAGAAGTCTTGCAGGCAGCCTAGCAGAGTCACCTGCATCCATATGGAGGAATGGGTACATTCAACAGATATTTCATCTCTCCTGACTGAGGCATGACCTGATGAAGGCACTGATCACATTTTGAGAAGGTGTGTCTCTCTGTCAACCGAGGCTGTGTCCCAAAGAACTAGTTTAGACCAAATGCTTTTTGGAGGACTAAAGTAAATAAGAAGAATTTCATTGTCAGTAATTTTCTTCTAATTCCCTGCCACTAAAATTCAGGGATCTTGCCTAAACTACCAAGGCTGGTGTTTCTTCATTTATCACATCCTCCCCTGGATTTGGTTATTTTTTTTTTTTAATGCCTGCTTTCTCTAGATTTAGTGACAGAGGCCTACAAGAGTCAACATGCATCATGTCATCTGGGCGGAAGCTGACAGTACATGTTATGCCATAAAGAGGAGGGAAAGAAAAAGCCACCTTCAAACGAAAATAATTGCTCAGAAGGGCATGACAATGTGTCTCTATGGTCTCCTGTTTAGCTATTAACTTTCACACTACCTGTGAAAGTACATAACACATTTGAAGAATGAGGCAGACATTGATTAGCTTTCCACAGCTCTGCAGGTTCTCCACACAGCTATTCATCTTGTTTGGCAAGGGATTTGAGAGGGCTGTAGCAGGAACCTTTGGGGCCAGCCTGGCAATATCAAACCTGAACACAGCTGAAATGTACCAGCAAGAAATGTTGAATTGGACATTTTTGTTTATTGGTCTTAAATACCAAGTGGTGTGGGGGAAACTGTAATTTGTGGGATTCTGTAACTATTTTTTGCACCTTTCCAGTCAAGAACTCAGAAAGCCCTTTGACATAGAACTCTGAGGTGTCTGTATATTACTCCATTTAGGTTGGTGTGGCAGAAATATGTGGGTCAAATGCCTCATGTTTGTTATAGTGTCATCAAGCCCTCACACAGCAAAGGTTTCAGAGTGTCAGGTGAACAAATCTTGGCCAGGCCAGTAATGCAGCTCACATGTGCTTTCCCCTGTTGCATTCCTGTTCTCTCTGCAGATTTCAGTTTCCCTTGAAGGAACACCTGAGCAAACCACACGGCTGCACCTGTGCAACTGTATTTACAGCTGAGCATACTGTGACATCTCAGCTATGCTAAAGAAGGGAGATAAAACGTGGTGGCTCAAGGTGGGTTCAAGCCTCAAACATTTCTGCTGTGAAGGTGACAATATGTAGGAGAGTGGTGAGCAGAGTAGTTGGTAACTGAGAAAACCACTTCTCGCATCTGCTGATGCTCTTGCTTGGAGAAAGTAAGACTCCCAAGGAGTCAAAATTTCCCATGGAGACCAGACATGGACACTCAGACATGCACACATATAAACAGCACCCTGCACACCACAGACTATAAACTATAATGTTAAATGACCCTTTCCCTTGCAGAGGACATCTGCCCTATAACCTACTCAGGATCTCACCACAAGAAGTGTCTGGTGGTGTCTAGGCTGACCACCTCATACGAGGTTACAAAACATGTCAGAACACAGTGTAAGCTTCAAGTAATTTGTAGTCCCTAAAATAAGTTTTCATATCTTGTTTTAGATGCAGATCAGAATATACAGTGAGGTACTGATGTGCCCTATCCCAGAATTTGAAATGTATTGGTGATAAAGTTTATTTGGACCCTTTTCCTACCCCGGAGATTTCTTCCTGTTGTTATGGTTCCATAATGAATAAAAAGCACAATAGTTTGCAGTTCCACTTTCAAAGTTCAGCTTCAGCACCTGTGATCCCCATGGTGTGTGGGGAGGTGTGGGAATCTCATCAGATCTTCCAGTTCCTGTCCAGCTCCAGCTGTAACCTTTAAAAAACTGCCTTGAGGTGCAATTAACTGCTGTGCAGTTTGGTTTGGTTTTGTTCTAAGTTGCCTGAGACTTCAGAGTGTAAAAGACTTTCAGACTACAGGGATGCAATAAGAACAAGTTCCTTGACCTTTTATTCTCCTTGTAAATCATTTAATGGAGCAGACTTCTACTGAACTTCTTTAAGACACCAACGTCTGTTCTAAATCTTCGCACTATCATTTAAGTATCAATCAGACATGATTTTAAATTACTTTAAACTACTACAGGGCTTTAAAGAAAATCTGCAGTATGGCCCAAAATCTCTTGTAACCATCAGAAAATAATATAAGAACACATTATTGATATGTTTCTTTGGAGGAGGGGAGATAATGAATCTGTACATGAAATGTAATCAGTAATTACTAGCCACACAAGAATATACTGCCTTTGTAGGGATGGGTAGGCAAAGGCAGACATCAACAGTGAACCCAGGCAGATTTGCTGTGGCATATACCACTGAAACAATATTTTATAACTGCTCAGTGTCACATATGCTTTCCCTTGGCTGTTCCTATTAACCTTTCCTACCCAGGTGCTTTCCAGTAATTGAGATTGCTCCATCATGGCTTCACTGCAGTTAATCTTATGTGGTCATCATGATACTAAGGATTTACAGAGCTCAGAAGAGGATTTTGCAGAGATCAAAAAGTGAATTCTGCTGTAAGAGAAACCACAAAAAAAGGTAAAAAAAGTTACTGGGAATTCCAAGTATCCAGCATAGTGTATTTGTTCTAATAGGGGTCACTAACCTTTCCCAACAGTCATCTTGTACCTTTTTGTATCACTGGAACAAGGACTCAAGGCACCACATTAGGATGAAATTTGCCCTCAGCAAAGCTGATCCTTTGTTACAATTACCAAAGGTGATCCTATATCAGAGGTGATCCTCTACAACAGTAATCGGATCTACAGCTATGACAGCTCAAAAAGAAGAATACAGAGATGACCTTTATGCCCCTTTAGCCTTGATTCACTTTTGTCTGAAAAAAAGAAAAAATACTTCTGCACTAAAATTAGACTTCTATTGGCCCTCTGTTCAGAGCTGAATTTCCCATCAGGCAACAGATCTCTAGGGATAGTATCATATGACACTGGTGGCCTGGTTTACCTTTTCTACATAGGAAAATTTTTATCTGTATTTTAACTTTAGCTGCATTTTAATTATCCCTTTGGATAATTGCTACAGAAATGCAGTATGCCTCTTCCTTAGCCATTTCTCCAGTCTCTGGGAATATGACGTGATATCAACTATTAGCATCAATTCCTTGTACTGAAGTTCAAAAGTTTGAAGATAGTTCTAAAAGTTATTAAAGCATAATATCAATGTTTCTTTACAGAGGTTACCAAGATTATGTTTGAGTATCTTCAATTTTAAACTGAATTCTTACAAGAAACTTCATGAAAGCTTTTATCTAATAAAATGTTTGAAAGGAATCACTCTGGCTTCACTGTCTTAATAAAGCAACTGCGTGAGAGCTCCAACTAGGCTGTAGATTTTCTTCCATGCAGACTGATGAAGAACATAAATGTTATATTACCATCTTTTCAACTTTGCTAGCATTGACTGTATCAAGGAAAAAAACACACACAAACACACACACAAAAAAAAAAAAAACAACAAAAAAACACCAAAAAGAAGACATCCTCCTTCCTCTATTCACCCCACAAACTCCCAGGGTTTTGGCAGGAGCAAAGCCTCCAGTCTCTGGTGGTCAGTTTTGGCAGTACCATGCAGATGCTTTCTGCCACAGCTTCAGTTTCATTTAGAATAAAACACTTCTTGTTCTCTTGCTGAATTTACAATGGTTCCAAGGCTTTTGCAATAAGCGATTCTGATTTTGGGCACTGTCCTGAAACTTGTTTGCCTGAGGTTCTATTGTGGTTTGTTGTTTATAATGAATATTTGAGAGAAAAAGAAAGAAAACAGCATGATACTCCACTACTTTCAATGTTGAGGAACAGATGGCAGGATAGTGAGATTATCCAATTTTAATTCTTCACATTTAATTTTTAGGCTAATGAATATTGAGCAATGTTGGCTCAAGTAAAATGCAATGAATATATTTAATGGGAAAGCCTGTTTACCCAGTAAATACAGTAGATACAGCTAACACAACCACAGGTCTCAAAGTTGAAATATTATACATATAACTAGCATATCTGGCTGAACAATTTCTCTTTTTTTATATATATGCTTGAGGCATTTGAGAAACATCAAGTTATGTTTCATATACTGATCAATGTTTTCTGTACAAAGGACTAGTATCAATTTACATTGTGTAAACATCTGTATAAAGAGAACTGATAGAAGAAACCGTCTACATTTCCTTTGTCTCGATAGCCCTTGTATACATCTATAATTTTGTGAATATAGCAAAATGGGTCTTTGGATTTGCAAGTAGAAGCATCTGGTGGAAAATGAAAGGTGCCATGTGGTGTTTACTGGCTGTGATACCTAGGCACCTCTTGGGTCAGAGAGGAGCAGGGACCAGATTCAAATCATGCTTTTGATATAAGCATGGCCACTGATCTGACTTGAGAGTGCACTGGAGTCAGCAACTAATTAGATATTAGTCATAATCCCTATCATGCTTTTAATATGTGAATTTCTTTCATATGTATGTAGTATCTCTCATTCAGATGTAGCCATGTCCACCACGGATAGGCTGCCCTGTGTCCTCTGCAGTTTTAAGTATCAAAATCAAAGGTGGGGAATGACACAGGCCTTGGTGCTGCTCACAGTCTCAGCCACTCTATGTGAGGCTGGCTCCCTGCAGGGATCACCTTAATCACTGGGGCCTGACACAGCCACCAGCAAGAAATGAGTAGAGTGATATGTTTCTGACAGCCCATGGACACATCAGAAGATTTGAAGTCTTGAAAGATCTCCTTGCACTGAACTGCTGTTTCTGCCACTGGCTACACTGAGGTTCTTGAGGCTGTTGTGAATATATTGCTTCAGAGAGTCTGATACAGAGTGGGTTTCATCACCGTAGCTTGTAATTTCAGTATACAGTGAAAGCTGCTTGTCTGGAAATCCTTCTAGAATTGATGAACAGAGCTGAGCTCCTCCAAGATCTGATTCATGACACTAAAGTGGAAGTGTAGTAATGCCAAACTGCTTCCCTGCCTGCATTAACACACTCCCCATGGCTGTGGAAGAGTCCAGACAGTTGGTCGAACACACAGTGCTTCAGTTGACTAAAGCCAGCTCAGAAGTAGACAGAAAACAGTACCTCTGGAAATTTCTGACTCGTTCATTCATGACTGAGCACACAGACATGATGATGACTGACCACATTATGATACTAAAACATGGAATCTAATGGTGATTGTTTGCGTGCATGCTCAGTGCTTTATTGCTCACTGTAGTCCATAGAGATCTAGGGAGCAGAGCCCAGGAGGTGATGCAGCAAATCCTTCCACAGACACCATCTGCACCATTTGCTGGCCTCCCATCAGCTAGTGACAAAATTTCACTTGTTCTAGCAAGAGCTCAGACACGCGGTGCACACACAGGCACTGAAATTTAATGTCAGTTCAATCTCACCCCACACGTGTTACAGCACTACAAAGGAACAGGAAATTAAATAGGATCAGATATGAAACTGAACCTAAGCCAAAGAGTCCTTTAATTAGATATCAGGCTACTTACCTAACCTTGAACTTTGCTAAAAAATAATATTAGTGTATTCAGGGAAAAACTGCCAGGGAATCAGGTTTTAATGCTGCTGCGTGATAATGTCTCATCCAGAAAATGGAATCAACTAAAAAAGGGTCACATTGCCCTTTTCCTGGCATTAG
The DNA here is from genome assembly GCA_035047845.1 of Dendrocincla fuliginosa. Classification (NCBI taxonomy): domain Eukaryota; kingdom Metazoa; phylum Chordata; class Aves; order Passeriformes; family Dendrocolaptidae; genus Dendrocincla; species Dendrocincla fuliginosa. The sequence continues at coordinate 126,219,587 of JAWWMO010000083.1, read as the reverse complement.
TTCAGTCTATGGGATAATTTCTACAGCAGTTCTAGAAAATAAATATTTTCGAAAACATCAGTGCCAAATTCTGCCAAATCAGTTTTGTCTACTTTCATTCTTCCTCATTCTTGCTGCAGCTTCCTATGTCTTATTTGATGAGCTCAGGTGAAAGGCCAGACAGAGAAAATACAGCTTAGCTAAAGCTGATAGTAGCTTTAAAAATCTTCAACAAAATCACCTGCAGTGAAAAAGAATCTCTGTCTATGACAGTAATGGACTGTAAAGTCAATTGTAAAAAGAGAAACTTTTCAAATGTAAGTTCTGAACAAATATCTGTCTTTCACCCGTTTTCTCACCTCTTACTTCATAGCTGGTGGCTATCGTGTTCTGTTGGGCATTATTTTTTTCAAGATTGGGATAAAACTATACCATGGTGGGTTTATTTCTGTTACATCATTATACTGTAAACAATGTGTCAGATCATATTGCTCACCCTGGAATGACACAGTGTGACTAAATTATGAATGATTGCTCCTCCCAAGAAACTCATAGCAATATATATTTTTTCCAGCTGGAAGAGCCACAGTGGATTCATACAGCAATTCTCACAGTGGGAAAAAAACAGTAAAATAGTACGGACTAATGAGAGCAAATACATGTAGTCAGCACTGCCGGGTAAAGCCTATTGCTCGTGTTTGATTGACTGGGAGCTGTTCACTGACATGGCTATTTTTTGACAGTGTGTATTTCTTCCATGCCATTTGGGTCTGAGGTAAGTAACATACCAGGGTTGTGGGGTTTTTTTGTTGTTGTTTTGGTTTGGTTTTTTTTTTTTTTTTTTTTTTTCACTGAAAAGCATCTTTGCAAACACTAAAAGAAACAGGATGCTGCAGATTGTAGGAAAATGAGTTTACGAGAGAGAGCACCTGCAAGTAGCAATTATCTCCACTAAGTTATTTAAAGAGAAAAGGAAAAGAGGAAGTGAGCCTATGCAAAGTGAAGTTAATACTTTTGTGCTTGCAGTCCTGGCATTTCCTTTGCCCCACTGGAGCTTGTACTGCACTGGAAGACAAAGTCTGACTAGGCATGGCTCAGATAAATCTGCTCTCAGGTACCTCATGCTGCCACTGTTAGCAGCAGAAAGTAATTAAAGTAATTTGTTTGCAAGGGGATGAAGCTTTCTGTACCATCGACTGAGTCGGAGGTGGTAACTTTTAGTGGAGGAAATGGTGCATCTGGGGTGGTCCTGTGAGATGTGCATTGAATATAGGTCACAGCAGGTTACCTTGACAGAGGAAAAACAAGCTGGTGTTGCCATCCTGCAAGGACTGCCCAGAAGAACCATCAGCCTTCAGGAGGTTTCATTTCACTCTCTACAGGATCAGGGTTTCAGTCTCCTGAGGAAAACCAGTGCTTTCAGGAAAGAGCCTTAGCCAGTGCCAGGATCTCCTTTAATGTTACACAATAATTTTTATCCAAGAGAGAAATGTTAACTTTTGCTGTACATGCAGCTCGGTTACTAGGACATAGTTATCTTTAAAGTGTGCTTCATGGGCAGTATGGTTGGTAATCAAAGGGATTAGTGCCTTTACTGTCAAACTTGAAATGGAGATACAGTATCAGCTGACATTTGGCCATGCACAATTGGCATTTCCCTTTCTAAACTCAATCCTTCTGCAACCTGTGTTCCTGCTCTTTGTTCATTTGCCTTGCAATTATCTGAATTTACTGATACTGAGCTTTGGGTACGTTCAGGAATGTCTGACAGGTTGCGGACCTGCCTCTTCACTTGAGGAGGAGGGACTCATGTTTTATGGGCATGTCCTCGCAAGCCTAGAGCCAGTGTCAGGACCATTCCTGCCAAGGACCAGTCTGGAACCAGGGCCCAGTACTTAACAGGATGGTCCAGATAAAAAATAGACTATTTTAGATAGTCACATGCTGCTCTGTCTATTGAACATCTCTCAGGACTGAACCCTGCACTGTTCTAATTATAAGTTTATGGAAAGTGTTATCAGTAAATTAAGTCCTTTGTGATCTTCATATTAAACCTCTATAGAAATAATTTGTCTTCACCACAATATTTAAATATTTAAGACATTGTAAGGAGTAACTGATTTAATGTTGTTAATGAAGAATAACATTGCTAGGAGCGTATTTTCAAGAGATAATGTAAAAATTGAAGGAATTATATTGTCCAGATTTTCTCTCTATGTGAAATGCATGATCATTTTGCTAGCAAACTGAATGTTTTATGCCAGAAATAAAAATATTAGTTAGTTGTTTTCATTTCTGTTGCCATTTCCATTTCTTGCTTTCTTTCTCTCCATGTGGAACTTTCAGCAGCACAAATATTTCAGCACAGTATAGATGTTATTGCAATTTTTGCTTATAGACACTTTAGAAAAAAATCTCTTACCTATTATATCATAAAGGCTATTATGAAGAAAAAACATAATGGTAAAATACAGACTTTGAATTTTGTGACCTTTAGTGCTTTAATGTGAGATAGTTAAAGTCAGGAATGTCACTTATGGTATTAATTAAACACAGTAAGCTTAGATTAATTAAGTAAATATCTGTCATGGCAAGTCAAAAGAGGATCCCAACCTGAAGAGAAAAAAAAAGGGATTTTTTTAATTTGGCATCAGGTGAAATCGCGCTAAAAAAGAACATTACTTGTAATCATTAGAGCTATTGAAAGTCAGTATCATTGGAAAGAGGATGAATACACGGTATGTTTTCTATGAGGAATTTATTTGTTTATAATTAAGATTTTTGTGGTGTGATCTCAATATCATTATGCTATAAAAACAATACTTTGTACTGGAAGATTGTACCTTTATATTGTGCAGTCTAGTGATTGTAAATCAGTGCACCCACACAGCGCTGTTCAAGGTCTTCTACAGGGGAACCATCCAGCAATATAAGCCATAGTCCAGGGTTATATAATCTGCCTGAGCACTGGATGCCTACCAAAAAACGATGTGCTTTCACAGGTAGATCTGTAAAGAAGTGATACAGGGTGAGCAGTAGCTGTATGCAAAAAAAAGAGGCATTCAACTCAAGGAAGCACACTTTCTTATCTGTCTTTCTTTGATTGATACTATCACACTAAATGTTTTCTTGTCACTTGAAATCAAAGGCCATTTTCCTCCCTGCGCAGTAATTATGTCTAGCATTTTCTGGGCAAGAACTTTAGTTTCTGTTGTTATCATCTTCTGGATGACTCAACTGGATGACATGTGGAAGTGGTTTGCTCAGCAGGAAATAGATATCTGTCCAGCCATAGAATCTTTCATAGTAGATTGAAGTGGAGAAGAAAAGCTCTTGCTAACTCAAGCACTGACCTCCACTTCTTAAAGCTAGGTGAGGTACCTGGCTACCCTTATGCAAACTGAAAAATTAACAACTGCCAGTATTTGCAGTATTTCCATTTTAAGAATTTGCTTTACCCAGCTATTGGGCTGGAAGAAACCTAACCCAGTGACTATTGGAAGGGAGCACTTCTTATTCCCATTCCTTGCGGTGGTACCTATGCAGCAGCAGAGCCAGTGATCTTGGCTCTCAGGGTGCGGGCAGTGGGGAAGATGCTGGTTTCCATGGAGACTGCATCTCAGCACAAGACGAGAGGAAGCAGGAGGGATGGAGACAGAGGCACTGCAAAAAGCTGAGCACCCTGCACACTTTGCCACCTGCTGCTGTGTGGTCATGTACTCTCTGTGGACTGTCTCAGTCTTTTGTCTTTGACTTTGAGAGCCTTTGTCATCCCTCAGAAAAAGCAAAGCAAAGCAAGGAGTAAGTCTTGTTGCTTCCCACAGCTGCACTGGGCTTACCTGAGTGCATGTTCTCTGAAAGTGTGGTCACTTGAAGTTGTTCATGCTCAGTCTTGCTTTACCTAGTTAGTATGAGCCTCATCAAAAACTACTCATGTTTACATACTAAATCTGGGGATACATTTCATAACAATTGAAGACCCTGAGATTAACTCAGCTGGTTAGAGCACAGTGCTAACAACCAAGGTTGTGGGCTTGATCCCCATGTGGACCAGCTTAAGAGTTGGACTTGATGTTCCTTGTGGGTCCCTTCCAACTCAGAATACTCTGTGAATCTGTATGTTAGTTCTAGGTGTAATCATGAGACTGTAGTGAGGGCATCACTTGAACACAAATAAAAGACTGTTTAAGATTCCCCATTTTCTTTGGTTTTATTATCCATCTTTAATTCCCAAACTACTTATATATTAAATTAATGAATTTCTTGAATTCATTCTAAATTCAGTATTTTATGTATCGCTCACATTTCCTCTCTTCATTTTAATTAGTATACAACAGATTGCAGGATATGAAATTGCAACACTTGAAACAATATTTACACTAAGTATTTTGAAAGTAACTTTTTCATATTAGAAATGTGGCAATCGAAAATGCGAAAATCGAAAAACACTACAGAGAGTGTTTATTTTAAATGTTTGTATTTTTAATGCTTAGTCAGGTGACTCACTGTGACCAGAGGACTTCATTTTACAGTAGAGGAAATCAAAACATTCTCAGTGTCAGGCTGTGTTAGTAGCACATGGAAAAATTACCTGGACTATGCAAGTTTGAAACCTAGACAGGAAGCTTAACTAAGTCAAGTTTAGTTAGGAAAGTAAAGCTGGAAGGGAAAATGTGGACTGAGGAAGAACCAGATTCTTTGTGCAAGGCATTATTTGTCTGAAAGGTCTTTAGTGGAGGAGATTCTGCACCTTTAGTAGCTAGAGACTGCCAGAATTTCAGTGCACTTATAGAATCATAGACTCATAGAATGGCTTGGGTTGGAGGGCACCTTTAAAATCATCTGGTTCCAATCCCCTTGCCCTGGGCAGGGAACCTGCCAGTAGACCAGGTAGCTCGGAGACACCGAGGTAGCTCGGTTTTAAACACCTCCAGGTTTGGGGAATCCACAAGCTCCCTGGGCAACCTGTTCCAGTTTCTCACCACCCTCACAGTAAAGAATTTCTTCTTAATTCTAATCTAAACCTGCCCTCCTCCATATTAAGGCCATTCCCCCTTGTCATATCACTACCTGCCCTCATGAAAAGTCCCTCTCCAGCCTTTTTTTAAGCCCCTTTATCATCAGGATTTATCCATATGCTGTTGAACTTCCAGGCAGCAAACCTGCTTGTAATTAAACTCTATTTTAATAGCACCAACAGAAGTTTTATTGGTCACTGAAGAGAGCTCATAAGAAGAAATCTGACTGAAACTAATTATAATTTCTATTGTTTTTCCCAGTGTGTGCTGTTTTGTTTTTTGCTCTTAAAAAGAAAATTCACAAATGTTCTTTCAAAGAATGAGTTGTACTGGAATATTTGGCTTTAATCTCTGGTATTGCTAGAGTGGGCTCCTCAAAAGCTAGTTGGAGGGAATATAATCAAGGGAATACTTAACAGTATCATTCTGTGATGCAAACTATATAAGGTTGCCAAGACAGGCTGTGCTAATGAAAAAAAATTCAAGTGAAGCAAGTTGAATTCTGTGGAAATCTGAATATTTACTCAAAGGTGTTTTGCCTAAGTAGGAAGAGTATGGTATCTACACTACTGATGGCACAGGCAAAATGGGGGCAAGCATGGCACAGAATAATAATGGAAATAAAGGATACTCTAGAAGCAGAAGACAAATATTAAGATGAGTGAGGAAAAAAAATCAAATCACAAAACCAACCCAACAAACAAAAAAACCTGAATTTTTTAGACATCATCTATGATGGAGCCATGAAGAAGATAATCAGAAAGTCTACAAGAGCAGAAGCATTTATTTGGCATACTCTCAAGCATTGCACAGGATCTGGTTTATGATGCAGCAACTGAAGGCTGGACCCCCTTTATCATAGCGACCATCTCTGTAGGAAAGACAGAAGCAAAACAGTCTGACAGGGTCATATTAAAAAAAAAAAAAAAAAAAAAACCAAAAAAAACCAAGAGAATGTCTTGAAAGATTACTAATAATAATGAAGGGAAGAAAAACAGTTCAAGGAATCATTAGGAATGTTTTATGAGACTCAAATAGTGATTCAGAACCTACATACACTATTAAAATTAGGATTTCATAAAGACCAAACACATACAGAAAACCAACTCAGATGACAAAATATACTGGGTACTAAAAAGCAACTTTCAAAAGGTGCAAGTAATTGTGATATGTAATGAATTCTTCATACAATTGATGTATACAATGCTACAAGCCAGAAAAGATTTCCAGAAACCGTTTGCTAAATGACTATAAAAAGTAACAAAGCTTTTAAAACATCTAAAGAAGAGAGTCTCCCAAAATCAGTGAGGCCAGTAGAAGATTTGAAGTGTAAAGCTGAGCTGAAAAGTTTTGCACAGAAAATAACCATTGGGCTTTGAGGCAACTTTCCTAACTAAGCCAGCAGAAATGGGACTTGTAATTTTCCAGGAGCTCAGCTTCCTTAACTTAGCATCAACTTAAATAAACACAATTGCTGCTTTGGAAATTCAGAATCTCTGCCCTTACAGATTGCAATAATCTAATCTTTTTACAAATGACCATTACCTTTTCAGGTGATAATTTCAAAATGCAATATCAGGAGAAAATATATAAGTATTAGAGATACTAAATGTCTATAACTTCCCAGAAACAGGAGAGGTTTAATCCAATGGGAATGATAGGACTGAATTTGTTTTCACAGTTTTCAACCACCTAAATGTAAACAGGAAGGTACATGTGTGCACATAGACTCGCACATTTCTCCTTATAGTTCCTTCTACGTCATTTCCAAGAATACTAAATGGCAACTGCAGCCGGATAAGGCTGATCAAAACTTTGTTTGCACATGCTACATTGTTTATTCAGTTAGTTATAGAACAGCACATCAACTTTTAATTTCTCTTTTTCTAAGCATCTTGTAAGTAATACCAGCAGTCCAAAAAAGCATTATCTCTGTTTGAATAGGATTCAAGGGTCAATAAAAATAAAAATAATAATACCTCTCCTTGAAAAAGAGAGTTAATTACAGTTCTGTGAGGAAGAACAAGACTGTAGAATAAGTACCTGCTACATTAGCACTCTCATTTCGCATCTGTTATGCTGGGTCCTTATGCAGCAGAGCAAGAGTACTTCAGACTAAATTGGCTGGCATTTATTGGCAAGGACCTTGCTTTAATGCCAGCTCCCTCCCTAGAGCTACTTCTAACCCTTTCTTATCTGTTTTCCCTACCTTCATTCTATTTCCTCCTGTAGGTTTACAACATGTGATAAAAGGTCTTTAGTCTGGTATTGTTTAGCATTGTTATCTGACCTTAACTTTGATGAGCTAGAACAAACAGACATGATCCTCAGAATACAGGCAGGAGGCAGAAATTTATTTTAAAAATCAGCAGGACTAGGTTTTTGTTCTCAGGAAGGACTCTGGCTGCTCACATGTCACTGTCAGAAGTAAAATGAGTCACATGTAGAGATTAACACCCCTGCTCTTTTTTCCAGATACTGATGTGACACCAAAACATAAAGACTGCAGGTCCTAGAACCTGTGTGAACCATCCCAATCAACCATTCCTCTCCCAAACTGTTTCTGGAAGCTGGGAGTTCACATATGTAAGAACCTCTCTTAACAGCAGGTTGGTTGTGGTCAAGATGGACTGTGTGGAGAACACGGAGGCCAAAATGTAAGGACATGCCAGTTATGCAGGTAGGGTGAGGAGATACATAGCTCATCCAATCTGTATGCCAAGTGGCACAAAATTTTGCAATACTAATGCACACATATTACATATATGCTCAAATTATTAAATCATATGTAAAGATAACCCCCACCCCCAAATAATCCATCTTTGTTTTTCTCTCAGCTTCTGATTTCAAAGTTATAGATTTTACTTCCTGCAGATTTTTTCTCTGGTCACAGAAGAGAGAAAATTTTTTATGCAACTCATAAATGCAAGCTGAGACTCTTACATAATTACAGGTCTCCAAACAATATGCATACAGGAGCTGGCAAGGCCATGCTGGATAATCAGTTTTAAGACAGAGCAGCCTTTGAAACAAGCAGAGAAGCTCATTACCCAGCTGCATAAATCCGTGGTTCAGTCACATCTTGAACTGTTGTGTGTGGTTCTCATCTTCCAATTTCAGAAAATGCAAAGTATAACTTGGAAAGATCGAGAATAGTGACAGGCGTATTCAAAACTATGCTATTAAAAATAGTATATTCACAATATTAAAAAAATAGAACTATTTAAAAAAAAAATATGGGGCAGTTACTAAGTAAACATTAGTTTAACAAAGAGAGAAATGAGAGTAGGGAGAAGTGTCACATTAAAAAATATGCAGAGTCACACTGGGGATGACTGCTCACAGTCTCTGCCAAAGCAAGAACTACAGGATAACAGAAGTAGGCAGGTAGCAGACTCAGAGCAAATGAAAGAAATTGTTTTTTCACATTGTGCAGGTAAACTACAGGGTTTTTCAGATGCAAAGCATCTATGTAAGTTCAAAAAACGATGGAAAAGAAATCAAAAGAAAAAAAACATCAGGGCCATTAATTACAAAGACACTGTCTCACACTCAAGGAGTCCCTGGAGCCAGAAAAATATTGTAAGGAAACATCATTATATTTTTGACCTTTTCTTTTTCTCTTCTCTAAGCATCTGCTTTTGCCTGCTTGGTGACAGGATACTAGGGAAAATGGATACATCCATCCCATGCTCTGAATCCAAAATCCTTAATTTGTGTTTCAGAACTGCCAAGGATCATGAAAATTAGAAGTAATCAAAATGCTCCTCAAGATTTTTGGCTCTGCATAACAACTCCAGAAGGTATGATGTAGATTCTGATTTAGTTTCCCCCCTTTATTTCTATGAAAATCACAAAATTGCCTCCTGGACTCTGAGTCTTTCCCCCACCTCGATTCTCTGAGCATTTCTAGAGGACCTTTAAGTTACAGGGCACGCTAAAGTGTAAAGGACATGTGAGATGTAAAGCTGTTTTACAGTATTTCATCACCAAGCCTTTGCACCTACGCTATCGTATTTCTTCTGAGAGTGTTGGAGACTACCTTGTTTACAAGGGCACTTCTAATTCCAGCACAAACCTCGTGTGAGCTCTCTTTAAGCCATGCCATGGGTCCTGCATGGGCCCCAAACTAACTTACACAGCATGAGTATAGCTGACCACCTTCTGCCTCTGGGTTGGAATCCCACCTCTGCCTTGGACCAAATGATTTTTGTGAACTGAACAGTTTCTCCAATGATACTAGGAGGGAAGATACCCTTTTACAGCCTGGTCCAGGCATCGAGCTTTTGGGTTTGGTTTGTAGGAAATTGCAGTGGGCCTGCAGATTCTTTGATAGAGAAAAAAGAATTTGACCTTGGCCAGATTGTTGTGTACCCGTGAAGATAAACAACTTGCAGAGACTGAGAGGACCCAAGAGAAGCTGAAGATAAGGAACTTGGATGAATTTGTACAGAGACAGTAGTTTGTAACTGTGGCCAATAGATGACTGTGTGTAATGAGCACCAATAAAGTTAGTGCTTGTACACTTAAGAAATATATAAAAGTAGCTGTGTGAAAAATAAAAAAAAACTTCACTTCTTAGCTATTTGGGATCTATGCCTGATTTTTGTTGTGTCTGTCTCAACAATGACATTGGTTTTGTATGGCAAACAAGACCAGACCATTTGAGCGAGAGGGAAGGAAGGCTGTGAAGGATGGACCAGATGTTACCTAGGCCAATATGGATAAAGGGAAGAACAAGGTCTGCCTCTGATGTGGGCTGTGTTGTCAACCTCAGAGGGGAAGCATGTTTTTGGAGAAATTCGCAGTTTTTCTGAATGAAGAGTGATGCTAAGGCACACGTTCAGACTGAAAGGTGTAAAGTTAAGAAGAAGCATAAAATTTCTCATTTCTGTCTTTCATCAAAAGACTGCTTCATAACATTAAGAAGGCAATCAACCTACAAATGATGTCTCCGAAGGAATAACTGCACGTTGTTCACAATAACAAGTGCATCTTCTGTGAAAGATTGAAACAGTTACCAATTGGCACACCAATATCTCAGCTGTTATTTTTAAAGGGAAGTTACAGAATTAAGGCAATGTACAATATATCTAACATAAAATTTGGCAGTTGCCCCAAAATATGTAACCTCTGTCTTGGAGTGAGTAGGTAGATAACCTAGTGCTTAGCAAGGATCTCTGTTCCAGTACTCCCTCCATCACTTTGCAGTGCACCATTTTGCTTTCAGTCCTCAGACACATATTGGTACATCTAAAATTGTCTCCTAATTGTCTCAGTGGGTAACTTAGGCAATATTTGAAGTAATTATGTCAGTTCAAAAGCAGCATAGGAAAACAACATTGTGCCATTTTATTTCTCTTCACAGCTGTCCAAACACCATTAAAATAAATCAGAAGTGCATTGCATTCAGAGCAACAACATAAATATAAAATCTCTGCAGCACAACAAGAGCCATTGAACAATTAGCAGGAGTTCTTCTAACTAAACAAATATATTTTGCACTTCTGGAGCAATCCAATGGGAATGCACACCACTGAGAGAAAAAAAAAATCTTTAACAGATATAACAAGTCATATAGTAGAGATTGTCCTATAATTATTTCAATACCTATTTCACAGAAGAGATGTGTGCTTCTAAAATTCAGCACTTCCAGTGTCATCCTGCTTGGTCTGCATGTAAAATCATTCATACCTTCTTTCATTTTTTCACTTGACATTGACCATCTTTGTTGCTTTGGTGTGCTCTGTCATGTTCCAGGTAGCTGTTTGCTTAATGTAGGGTGTGGAAACCTTAGCTAGGTCAAATTTAATACAAAGATAAAGAGGTAATAAAACTAACTTGACTCCACACTTACTTACATGTGATATAAGCCAGTGTGAAATAATTTAAGAAGGGAGTAGTGGCAGTAATAATCACTGGTGCGACATACTGAGCTACAGAACCAATTTCTTGGGGGAACATTTTTTGCCCTTCTTTGTACCTTCATATTCTTGTGATACCATTTCTGAGACTGAGGGAACCACAGCTGGCACAAACTGAGATATAGGTAAATACTGAAATATCTAAAATGCAAATAATGATATTAATAATCAATCATGTCACATTGGACTCATGACAAATGAGAGAGGTACCACCATCAAAGGTGTGACTGGAGCCTCAGCCCAGTATACTGCTGAAGCTAAATTTAATAAAATGAATGAATTTCAGAATCAAGAGTCAGTGAATCATAGTTTACCTATGACAAAGGTAACCAAATGAAATTAAATTCAACTAAATTCAAAGGTATTTATTTTGTGCCTCATTCAGAACATTTAAGTAGCATTTTTACTACAAGATAATACTCTGATCATGAATATGTTCACATTCATTAATAATTTAATGATGTTTTATTGTGCTTAATTCTTGTACATTGTTAATAAAGTAAAAGAAAAAAAAAAACAAAAACCTATCTAGTTTATTTCCTGTTGTGTCTATTGCTTAGTTTTTAGTGGCCCCTCTGTAAGAAAATAAATACTCCAGACACATGCTCATGTTGGAGGTTGGACTTCAGCAGTAAAAACTGAAGCCTTCAGAGCCAGTTTAATATGCACAATGTGGTCTGAAGAAAAATGCAGGTACAGCTATCATGGGGTGACCAGCACTTCTTAGCATTCATTTGGATTTCAAGCTGCAGTGGAGGAATGGTGCAAAATTTGGATACTTAACATCTACCAACACAATGAATAAAATGTAAGCACCTTTTTTTCCTGTGCATCATGAAGGGAGAAAAATCTAAATCTTATTACAGAAGTAAAATCAAAGGCAATTTTCTCACAAGATGGGTTGTTATTTACAAAGCATTTTCAGGAGTCAGCTGAGAGGTGGGAACAGAAGTTCTAATTTTGCTTTCCTGTTGCAAAGGGCAGGGCACTTCTGTGCTCTCTTTTCCCTGTTTATAAAATAAGGATAGAGCAATAATGAGTTCCTAGGTTTTATTATTCACTTAGTGTTTGCATAGCACTTTAAAATATCAGGAGTAACATAAAAATAATAAATACTGGATGTATTATAGCAAACACAAATACTTCTATTTCCCAGCATTTTACCTTGTATTAGTTCAATATTTTATGGAAACATAACTTGTGATTTTTATGTAAGAAGAAACAGATTACTAGGTAGCATACTAAGTAAAAATTTGGCATGGAACACTCTAAAACAATAATTTCAATCCCAGGAGAAACAAAGGTATTTACAAGATGCTTTTACAATAAAAATAAACCATTAAAAAGTTGGCAGGGATTCTCTGGGCATAATTGCAGCTGTGCTTGTTTCAAAATGCCTATTAAATCTGATTCACCAGTACACTACTAGCATGCCTCTGCTTGGACAATAATTTAAACTACTTTAAATTGAAAATTTAGAGCTGTTATAATTAATTGTGAATCACTAGAAACAGATCAATTAAAAAATAAATAAAACCACAACAAAACAAAACAAGATTGTTTATAACATAACAGATCATTAGCAAGCTGCTGTAGAATCCAAAGATTTGCCACAATGCATGCAGTACAAGAGAAAGAAGGGAACATGGCATATCATGGCATAATCATGCTTTTATACCAAACCTCAAATTTTCTGTTGTTTCCTCCAGCACTGTAGCCCATCCCCACGTGGGCTTTATAACCCTCAGTGAAATCTTTGTGAGTGTTACCTACACTTGGACCAAAGAAAATTTGGAGATTTCCAACACCCTGGTTGCCATGTGGTTTGTGAGGAGTGATGAGGATTTGGTCTGGGAGGGGGAGTGATGAGGATGTACATACTGTAGTATGTGTTCAAGCTTCCTTTTTATTATTAAGTAGTTTTTAAGATTAAATATGGGTTTTTCTGTGTGTCTTATGGTCAAAAAGCAGGCTTAGCAAGTGTCACAGCATTGTCTTGGACTCATATGCCTGCACAAGTACCCTCAGAGAGGATTTGATGTCTGTCCCAGGTCACAGGGATAGCAGTGTAGCAACTGGAAAAGGGCATACTAGAGAATGTTAAATGGTCTTCTGCAAAGTAATGCCCTTTCCCCACTCTGTTTTCCAATATATTACAACTGTATACTCCTATCCCTTGGTATTAATTTGATAACAAATAACTCACATTGGTGTTTTGTATGATCTTGTGCACATATGCACACCTAAGACAAAATTTTCTGCTGAGATTCCTATCAGCTAAAAACTATTAGAGAGGCTTCAGGTGTCCTGCCTCATGTCACTGGAATTTACATAAGAAAAAGGAAAAACTATTGCAGTATGTGCATGGGATTCTAGCACAAAAATGTTACCCTTGGAAAGCTTGAGTGGTCAGAACTGATAACACAGGAACTTCTTAAGATCAGATATGGCAAGAAAAGGACCTCAGTCACACTGTCTGTATATATACCTTGAAATCAGATGTTCACAGAGCCTGATGAATCTGAACCTATATACTCCGTAGAAATCTGATGACACAAAGGCTTCTTGGCCAGTTTTACAGTCATGTATTCATTCAGCACAATCTCATTATACTTGAGGATTTTAAAAATGTGGGAATCATTCTGCAGAACAGACAAATGCCTTACATTCTTCATGTCATTGTTGGAAGTAACTTCCAACAGGAGTTTTACAGGGAAACAGAAAAATGGATAACCCCATTTTTCTGGGTTTGTAATTTTCTCCTGTTAAGTAAAAAGCAGCTCCTGCATTGGTTGGGAATAGCCTCTGTGCTGGAACAGCAGGGCTTATGGCTATTTTATTCATAACACAGTTTCTGCAATTTAAAAGAGAGCAACAGAACAAAGAGGAGAGTACAGGCAAATTGTGGCAAACTGAAGTGAATAGACTCTGAATGGTAATTTAGAGACACCTTAACAGTGACTTTAGATGTGCTTTAGAAAGTGCTTTTCATGAGGAAGAGATGCGATTAAATTATATTCCTCTCCAACAATAATTTACAGCTACCTATTATAAGCTCATGAAAAGTGTCAGTGGAGACACTGAACACATCTCTTGCCAATTTGAACTTCTCTTAAAAATTAAAATTTCTGTACATTTGGACAGTATTATTCTGTTTCTGGCTAATGGCACTTTCTATTCTCTTCTTGAGGAACTGTGTTCTACTATTCATGGCTAATTTTAATTACTGTATCTGTAGTTTCAGCCACATCCTAATTTACCACATTGATTGTCCATTAGGATCCTGTGAACTGTTATTTCCATCTCTGCCTCAACAATCATGACAGTTATTCACTCAGTCTTCCCACTGCAGAGTTTTCTATTCAGAGATGAAGTTGGTTGATTATTTATTTTTCTAGTAATAGTGTCCAAACCAGTTAATGTTCAGATGACTGCATATTTTCCTCACTAGAACAGTTATGGTTTCAAGCTGCACTGTGTAAATCTGGAAGTCTGTACAGTGAGAGAGAAACTCATTTTCTCTGCTCATTCTCCTGCTTGAAAAATATGCTATTTTTGATTGCATGGGAACTCAGAATCATGATCCTTGCATGGTCATTTAAGGTCTAGGAATAGAGTGGTCTGCACATGGATGTGTGAGTCCTCAGCCAACACAATCACTGTTAAGCAAATTGTAGAAAAACTGTCAAATTTAGGTATTAAAACTGCTTGTTACTGATTGCTGGGAAGGAAGACTATGCCTCTGACAGACAAGAGCTGCTGTGGATTTATCTTGCCATCCCTACCTGCCCAAAGCTTGCCGCTTGTCTCTCCCAGTCTCTGGCCATGACTCTGCCCTGCAGCTGGCAGCCCCGCAGTCTCGAAGGAAGCAGATGACCACAAGCAGAAGGGATGTGGAGGTTGTTGCAACACCCCACAGGCTCCCCACAAGGAGGGCAGCATGGGCTGTAGTGACTTGTTCAGGAACAGACTGACTACCCATTCTGCCAGGGTCTCAGTTCTAGGAGATATTTCCTTCCCTCACACCCAGACCTTAACAAATCTGGCTCCCTCTTTCACTGCAGAATGTATAAACATCTTGTCAAGGCACTACTGTGCCCTCTTCATTCATCCTGGGGAAACAGATTCATCTTTATTTTACCTTCTGTTTTCTACCTTTCCTGTTCATCAAAGTGGCAGCTGCCAAAATTGCAGTATTTCCCTACCCATTCCTCTAATCATGTAAACCTTTTATCCTGAAGCCATTTCCTCTCATCCCAGGGCCTCTTCTCAACTTCTAAGACTCCTTTGTTCCACTTTACTGAGGCTTGGTCTTACTTTCCGTTATGGTCTCCTTTCCCAACTCTGGACTTATTTCAGATAACCCTAATTGTGGGAACAACTTTTGATTTGCCATCCACCCAGTTCTATCCTTCCATGCGTTTGTTCTCAGAGCTTGCCACAGCCTATCAAATCCTCAGTGCCTTTAAAGTGTGGATAAATCAGTGTGAAGACCCAGTCTTGCCTTGGTACGTTTCATCTGAAGTACAGAATAGCTCTGGCACAGATCTCTCTATCTCACTTTGGGCAAGTGACATGCATTTGCAGGACTTTCGTTTGGCATTTGAAAACTGGAAATAATGTCTTTGTGTTTTTTTTTTTTTCTTTCCCTTGCCATCTACTCTTTACTGTGGAGTCAACTCCACAATTTTAGAGCTGGAGGACAGGACTTCTGCTGAGCTTGTGGGACTAATGGCAGCTTTTATTTCAAAATGCCCACATGAGTGCAGAAGGTAGCCTTTATCCCTGATCCTAGCTTTACTTACAGGCAGGCACAGAATTACCTTTGGAGGAAAGGTCAGACTGTATCCTTGTATAGATGGGATCTGGGCCACAGACATCAGCTGAACTACCCTCTTGGGCTGACACTGTGTTAAAGCAGGGGCTGACTCTGTCTCTGCCTTTCCCTGCTCCCCAACTCAGCCCACCAACAGGGCTCTGTCTCTGAAGGATCCTGTCAGGGTGATTCCTGCTGGTTGCTGGTACTCCTCTAAAAAAAAAAAAGAAAAATACCTATATTTTTCTAATGGGACAAGTAGTTTTAAATTTCTATATTAGGTGCACTAATAAATTAATCAGTTTTGTCTGCATAATAATCTTACTTTTTCTTTTCTTTTTGAATGAACTTTGGTGGTTTTAGCCAATCCATATACAAACCTTACCCTGTATTCTTTTAATGACAGAGAAATGTAGTATGCTAAAGTAGAAACAATGTCATTTAGTTACAGCGACCTGACCAAAAAATCAGGTGAAGAAAATTAATGTGAAGCACAGAAAGGCCAACTAAAACTTCTTCAATTTACCTGCTGTGAAATGATTCTCCTCCTGATGTTATTACTGGAGCTACAGAATCAGGAAATAAGATTTCTTTGATTTTTTTTTTAATTGCCAACAACTCAATACTCTTTAGTGTTTGTTATGAGTGAATAGCTACATCAAGCATTTACTAAGTCTATTTGGGACGCTGACAAGTATTGAAGGTTTGGATAGTGAAGTAGATTTTGAATGTTTGCAGATGAACCATCTGTGTCTATCAAAACCCCCTGCAATCCCATATGTGAGACCAATTCAGATACACTATAAAACCAAACTTGGAGAGAGAAAATAAATTGTTGGAAGCAAACATTTATCTGAAGGCAAATGAATGGCAAAATGGCACTGAAAGGAAAATATTACTGCTAGATTTCTCTTGGAAAATGAAGGAAGTGACATGCTTTTCTGAGCTGGATGATCACCAGTACCTCCAACTTTCTGGGTATCAACAGGAATCCAGGCATTTTAGTTATTATGAAAAGTATGAGTGTATTTGTCTCAGGACTGTAATGACAACTCCCATCATATAATTACTTGATTTTCAGATGGGTTTCTTATGTGTCCCCATGCTACATTTTCCACCTGTGAAGACTCTCATAAGCATCCCAAAAGCTTGAGCATGAGAAAGGTACAGAGCCTACCTGATTGACAAGAGAGAAGTGACCTGGGCATCCCCTTCATCTTGTAAGAAATGCTTGAATTGATACATTATTATTATTTTCTGTTGAAAGCTGCAGGCTCTTCTACAGGTTTTTACATAACTAATAACCACCACCCTCCTTCCAACTTGACCAGAAGAAGTTTAAAGCTATTGTCATCCCAACACCATTTCCTCCTTCCTTCTCTACTAAGAAAGCATTGTTGTCCCACTGTTACTTACAAACCCACAGGGGCACCCAGTGGACTGATTGGGCTATCTGGAGACACACTGTAAGGCTGTGCCATGTAAAATGTTTATATTTTATATTACTATTTATAGTCTGCTAAGCTGTCCAAAAATGTCAGATGCCAGCATGTGCACATGCCTCCTGATACAGCTGCATATATAACACAGAGAAAAAGTCCTTTAGTGAAAATGTCAGTAAGTCTGACATGGAGACACAGGAGAGACATTTTTCTTCTTTTCTTTTAGTAAAGATAGAAAGAAGATTTTGGTAAAGTAGAAATTAGTAGTGTGGGACAGTATTCATGAAAGAAAATTTTAAAAGTGTCTGCAAAATGTTTGAGTCAGTGGGAAGTGAGGTCTAATTTGTATTTGAAAGGGAAAAATACATTTAAAATTTAAAGCCTGTGTCCTGCTTTTCAGAAAATAGTCTGTCTGTTTTGCAACATCTAAATAATCTATGACACATCTCCAGACAATGGGATGTCCTGACATATCAGTTGAGAATTGCATGACAAGCAAAATGCCAGTGGGTCAGAGCATTTAACAGGAAATAATGAATTTCTTAATACAGATAAATTAGAAAGGAATCTCTCATTCAGAAACAGGGTTGATAGCTAAGAAACATGTGTCACTTACTTTACAAGTGGGAACTAATTAGAGCTCTTCATCAAGCATATGGTTTGGGGTAAGTAACAGCCATTAAATATGTGCCCGAAAATACTACCCTAGAATAAAATGAAGATCCATTCTTTGTTTTGGGAGGTGCAAAATACATGAGCAGGAAGGCAGAGCAAGGACTGCTATGGTGCTTGTCCCTGAGCGTCCTGCTGCCACATCTCTGAAACTACAAGGAAGTCCTGCTTATTTGAAGGGAGAGAGCATCCTCTTGACACTGCGAATGAGGGTATGATTGGGGGCAATCCTGATTTGCTTCCTAGGAAAGTGGACTATGCTCCCATTCATCAGGTGTGGACGCTCTCCAAGACGTCCATATACGAGGCAATACTCAAAACACCTGTGCAGATCAGCTCATGGAATCAAAAAGATTTCATCCCTGGACCTTTCCTTTGTGGAACTTCCAGCTTTTTTCAGAATAAGAGGGATTGCAGGTGACAGTAAACCATGGAGAAATTGTTTAGCTTCAGACACTGGCAAAAATGACAATCGAGATCAATAAACTTCATATCCTTTCAAATTATAAATTATTCTCAGAAACTACAGACGGTTTATAAATGTTTATGGTGCTTTTCCTTATTTAATAGATTCTCTGGATTTGTGTTCATAAAATATCATAATGTACTACTTGTCATTAGAATACTTTAAATTAAAGCAATGCTCTTATAAATTTTGTTCTAGAGGCCAACTAGAGGGTTTCTTGCCCTGATGCACTTCTTAGTCACACTTGCATGAAAAGTGTAGTTAGCAATTAAAGAATGCAAGCACTTTCTCAGTGAGGCATTGCAAGAGCTTCAACATTTCCAGGTCACCAACATCCTCAATTTAAGGGACTGTGACTATAAATTTCTCAGTTTTTTCAGGTCCATAGAATTAGTCAGGAGATAAGAGTTTGCTGTATAAACTCCTCTGGACAAGGATCTACACTACACCTACTCTTTTGCCTAAATTTGGCAGAATATAAGCAACACGGCAAGGCTAGGGAAAAAGAAATCTTCTTCATAGCAGAACCTGATCCCCAAATCCTGAAAATCTCTAGGCACCTCTAAAGTCATCCCAGACTCATCTCACTCCCTGACACCTAAAGTACTACCCATATGTTTTAGAAGCTCCTTGGTCTGAAGATCTGTAGGATCTTCCTAAGCACCAGAGAAAGTAAAAGGTTATTCAGAGAGAAGATTACTTTTAGTCCAATAAAAATGATGTAAGCATATCTAAAATATTCTGATATGCTTATTTAAAAATTTACTGGAGTAGGCTTGATATATCTTTTGTCCGTGTCCAAATGGCTACAGCATTTGTCTTAGTCAGAAGAAACCCAGTTTGTATTTTCCCTGTTTGAGGTATGTACAGTGACCACAGTCACCTGCAAGAAAAGACACTTTCTATAATATCCCTTGAAGTTGAGCCCCTGCACAGCTAGTAAAGCTGGAGAAACAAAGTGCAGCTCTACTATCTAATGGTGAAGTAGTCAGCCAACATAGAGCCCAAATTTGTCTTCCTCCTGCATTTTTCTTTATCTATTGCACTAGATAACCACTGGATTAAATGACGGTAGCAGGACAGCAAACATTTCGCATCATTATCTGAATCTGCTTTTCAGAAATCCAATCAGTAGTTTCTACTGCAAGGCGAGCCATTTGAAATGAAATGGCATATTTTAAGAGGTGTTAATGTTTACTTCTATCGTGTTAAATTGCTGCTATTCCTCTTCTCTCAGTGTATTTGAGCATTCTGTCTGTGTCCCAGGATCTCCAAGGGAGCCCATAGGGATATGTCATGATCCTTAGTAGCCCTAGTCAGGACACACAGGAAAAATCTACAGCCTGAGCTATTGCAGTCACAAACAGGCAGCAGCCAAACTTTGCAATCTGTTGCAAAAATGAGGGAACCCAATGAAGTTTTCAAGTACAGCTAAATCTTATAGTAAACAGAGTGATGGCTAATTCAGAAGTAATTCTGAGCTTCTGGTTTAAGGGAAGGAAGAACAAATGCTCACTTTAATATTTAGATATCCATTTTTAAAACAGACAAGATTTCAAACAAATCAAAGCTATTGGCTTCTATGACATATATACACACAGATTAAGGATCATATCTGTAAGTGGATAATAAGAATATAACAATATTCCCGGTTCAGATGTATATATATTTAAGATTATCTGTCAAGGCATTTAAATCATGATTCAAATGAAATCCCCATTCTAGTTCCCCTCACTAAATGAAATTCTGAGAAATTCTAATTCTATGTAGTTTATTGTGAAGACATGACACCTAATTAAGTACCTACAGAAACAAGGCACACTGATATACACAAATGGTCAGCTATGGTCTTTTAGCAGACACACCATAGGGGCTGAAAGATTGAAAAGGCAGTCAGTCATGAGCACCCCAGTCCAATTAGCAGGATGAGAACTGAAATCCTGCAAAATGTAATTATTAATCATGTTGTCTTCTTAAGACTGAACACAAATAATTGAGCAAAGCACACACAAGATGCTTACCTAGTCTCTGCAGCACACTGCCGTAAGAAGTGCCAAGAGTTTCTTGTCTCTTTATATTCAAACATCAGGATTACTCATAAGATAATAAAACAATAAGATACCACAAATAAGAATATGGAAGATCATAAGAGAATTTGGCCAATGTCCAGTGCTAAGAAACTTGACTATGAAGTGTATCAATGAGGCTAGGTAAGGGACAATTGTCTAACTGCATATACAATGAGAAAAGATTGATAGAAAAAGAAAGCATTGAAGATATATTGCAGTAAAACCAGCAAAAAAGTTGTGAGAAGTCAGAAAGTCTTTTATAAGTAATACACAGAGACATTTTAAGCATAGTAAAGGCTTACAGGTAAATAAGAAGACAAAATTTGATGGCAGCCTGGATGCTGATATTTAAAGACGGCAGTTTGATAAACTGTGAAGCATTAAAGGCTTGGTTAAACCAGATATTGATAAAATGAAGTCTAGATGTCATCAGTGGAATAAATATTAAGAGAAAACAATCTGAATGTGTAGTATGATGAAATTAGAAACAATAAACAACATAATCAGATATTGAACAGCTGGTCCTCTAAGGCTGTTAATAGTAGGTTATACAAATATAGGAGAAGAAGTAGGTAGATTTTAACACCCATTTGATATAGCATCCCATGAATGCCTGAAAATATATTAAAAAACAATTGGATAAAATAATTGCCAAATAGTCTGAAGGATGAATAATGCTGCTATAAATGCCAGCTGACTAGTAGAGGAAGCACATGATTTGTCTAAGACCACTATCAACAACTTGACCTCTTCTTCTGAGAAGAAAAATGTTTGTGAAGAAAAGTCTGTATTTCAGCATTACTCCAAAATCAGATGACATCGATGAAAGGCAATTCTTTGCCACATGTATGTAGTCTGAAATGTAAATTGCAAAATGAATGGATTAGTGCTCAGTGCAGACTGATGAAAGCAAGTCTGTGTTCATTCAGCAGAGCAAAGATGTTCATTCACTGTATCAGTAGACAGCACATCATTCACTGACATAGCAGTCCACACAGACTGATTATGATCCAGATTATGCATAGCAGAGGATTGATGACCAAGAAGATCAGCAGAGGCAGAGAATAATGAGAATAGCAGCCCAGGTGACTGGAGAACTTATTACACTAAAGATAAGTCAAAGGTGCATGAAATGGATTAAGAACTGACTCAGAGATCCATGAAAATGCTGCTGTGCACAGGATTGAGGTGTGCTGCACGAACAGTGTGAGCACTGCTGCCTAAAGGCATGCACAGCCTACAATAAAGTTCCTAGGGGAATAAGCCTGTAAAGTGTTTTTAGAAATTTGCTGTCTGGCGGGGGTTACTTCACTGTGGCTTTAGAGAGAAATATCCCCACAAAGCTCTATGCTTTGGTCTTTTCTATTTTCATGATCTTACACAAATTGAGTCGCTTTCTCCATTGACATAGCTTATCAATCCAATGTTTTAATGTACATCAGTTGAAAACTTCACATATGTCTCTGGCATGTCTTTCATAAGATGTCTTGCCATAGCTAACAATGCTGCAAGAGACCTTTGATTCTCCTTTACCCATCTTTTTTATTTTGTCCTGTGGGATCCCTACAGACACCATAGCTGTTTCTTGCATCTACCAGTGAGAAATTGCCATGGCCCTGACATAACTCTCCTGTTTGTTCTGTATCCAAAGTTCTTTCTCCAGAGCTCTCAGTCCCTTACATAGCTCACCTGCATGGCTATAACTCTTCTCCAGACTTTTGGTGTCCATGTTTGATCAATTTAGTACCTTTTTCTCTAGCTATACTGGGAGAGGCAAACCCAGTATACTCACAGCTGCTCTCCATGGCCACCTTCCTAGCCTGATGCCTTGGAGGTACAGTTTTTCTACAGAAGAACACTGCTGTTCTTCTCTATCTCTGTTTACTGGTGTAGTGGGTCTGGCTGAAGTGGAGTTAATTTCCCCTCACAGTGCTGTGCTTTGCATTGGTAGCTAGAAGGGTGTTGATAACACAGCAGTATTTTGGGTACTGCTGAGCACAGCATCAGCACTCTAACATTCCATCCTCAAGAGAGGGCAAGATCCTGGGAGGGGACACAGCCAGGCCAGCTGACCCAAACTAGCCAATGGGATATTCCATACTCTATGATGCCAGCTCAGATATAAAAGCTAAGGAACAGTGCAGGAAGGGGGGCATTTGTTGTTTCCACTCTCTGCCTGCTGACAAAAAATGCATTGCTGAAGCACTACTTCATGGGACATGCCATACATTGCTGCTGATCAGAAGTAGAGAATAAACCTTGTTATTTTTCATTTAGCTTTTGTGTGTGCCAACTTTTGTTTTTCCTTTAATAAACTGCTAACCTTTTCCATCTTATTGTCTCTCCTGGGTCTGTTTGGGAAGGCGAGTGATAGAGCAGCTTGGTGGGCACCCAGCATACAGCCAAGGTCAACCCACTACACCTGGTCATGTCACACATCAGCAACCAACTTTCAAGAATGGAAGAGAATGGTCTTGTTAGGTCTCCCTCTCATGGTCAAATCAGATCAAATTAATAATAATAATAATTTATCAATCAGATCAAATTAATTTTCCTCCTTCACATCTCTCCTGTAAATTTTTCTTTGAGGTGATTATTTCAAAGAAAACAAAATGCTTGACAACAGCATTTTTTTGCCTGTTATTCTGTCAAATCATCTCATTATTTCCATATGCTTCACTGTGTGTACTCTGTGTAAAAATTACCCACTGTGTGATTTTTGAGATGCAAACTCTTTTGTGGGTGTGTATTTGCGTAGCGCTTCACACAAGGAGTTCTCCCCACTGGCCTTGTTTCTAAATTCTACACCCCACGTGTGGTTTTAAAAAACCCACTCAGTATGAATCAAACCAGAAGAACAGCAAGTAGTTGAGCAAGTAAAAAGCCCATTGATTCAGTCTGCAAAGGATTCTGTATTTCTGGAGCAATCACACACAGTACAATACAAGATAACACAAAATTTTTCAGTCTGTCAGTATAGGCCTTTGTTTTTGCCTCTTCATCATGGCACTTAATTGTGCACCTACTTGCACATTGCCAACAGCCCCTGAGGTACACACTGCATGACAACACTCAGTGAGACACACAAGAGAATAATGGTACTAAAACATGTTTCTTTTTTACTGTGTGAGAAATAACTTCAGTGGTTGCTGTCACCATTGTGCACACATCATGAGATTTAATTTTTTCCTTTTGCTAATTGACCACCAGGGTGCTCCCTAATTAAAATTCCCCTCCTATAGCTTTATGTTAAAGGTATACACTAACCATTTTCTCAGGAGTGCCTAGACTGCACTAGGTTTGCATTTGTTCTGGGATTTTTGTATGGTTTTCCTCAGCAGAAACAAAATAGAGGTCTTTAAAACCAGGATGGAACTCTTTGTCATTTGTGTATCTAGAATTTACAATACAGTTTTGAAAGGGGCAATTGTAAATCTAAAGGGATAATTCTCACTGATGCTACTAAGAATGTACTTTCCTGGCAGGTTATTTTAAAAGGTTACCCTAGCACATGTGTATTTTAAGCACAGATACACAAATAAATCATTCTTTTTTCGCCCTGATACCTGAACAACAAAAGCTGATTTTCTGACATGCAAACCTACAGCTGCTGTCTGATCTTTTAATCTGTTACATATGCTTCGTCTGATGCTCTCCCTGTAGGAGAACACGAAACTGCCGTAGACATCATTATGCCTCTTGATCTGCAAATTCAAGATCTGTGCCCTCTTATACTCCCAAAGTTCACAGGGGTCTTAGCCAAATCTGCTTAGTCACTGTGGATTTAGGAAATATGCTGTGCTCACTCCTCTGGTCACTGAGCTGCAGGATTTTGGAAGCAGCTCACTCCTCTTCCGCTTATCATTTTAATCTATTAAAAGGGTTGTGCATCCTGTGCTAATCTCCCTTCAACTCTTACTAGATCAAAAGACTTCAGTTGATTATCATTGCAGATTAACAGGATGTCAGACAAATGTTAATTTAGATGTTACAAAGTCAGTGTCAGCATTCACTGAATATCTCTAAGGTCGGCAGAGCTGTGATAAATTTGATTGAAAAAAAAGAAAAAGCTTGAGGTATGGCTATTTTTGTCTTTTTCAAATCTCAGAAAGACATGTTCCTCTGCTTAAGGAACAGAGATGGGAAAGAATTGTTTACATTTTACATGTTCACACTCTGAGAACATAACAAAACACAAGCCAAAACAGATTTTCTCTTCTTTTCCTATCACACACAATCTATGAGCCAAAAATTACCTTTGAAACTAATAGCTGAAAAATTAGATTACAAGATAGAGCAATAGGAAGACTGGGTGGTCTTGTGGAGTGTCTCATAGCCTAGTTAGAACATATCTTATTTGTATAAATGTAGGATTTGTCTTTTAGGAAAGAAAAATTTCCACAGGGAGTGGGAGCAAAAAAAACAGTCTGTCATGCCAAGCTACGTAGTAGCTTGCTGATGCTGGTGATAGATGAAAAATATACCAGAAAACTTGGACTCAGGTGACATAATCTAATCTATGATACTTTATGAGCAATAATTTCAACTCATCATTAGTTCTGTTCCTATTTCCAGCTGTCCAGTTTTGGCTCTGCCTGATTATGGTGTTCGTGGACACCACTTGAACATGAGCTCCTCATGCATGTCTTGAGCTAAGAAACACTTGACTTTACCAGCAGGACAGTCTCTTGGAGGACTATGGGAATGGTTTCATGTTTGTGCAGTGTTAGTGACAGGATCAATACTGATGTGGTATCCACTTGTGTCAACCCTACATTGTAGATATAGTGAAAATTGAAAGAGTTTAAAAAGAGTTGCAAAATTATTTCCCATGTGACACATGCCTGAGAGACAGATAGAGAGACTTAAGTTTTTTCAAGAGAAATTAAGTTACTTGCTTTCTCTCTGCAGGTATCTATATTTGGAATAGATTTTTCAAAGTAAACAGCTCTTTTGTTCAGGATAGTAAGACACAGTGAGATGCAGTAAAATATAAGTAAAATATAAATGAATGAAATATAGAAAAAATGTTGTTGTTTTCCTATCTATGATGACAACTAACAGGTGGTGTGTTCTCCGTCACTGGAAGGCTTAATTCAGAGTTGAATATATTCCTAAAAGTTATATCATAGCTCATTCAAAAATTACGGGTTTGATGCTGAGATGTGTGCCGGGATACGGCTCTTTGGTGTGTCTGAAGCACGGTATCAGACTAGTTCACAGCAAAAGTGCATCCTTGCTTTAAACCTGCTATTCAGAGGTCTCTATAGGGCATATGGCTGCTAGACACCTTCTACCCTAACATACTCATATTTGCAGTGAGAATTTCTAGCCCATGACCTGTGTACAATATATAAATACAGTGTGCTTTTGATAACTAAATAAAATCATATTTGTCTCTTGCTCTCTAGATAGATGCAGTTACACAGCTCAGAGCAGAACCTTGCTTGGGCAATGTTTCATTGCTTCCAAAGCATTAAAGCAATGTAGGCTGCACAAGGACCCTTGCTCTGCCTCATTGTTCACAAGAATCATGTCATTATTATGGCAAAAAATAGTTTACAGAACTTTCTTAGTGGAGATATTAGTATATAAATTCTCTTGAGAACACTTTGAGTGTTTCTTTTTATACCTTTTTTTGCAATATCCAAGGCACATATTTTGTGTGGAATTTAACATTTTAGCAGTACTTTTGCACATCACCAGAATATGCCCAGCAGAAGATCCAAACAGTTCAGCTTTCTGCATCCAACAGCAACCACTACTATGGAGTTTATTTTTCAGTGTTCAAACCATCAAAGTAGGCACGTATGAAGAAATCTGAATCATTAGGTCACATCTTGCCTAACTTGTGGCAGGCTTTGGTGTAATTTATAGGTAAGTACACGTACATATATGTTTTGTAGCATATATTATATATTCTATACTATTTAATGCATAATTCTATGAAGTTTTTCCATAATATGATTATTTCTGATAAATTTTTATGCATACCTATATATATATCTCTATATATTTTAAATGTGCCCTTCTTACAATGTAATGAAGTGTCTTTGAGATTCTCATATTACAAGAAAGAATGAAAGAGTTTTCTACTCTCCTTCCTAAGCTATTTGTTATATCTACAGTGTTGTGACATTAGGGTGCAAGTTTTGAAATAGATCTCCATGCAATCCCATGGTGATCAAATTCTTTCAATAAAGGTCAGGTCAGTGCAAAAGGAGACACTCAATACATATATTAGCCAACATGTTTCTATCTCTATTTATTGAATGAGCTCTGGAAATTCTTTGTTCTGTGCTGCTTGCAATGCAGTCATTCCCAGCCAGTATACAGTCTTGAAGCAAGCAGTCAGAAGTAGTGGGCATAGTGCTATCCTACTGTTCGTTGGATTTTTCAGTTGCTTTAATGATGGACTCTGAATGTCAGGGTCATCTGTCTCTCTTGAAACAAATTGTAGTTTTCCCATGTGGCGACAGGACTTTAGTTTGTACAAAAGCAGGGCACGTGTATTTATACAATTCCCAGGCACATATTGTAACACAGAGTGTTTACATTGAAGGTGTATGCACATTCAGGGTGCAGATGGCTCAGTGAAGTGCCTGACAGAAATACCTAGGTCTTCTGGGGCACAGGGACTGTGGCAGCAGATGTAGCCCAGTGCTCCTCAGGTCCTGTAACCCTGACAAACCTGCCTCAATCGCAAGGGCAGGGTAACCATCCCCTAGCTCTGATATGCCAGAATGGCATCGTATAGCTTAAAATTACACTAAACACTCGGTGATCAGACAAGAAATGAAGATATACCTTAGAGGAATATGTGAAGATGTAAGAGGCAGCTGTCCCTTTAGAAGGATGTTGCCTTGTGGCAGATGTGAAGGGCAGTATTGGCCTTACTGAACATCTCTGCTCATCCCGCTTGTGGGGCCACACACACTCCTCCTTACTTTGGTTTCTCTGAATTTCCAACCCATTGAGGGGATAGAGGAGGATGATTTGTATAGTTCAGTGCATGTCCAGGCCTGCTTTTACATGGTGCCAGGACATGACTGGGGGAAAATGAGGCAGGGATAGCTTCTGGTCAGCTATACCCAGAAATGCAGGTTATAAAAATTTAAATCTCCTTTCCACTAGGCCCAGGTGCCTTCTAGGATTTTTTGGCTCAAGTTCTCAATTTTTGCTCTAATTCTGTTTTTGATATTGTGCTCAGGTCTTTAATACTTTAAATATCCAGCTGTGATCTCTTTCTCAGTCCCTGAAGGAGACTGACCTAACTCAGAAGACTAACACTATGATGAGAGAGATGAGCTTTAAGGCTTGCTAGGCTAAGTCAAAGCTTCAGAGCATATAAGTCTGTATTAAAACCAAATCTCTTATCAAGGGAACTCTCAAGCCCATTAAGAATGATTTGATTTCATTTTTCAATTATAGCACTACAGATTCTCCAACCTGAAATGCACACTGTTCCTACACACCTACCTGCTAATAACATCTTTTCTGCATGCTACCAGTCTAAATGCTAAATACTCAAAGCTAAGATAACAAAGCATCTTCTCATTGAAATTCAATCACAAGGAGCTGTTTGAAGTACATTCTTGAGAAATGCTGATCTAAGCTTTTTGTAAACCCACAAACATGTATCTAATCAACACCCATTGATAACAATACACCATCAGGTCAAACACCTACTGTCCTTCCTCCTTGTTGCTTCTCAGAGAAGCAGTTACCAACAGTCTACAGTCATAGCCTGCTTTGTCCACTGCAGCCATCACTCTTGCCAGCTTTCTGACAAACTTTCTCCTTTCACATTGTGAACTGGAGCACTCGTGGCACTGCCTCATTTGTGAGACCATGTATCGATATATCCCTGTAGACAGGTGCTTTGTAGCATCGCACTTGTAAATGTTTTCTTTTTTATTTTCCCTCTTCCTAATTTTGTTTCCTTTTCGCCACTACAAGTCTGGTTCCTTCATTAAGCCCATCAAGTGACCAGGAGAGCTGGCACCCTTCTTTTGTGTTTCTTTTTGCTATCATTCCTTGTTTAATCTATGTTACCCCCAGAAGAGGTGGGGGAGTCTCTTCACATGCATTTCAGAAGTATAGGTAGTCACCTGGAAGCGAGGATTGTGTTAATTCAAGGTTAAATTCACACTGCAATTCACCATAAGCTTTCAAAGAGACACTAGGCATGTAACCCAGTATGATCCCCATGATCCAGGTGAGGGACTGCAAATTTTAGTTCCTTCTTTTGATTGGTATGGGGAAAGTGTTCTCTGTATATGTATGAAATTCCAAAATGAACTTCTTTCAGAAGCCAAGATTCACAAATTGTCTGTCTCTGAATTCAAACAGGCCTCCTTATGTTTTTCACTGATTTTTTTTCTCTACACCTTTTATTACCTAAGTCATAAGATAAGTAGAAAAAGCACACCACCTATAATTGTATATCATGGTGCACAGCATTTATTGTTATTTGAAAAGTATAATAGAATTACAGTTAATATCTATAATTGATCAATCAGCACAGTTTCATACTGTAAAAAGTCACCAAAACACAAGCAGGAGTTACAATTATTACTTACATGTGGTGGGTTTTGCTCTTATGGTAAGTGACACAGGAGAGAACCTAGTGGCTTGGAATAATGTACTTTAATGCAGGCAGGGACAGCTGTGATAATCTCAGTGAGCTTCTGTATCACAGGCCACAGATTTCCACACAGTAATACACAGAGAGTACTTCCTCCCAGCCAGCTGGGCTTTGGGGTGAGCTGCAGTAGAAGCAGCTGTGCTGTGGCAGTGTGTGCTACCCATAGCAGGAGCAGCACCTTCCAGACACTGCAGTGTGTGCCTGGCATGCAGGTACCTTGCACAGGCTGGCCTTAATACAGCTCATTTCTTTTTTTCAGCTACCCCATTCCAAGCTCCCCTGCATCTTCTATAGTACTTCATAGCAGTATAAAGCAGGGATTTGCAAAAGCTGTCAACCTGCTCTTCTCCTGTGGCACCCCAGGCAATTCTCACATTCACGTGAGGTCTGGAATGGTGCTGGGACAGTGTATCATCAGTTCCAAGTAGTAAAGTGAAGGGGTAGCTGTGGTCACTTCTGTCTGCTGCAAGAACTGGCCAAGATTTTCAGCAGTAAGTACCTAATTCATCATTAGGCTGTTTAGTAACTGACTAATTTTTAGCATGTTTAATATTGTGGCAAGAGTCATCTGTAATTGTTGTGTTGTGTTTCCAAAGGCTAAGGTTGGATATGGCAATCATGAGAAACTGCCATGTACTCCTGCCCAGCACAGGCCGGAGACCTTCTCAAAGTGCAGAGCAACAGAGGGTGGACACTCACATGCCTCTGCAGACCACAGAGGGGTATTTCCACCTGCCCAGTATCTTCCTGTGGAGTCACATCTTCTCTGAAGGACTTCCCATCCTAGTGTGATGCATTCAAATGTGACAGTGAATCCAAGACCCACCTCAGTCAGCTCTCCCAGTGCTTAAATTACCTTTCCTTAAAAAATGCCCCCTGTGCTCTGGTCTGAGTTCTTCAAACCACCAACTCTGTATTTTGTTTGGCTTTCTGATTTCATTTTGTTTCCTGGCTCTGACATAATCTTTCCTAAATAATCTAGGGCTACTCAATCTCTTATATCAATTCATCGTTGCAAGGAGAAGTTTACATTTCCTTTCTCTCACCTCTCTATCATGTCAAGATCAAAGACTCCTTTGGGCATTGATCTTTTCTGCATCTTGACACACTTTCTTAAGTGAAGGAACCATTATTTCAGCTATGGCTTGGATAGTTGTGCTAGAATAGTTATTAAAAAGCTATTTTTTGCATTGAACATATCAGGATCTTTGCAGCTTTCATGTTATTTATGTTGCAAATTAAGAAACAGAGTAGGTAGCTGCACCAAGTCTCGATTATTGCAATAACTTTCCTTCTCCCAGCACACACCACAGCACTCAGCTGCCTAAAGGAGCTTCACATTGTGGAGAATTAATATTTTACCATCTCCCTCTATACTATGTTGAAGCAAAGCTGCCTGGATCTGTTTCAGAAAAAACATCCTTTCCAGGAGAGGCAATGGAGCACCTAAAAGTACTGCAAACTCTCTATTAATCTCATCTGAGTGTTGGGTTCCTGCTTGCAGCTGTGATCAAAGGACTAGAAAACCCCTCGGTTCACCTCACAACGTAGCAGGATCCTACCACAAACACTGAACTTATTTTTGAGGAAGTCAGCTACATAAACAGACAGTCAGAGAATCTCTGGGGACTGCCTGGGATCTTTGCAAGCCAGTTAGATCCTGAATGTCCTACTGAATCCCTTATTTTATTGCTTTGCTACCTGTATGGCCAGTAATACAAACTTATACCAGAATCCCCTCAGACTTTTTTGATCTATCAGATGTATTAATCAAAGCACAGTTTTATTGCAGAGACAGAATTAAAAAGAAAAATAACTTGGAACAAACAATGGCATAATTAATAATACCACTAAAGTACTGCAGAGATCTTTATGGGACTTCATGGAGGAGGTGTCAAAGACGTGAGGATGTAAGGACCTAAAAGGTATTTTATGTCTTTTTAGGTCATCTTACACAGCTGAAAAAGCTGATCAGCTTTAGGGGACACAAGCCTTGGTGTGTTTTATCCTACAGAAACTATAGGTCTGGTCTCTTTAGCTTGAGTAACGCTGAAGATAAGTCCCCATGGCTTACCCCTAGATGGCACTGCATGGCAGCCTGGCTTCAGCTCGCATCCCTTACCTTGGGTTCATAGCCAAGGTTTCGACTTCATTCAAGGGTGGGTGGAAAAGAGGACAACGAGATGAGGGAAATTAAATTTCTGCTACTGTCGGCCGAAGTGGCAAACATTCCCTCGTCTGATGCTTTCAAGTAAAAGAGCAAGTAAAAAAGTCTTCAAAGAAAGTGTTATAAAGCAGGAATTTCTATGTGTGTGCGTTTGGATAGTGTCTATTTTTTTTTTTTTTTGTGCATGTAGCAAATACTTATTCTGACAGGGCTCCCTGCTGTTAAAACCAATGTTCCAGAGACATCAAGATGGGAACATGCATTGTTATAAACTTCTGATCTATTTGATTATACTGCAATCATAGGGAACAATGGTCGATGTGATACATTTTTTCAAATTGACCACCTTTTCCTTTATAACTTTTCATGGTAGAGCTTGCAGCTTGCTTTTGTGTGTTTGAATTATTTATCAATTTTTTAGAGTGTTTTATACTGCAGATCAGAAATTCCTTGTGAAACTCCTGATACCAAAGTGATATCTGAATATTTAAGCTGTGTGGATTAGTTTTACCTGGATGGATTTCTCATGAAAGAATTGCAATTTTTCAAACTCATGTGAGTAGTTGGATCAAGTTTTGCAGTCTAACAATAGTCCTAAGTAATTTTCTATTTTTTTTAATATCTGTAATTATTTCAGGTTGAATTTGTTTACTTGTGCATTTACAGAGAAAATGCATCAGAAGAAGAAAGAATCTTTTTTTAAGGGCTAGCACCAGACATTACCCAGCTACTAGTAACACTTGGTATAATCCTTTCCTAATCTATTCCTAGGTTTCCTTTCTAGCCCACAAAATACATTTCTGAGAGTACCTGTAGGCACACGTATCTACATCCTTTGCAGCCTGTAGAAGATGGTCAGCCATTCCTCCTCATGGTCAGCAGAAGGTCCACCATGCTCATGCTTTTAAAAATAATAATAAAAAAAGTCTGTGATTTTTCTCAGAAAATGTGCCAGCCTATAACTGGGCTGTTTTAGAGCTGAATTAGCTTGCTCTTACCTCAGCCTGCCGCAGCCCATTCCAAAATACTGAGCCCACGCCAATAATCTGGTTACAGGAATGGCCATTGTGTAGACCTTTCACCTTTTTTCAGCTCTTCTCACACAAGCATGTTTTGATTACTGATTTGCACAAGGCAAAAGGGCACCCCAGCAGCCTCCTAAGGCCAGTTAATGAGCTACTGAAGAAATCCACCAAGACCCCATGTGTGTATACCAATCAAGGTAATTATTAATAAATTAGTAATAATTAATTGTTAAAAGTGCCCTGTCATCAAATTTTGAAAATCCAGATCTACACTTGATTCATTTGTTTAGTACTCCTGGATTTTAATTCAGTTCAGGCATTTCAGAAATGGCATTGAGCTTTGAATTGTGATGGGAAAGAGCTAAGAAAGGGTCTGTGTTGATACTGAAAAATGTACAAATTCGGTTTTTCACCTCTTCCAAAATGCAGCTCTGTTCCTTGTCGATCAACCTACTTGGTAATCTTTCACACTTGACAGTCTTTCTCAACCTTCACTATAGAAGTTCAATGTGGTACCAAATATAGACTTGTAACACTTGGATATGGGTTGGAGTTCTTCCATAATCTTCTTTGGCAATGAACTGCAAGTTAAAAGATTATAAGGCTTAGTGAATAAAGCGGCAGTCTTTCACCTGCCAGGCAGATTTCTGTCTTAGTTTAACCTTGCTTTATGAGATGACTTTGATATTAGTATATTTCTAAGCAGATAGGAATTTGTGTAGCCTGAAACTGTTGTACTATGTTTTGGATAAAAGGAGAAGGAGAAGCTTGGTTCTGGAGCCTGAAAATTCAGGTCAAGATTTAAAACAACACATATTCTTGAAGAATAAATCTGTACATATACGACAGGACTCACACAAGCACGGAGGTGCACTTCAGACACACCTTCAAAGGAAACTATGCTATTTGTGCATATCAGAGATGAATTTTAAGTGCTAAGTTCAGGAAATATTTTCAAGCTCTGAGTGCTACTTTCTCAGAAACATCTTGCCCAGTGTTGCACTGAGATACTTGAGTACCTCCTGTTCATACCTCAGGGATAGCATCTACTGCTCAGTACTGCAGGTACTGCCATCCTAGTCTTAGGGTTACATATCATCTCAGTTACAGGGACATAAGCACCTATGAATTCGTTTATGAATCCTTGTCTTAGCATTTTAAATTGCATCTGGATTGAATGATACAGCTTTGGGGCCGTGATGTTTGCCCATGGGACCATATGCTGAATTTTTCTTTTGATTCTGTGACATGGAAAAGAAGAGGCTGATAACTGCTAGATGGATTTATAGCTGAAAGAATGAGCATTCCATAACCAGCATTGTTCACACCTTGTTTTTGTTTCTATTTTTCTTCAGTCTTCACTAAGAAGAGTTAAAAAGAGTGGATTATTTATGAAATTTCCAATTAAAAGCATCAAAAACGTGCCGGTGATTGAAATTCTGGTGTCTAGTAATGAGTGTAGTGTGTTATTGTAACTCTTTAGGTACTATCTTTTTACTTGGCAAATAATTCCCTTCATAGCAGCACACAAGAACAGTGATAGTATTGTTATTGTGGGACAAGGAACTGCTTTTCTGTGAAAAGGACTGAGCTAATGTTCACCCAGTAAGCACCTATGAAATAACCTGTTCACAAAAGAAACCCATGTCAGCATTGCCTGGGAGAGACAGGGAAGCCTCACAGCTGGTGCCCACCCTGCCTGGTGCTTCTGAAGATGGACCTTACACGTGGAAATAACTGGCTCATTTTGTCTTCAACACACTCATTTCAACCAGTGTCATAGCATCCCTGAAGGAGAATTAACCTGAATATGATTTTGGTTAGCCTCTCCCATTTTACCTTTAAAATTAAATTTACTTGCTGAATAAGACAGAATCTAAAGTTGCATAGTGCTGTTCAAAGCCAGAGAGTTTTTGCTTCTGTGAATTTGGTGGAGCTGAGACAACATAATTTTGTAAGTTATGTGCTTAATATTTTGGTGGCTTGAGAACATGATATATAAAATTTTGGCAAGGTACATTTCACTAATGTGAATATTTTTAGAGTTTATATTTAATAACACCTTGTTAGGCACTGGCCTACTAGTTGAGGGAAAAAAAATTGGTTAAATATTAAATAAGTATTTGTTAAGTTCTCTCTCTGTTCCACAGATATCTCCAGGCCTTTTTAAGTAATCCAAAATTTATTCAGAGATGAAATGCAGTAGGTTGAACATTCAGACGTAATTCAGCTTATGGAGCTGAGGCAGTGCCATCCCAGCAGCTGCTTCATGCCAAGTTCCTCCTCCCGAGAGCCCACCTGCACAACTTGTTGCCAACTGTAGTCCCTTCAGCACCACATTTGCTGCAAAGTCTAACCCCAGTGTGTCTGGGGCCTCTGCAAGTATACTGACCTCTGGTCTGAAGGTTTAAATAAAGCTGTAATAGTTCCCTTTAACAGGAGAAAGGAAATTGAGAAGACAATAATGTGTTTTTAAGAAATAATGATTATAATGCAGTAAAAAGTACCTCTCCAAGTAAGATGCTGTTAAGAGGCACTGGTAAAATGGCACTTGTGGATAACTTTGTGTCTAGTTATCCATCAGGGTTGCAGTAAATCCAGAATAAACAATCTGTGAGAATTATACCTTAATGGCTGATATTTAATGGCTCATTTCTTTCTGGCATCTGCAAAATGCTTATGGGAATAATACCTATTTAATAAAATTGCTGACAGTGGTCAAAGTAAAAAAAGGCAGGAGAGAACCAGAGGCAGAGAAAAGAGTTCTGTGGTTTTGGGTTGTGTTTTAGAGAACCCAAAATTGCAGGAATATCTTCATGTTTTCTCTTAGGACTGGTCCTGTCCTAATGCCAAATCCAGGCTCAGGAGGTGTTTCAGAAAATGCTGGTTGGCCCAGGCCAAAGTCACACTGACGGTCAGGGCAGACTTCAGTGGCCTCTGAGCACTCCCACTGCTGGTTAAGTCATTAATACAGGCACAGCCACTGTGCCAGTTCCCTTTGCTCGTCAAAACAACCTAAGGGAAAGACCTGATGCTGGGTTTACCATAATATGATTAAAGAAAGCTCCTTTCAGAGACAGGGCAACAGAAAAAGCTTTTGTATCAGCTTACACTGGTCTGATGTTACTACCTTGATTTCCAGTCCCTTCTCATAGTAGGAAATTTATGGGTGTCATGAGGCAGTAATTTCTATCAGGACCACAGTCACAGAGGCAGCTCCACTTCAGCTTCTTTTCTGTTTTGTTTTGCTCCTCTATGAGGGAGCATATGAGTGTTGCATAAACTTTTCGTGGCACCCATGATAGGATAGGAGAAATGACCTTATATCTTCTATAGATGTCTTCAAAGACCTCTTCCATATCTCCACCACTTTCTCCTCCACATGTTCACATCACTCTGCATATTCATTCAGAATCTAGGCCTTCAAATTCAAAACTTTTTGCCCCAGAAATTAGAGTTCAACAAAAACATTGTTCCCATTTTTAATACTTACACTTTGCAAGATATCACAAACACCAAACCAGTTTGTGCATTTTCTTTTATAAGTTGTTTGAATCTTTACTGTTTATCTTTAAAATCTTGGTCATTCTTATTTAAGACTTGCAAGGTCTCTGGCAAACCAACTTCTAACAAAGAATCAAAGGTCCAGAAAGTTTATCAATATTTCTCTGAACAGTTTTGTGGCAAAGCTTTGTGGTTTATAACTCACAGTTCAAGCTGTGTGCCCAGCTGGGGACTACCTCTTTCATGACTCCTTTGAGTGATCAGGGGAATGGTTAGGGCTTGGGGACATGTCGAAGGGTCACAGCTCAACTATTTGTCCTTAAAGAAACTGCTGTAAACCTGCCCTCAAGTCTTTGGGTCTGTCAGATGCCCTGTACAGGCAGTACAGTGGCTGACGCCAGCCTCCAATGTGCTTGTCAGTGAGATGTTTTCAGGTATTAATTCTTAAGGGATTAGTAGGATAGTTTTCACATTTTATCTAAGGAAGATATAAGGGGAAGGTGTTAGCAATATCCAGGGTTTCATTTGAAACTATTTTGCCTGTGGAGAGGTACAGCTCAATGCAGGATTTTTTGCCTTCAATAGAAAATTACCTTCTTGTAAACTCAACATAAATGTTATATGTATCATACATTTCAGAACTGAAAGATCTTTTGTATAATATGTTTATAGGCATCTACAAAATGTCGAGAAATACTCACATGCCAAATGTACTGAATAAACATGCAAGAGTACAGATCAACACTTTAGAAAATTCTATTCATCTCTCATGAAAGAGGGAAGTTTTTTATAAATGTCTGAAATATTTTTAATGGTCTCATATCAAGAGGCAGAGAATGGGTAATTTGCTGGTGACAATTTTGTAAGTCTGTTTGTTCACAGCTATTTATACACTTTTGCTAAACAGAGCTATATGGAGCTAATCAACCAAAAGCTACACCACTGTATTACACTGCAGTTTTTCAGACAACAAGAGTCAAATTCTAGTTCACATCATAAAAATAGTGCCAGTGAGGATTATATAACCCTGTAATCTGCAGCCACAATACCAACCTGTGCTGGCACCTGTGCAGTGGAGCTTTACCTGCTTCAGCTGTAATCCGGAAACATGCTCCAGGTAGAGGATTTTCAATGCCAGGTCACTGAGGGATCTCTTGCTTTTCCTGCCTTGGAAAGTCATCAGCCTAATGAGTAACTGCACCTGCTCTTCTCATGACTGCCTACAAAGGAAGATGTGTGGCAGCAGCTGCAGTAATTGTAGCAAGGTGCTGGCCACCAAAATGCTCCTCCAGAAAAGTGTAAAACTCACCCCTTCCTTTTCAAACTATTTGTGTGCCCCAAATAGTTATAGCTTAATATTAATTGACTTGAAATCTCATTGTAAATAACGTTTATGAGAGGAAGCAAAAGGGATGCAGTTCTCCAAAGAGTGGCTGGGGAAACAGATCCTCATCCCACCTTCTGGTGTCTCAGATGTCCCAGCACTGCCCAGGGCACAGCAGAAGCGTAGAAGGTTTGACACCCTCCTGTCATTTGTCACCTCATAGAAGGTACCCTGGACAGGAGGAGAGGCACTCTGGAAGTCAGAGTATGCCACGCTTACTGGTTCCTTATACAGTTGCTCTACACAGTGCAGATAGTTAAATACTTTAAGAGTAAGGGCCATCAAGTCAGCAACCCATATCAAGGGAGGTGTTGCACCTAGCAGGGAAATAAATGGCTCCTGGGCATTGCTTCAGCTGGAGAGAAGCCTGAACAGTGGGCAGTCACTGAAATCAGGCTAGAGCTCAGTGTGGCTTTATTCCTGAAGGTTTCTGAAAGATCAGAGCTATATACATATGTTGATCTTTCGCCATTATAGTCGCATTAAAAAAAAATGCTATTTTATGAAACAAAACAAAAGAAAATAATTTTTAATAGTTGAAATAGAATGGAAGAAAATATTGTTCTTTGTGAAAGCATTTGACATGACTGTACTGCCTACATTTGCAAAGCCAGTGTATTTATAGAAGCCTAAGACGAAATAGAAAGTTAAGTCCAGGACTGATTCCTTGATCTGAACTTTGAAACTGAGGTCAGAAAATTGCAGTGTCAGTCACAAGGAATGTCTGAGCTGGTGACCAAGAGCAGCACTCACATGTCTTCCCTTTTTGGAAGTGAGTTGTACTCAGCCCTCAAGATCTCTCACAGACTGAGGGGCCTTCTCATCACCAAACTCTCAACTTAAAATATAATAAACTACTCCCACTCCCTGGGACAGGTACCAGAATTTAGGAGATCACCTGTGTAGAGCATCAGTCTCTGGGGATCACAGTGTACTGTATGAGTCTTTCCTTGAGTGAGAGCCACAGCTAACGAAGTGGCCCTTCTTCCTGCAAACAGCAAACACCTGCAAATGAGGGTACAGGAACAAAGGGAAGAGTGGAAAAACCTGTGGCCTGGGTGAAGTTAGCTAGTCAATCATAGAATAAAAATTGAGGCCAGTGTAACAAGGAGAATAAAAATAAATCTTTGCAATAACTTCCATGTTGCAGTCTGTGGGCGAGACTTTCAGATCCATCAAGAGTTTTAATCATCATACAGAATGCTGGCATTTATAAATTTAAAAAAATTGTCCGTGGCTGAACAAAGAAGTAAACTGATTCTGATTCAGGATTCATTTTGGGCTGGAAATGCTTATGAGTATATAAAGTTGGTATTCAGAAGGTATGACATAATTCTTTTTCTTTTAAGAGATCACTGATTTTTAGCAGAAGGAGTTTTAGAAAGCTAACAGAAATAAGCCTTGTCACATCTTCTACAGAATCATTTTTTGAAAAAGGTTTAGTGCCAGGTGTTCCTCAATCTCGGTGCTTAATGAGGAGCAGGAATGTCAAGAAGTAAATATTTGCATGAAGGGATTATGGCAGCAGCTGTTTGAATGCAATAGACTGAACATAGTCAAAATAGTGATGTGCTATTAACCAAATACTGCTGTTTCTAGAAGGAAAAGTATACACAGGTGTGTGTTACTACTTGTGTGTAAAAACATCCCTAAATAACTTTTCACTAGATACCTGAAATAGCAGCATGTGAAATCATTTGACATACAGTCAGTACTAGACATTATGAATATCTCCTGCTCCCAGATACGTAGCATGGATTTCAGTGGGAGCTGCAACTTTTCATTAGAGAAAACCTTGCACAACCTTTTCTGAGACAGGTCCTCTACAGTTTGATTCTCTGCGTACCTTAAAATATAAGAACATTTGAACTGGGTTCAGACAAGGAGTGTCTACCTTGGTCCAAACTACTGGTTATTTACTGAGTACAAGTGGAAGACATGCAATATTTCCTTAGTTATCTCCTTTGTTCACAGAAAGCTGCAGATTAGAGACTTTCTGAGCAAGACATGGTACCTGCATCTTTGTATTGGAAAGCTTCTATTGGACACTTTTTTCTATTTTCATTTAATCTGCTGTCAGACTTATTTGTACTTTGGTACCTAAGACTTTTCTTGGCAATTAATTTATTTGATGTGTGGTTTGACAAAGCTAGATGCTTTTGTTTTGAACCTGTTGCAGACTAACTACATTTGATGTGCTTTGGTTTCAGTTCATCTTGTTTGAAAACTATGCCATACTTCTGATCATTCTCCTTGCTCTTGTTTGTGTCTGGTCTCCTTGCTCTGCATCTTAGAGCTGAGATAACCAAACTCCAAAATGAAGGAATATGATTGAACTTATGTGTTATTATAATGACATTTAAATGCTGGGTTCTACTCCTTGCCTGATAGTATTTAATCTTGTGTTTTCATTTTAAATTATAGTGA
This sequence comes from Dendrocincla fuliginosa, assembly GCA_035047845.1. NCBI lineage: Eukaryota > Metazoa > Chordata > Aves > Passeriformes > Dendrocolaptidae > Dendrocincla > Dendrocincla fuliginosa. The sequence goes on along the minus strand of JAWWMO010000083.1, from coordinate 126,180,047 downwards.
ATACTGGGATGACATTTTCATAAAACAACCCACAATAAATTTAAGATCCATCTTTTACTACTGATAGTTAATGTCAGGCTTATTTTTAGTAAGTGCATTTCTTTTCAACTGTCAACAGTTATTGAGTTCAATATAATTCTTGTGATCTCTTTGTTATCAGTTTTATTTTAAAGTACCATAAATAATTTCATAAAGTCAGAAAACTTACATATATTTATGCTTTGTGGTCACTTCATGTAACCCCTTTTCTGGCTCATGTATGAATGAATACCCAGCAATACAGGTACCGACATACGTTCGAAACCTGCCATTTCTTCCTGTCCTTTTTTCTATCTTCTAGACAGCTCTTAGTCTTGCAGAGGGCCTTCACTTTTACCCCATAGCAATCTACTTTCTCTAAGAGCTTTTTAGATAGGTATCTAAACAAAAGTCTTTCTGAAATCCAAGCCTAGTAAATAAACTCGTTTAGTGATAAGCAGTAGTTTAATGAGTTATCCAGGTACTGAAACAGGCTTGAGACCCATTTCCTCTTCCTGCAAAGCCTACACTAATTGTCCCCTATTAAATCATATTAATTAATGTATACTGTTAGTAAGTTATTTATTATAGTTCCTACTAATCTGCCCAGTACAAAAGTACAACTTCCTAGCCTGTAATTTCTTAGATTCCCCAAGAGTTCTTATTAAAAACTTGTCTTGTATGTGCTATCTTCCTTTCCTTTTGTACTGAGGCCAATTTAAGTGATAGGTTATCCACCACAGCTGGGAGCACGAACATTTCAAATTTGAATTATCTAAGATCCACTGGGCAAATGCTATCAGTTCTGGCAGTGCTCTATTGATTTATTTTTTTTTAATTGTCCTAAAACATCTTTTGCTGACAGTTCTGACCAAAATGGTTCTCCTATTCTTTCTCCTGTAAAGAAAGGCTGAGTAAGACCAGACCCAGGCTTTGCCATACTGACTGCTGATGGATATACTGCACTCTGCTTTTCTGCTACTTCTTTCATCATCCTTGAGCAATCCTTTTACAAATCAACTACTCTTTGGTCTGGCAAATTTTTTAAGAGACATGTCATTTCTGATATGCCTGGAAAAGATTTGTTACTAACATTCATGTCTTAAACTGGCTGTTCCTTGAACTTATTCTGGCCTGTCTCAAAGTGGTTTTACATTCAGCATGCCAAAGTATATAATTTTTCCAGTTTTCTAGTTTGGAGATGGATTGCAGATTTTGAGGGGCAGCTCCTTACTCTCAGAAATCTCTCTTCTCTGCTATATGACCATAGTCTTTCATGACCTTTTAAACTTCATTTGGATATCAGTATATTTATTGTGAGCTTCTAATCTAAAGCTTTTATACAATCTCCCTCCCACTTACAATAATTTTATTCTCGTACCAGGACTTTTTTATTTCCTCTGAGGAAACTATATAATTTCCATGCATTTTCAGACTTCAAAGCTATGAAATACTGGAGTATGGGGCTGGGAGTTTTTCTCCTGTCTTTTTGGAGCTTTTCTCAGTTCTACATGGCTGCTGGATATAAGTATATTGCAGTCAGCATAACAAGATAGTTTAATAATGCTTCAGACTAGGACCTGTGAGCTCATCCCATGAGGACTACATCAAATCATGGTGCACTGCTTATGAGATTTCTAAACAGCTACTCCAAGAGATAGTAGCTTTAAAATACCTACTATGTCAAAAAATGTAGCCTCAGTATAACACCCCCTCAGGGACGAAAGTGCAGAAGGAAGTGGAGAGGAATGAGACCTGTCTTTATTAACATGTTTTCTGCCTTTGTGGATTCTTTAATAACTCCCTAAAAGCAGTCACAGTCCATGTGGTCTCTGCCCTGGGTCATTATAGGATATACCAATAGCCATATTTTCTTGCTATCTCCTTGAGTTAGTATATAGGTCTCCTTGGTACATAGACTTGTTTATGCACTTTAAAAATTTGGTTCTGTTCAGTAACCACAGTGCTCTTTGGGGCTGGGATACACCAACAGCAGTTCTTAAATCATTTCTCTTGGAAGACAGCTCAGTATCAGTGGTATTCCCCACTGCATATGCTGAAATGCCTACTCAAGTCTACAGATAATGGCTTTCTTTTTAATGAAAAGGAAAAACAAACCCTTGTGTGCTCAGCATATACCCAGATCCGAATGCTTACTGTCCTGTGAGACAAAGGACAGTCTGCTGCCTCAGCTTCTAATCTGTGCTATCCTTCACATCTCCACCACAGTGTGTTTTAAAACTGTGTTTCAAGCAAAACAAAGCTTGTCCAAACATTTGGAGGAGAAGGTGGTAGTTCTGTGTCCCAAAAAAACCCAATCAATCAAACAAAAAATACATCAGAGGAAGCAACAAGTAGGCTTTTGAATTCAAGGGAGAAATATTTCTCAGTGGGGCACTGAGTTATTGGCATAAGACACATTGAAATAGTGTTGATAGGCGTGAGATGGAGAGACAAGCAAGGGTGACAGGAGAAAATAAGAGTTAATATATAATTTTAGCTATTTCATATGTAGAAAAATCATCCCAACATGCTGAAGGATGGGGAGCTGCAGGAAGGTCTCAGAAGCAGCATGAGGAATAACACCAGTGCTATCAAGAGCACAGAGGACTTCAAGAGCTTTCTTTCCAGAAAGGAAGAGGTAGATAGCAAGGAAGCCATGACAGTAAATATTTGCTGGTGTCTTCTGACTTTTTATTAATTTCATCCACTAGAATGTATGGCATGAGATAAATAAATTTCACATTAGAAGGTACTCAGCTTCCACCCCATGAAAATGAGGAATGACCAAAGCACAGAAGGAAGCAAATACTGTTTCCTTTCTTGGAGTTGTTACTGAAGAGCTTGACAGAAATCTTCTTGAGAGATATTCGCTATTTGGCAGAGCTTCCAGTAGGAGGCATAAAAGAGAAAGATCATGGAAAGACATGGAAGATGCAGTCTCTGCTGTCTCGAAGATTGAAAGGAAATATGAGAAGAGCTGTGCTCAGACAGGAAATTAAAGGGTGAATTTTAAAGGGTAACAAATCAGATTTGAACCTGATATGGAAAGTGAAAAGACATTAGCAGAGATATGTCAGAAGGAAAATAGCTTAGCTTGAGTAGATAAAACGTGGTGTTTAGTAGTGTTTGGAAGGAAGCTACAGGCAGCTGCTTGCTAGAAAACAGAGTTC
>JAWWMO010000083.1:126082263-126176756 GCA_035047845.1 Dendrocincla fuliginosa | reverse complement strand
CTTGAGTAGATAAAACGTGGTGTTTAGTAGTGTTTGGAAGGAAGCTACAGGCAGCTGCTTGCTAGAAAACAGAGTTCCCTTCCATGATGATGCACAAACATTTCGGGGAGTGGCTTCAATGATCAGTAAGGGCAGGAAGATCAGTAAGGAGGAAAAGAAACATGTGTTTTCTGATGGAGTACCATATCTATCTATATATACCTTTACACAGTTCCACATTGCTATGTGCTCCTCTGTTGCAACCCTGGCAGAAGCCTGGCTCCCCAAGTTACCTCAGCAAGAGGCTGGTGGGGTTAGAGGGGGAGCTCTTCTCAGGGCCACCTTCTAGCATGCACAGCAAAGTTTGCCTTGAATGGAGGCTTTCACACTATTTCCTTTCACTGCCTCGGTTTTCCAGAGATCTTTTGCTCAGTTATTGGGCTGAGATGAACTCAGTAGTGCCTCCCCCCTCAGCAGTCACTGCACAGGTTGAGTGAGCAGAGCTATCAGACACTGCCTCTGCTATGAACAGCCAAAAAAGAAAGTAGCAAGTGTTCATCCTGATGAGCATAGACGCAAAATCAGCCAGGGGATGCTGAACAAAGTTAATGCACTAGTTTTTCTCATGCAGGGTTCAAAAGTAAGAAAACAGTCCAAAAGTGCACCCTGCAATTGATGCCAGCTATTATTTAGGAGATGATATGTATCTCACAAAGGAAGACAGGACAGTTATTTCCTCAGTGGTAATTATATTCCAGCCTGTCATTTTGTTTAATCTATGTGTGACTAGTTCTGTGAATGTTATACATGTAGCAAAACCCTAAAGATATGACAGTGTATTTTTCCATATTACTCACACTCTACTTTTGAGTGGAAAAAACAAAGGTAATGTGAGGAAGTCTCTTAAGTAATACATGTTTATTTTCAGGCATAAGTTTATATAAAGAAAAGTTAGTTTTCAAGGAAGAAAACAATAGTTTTATAAAGATCCACTTAAGAATGTCAACAGGATGGTTTTAAAAGCTTGATAAAAATTATGTAACCTAGAGGTGTAACTCAGACATACTTTCTAATATGCCAAAACCGTTTATTTCTTACAGATTTTATGCCAGAACTTAAGAAGTTTTTAATACCACAACTTTCACTAACACCTCAGGGCCACTCAAAAATCCCACCACTATGGCAAGGTGAACCTGTGTGCCAACGTGCAAAAGTGACACTCATCCTGACAGAAAGGGACCGTTCAAGGAAGAGCACTGGCATTTAGACAAAGCAAGAAAAAAAACCAAAACCAACCAAACAAAAAAAAGAGCCAACAACCAAAACAACAGCAACAAAAAACCCAACAACAACAAAATCTACTGAAAATCAATGACTAACTGCTGGGTTATGAAAGCTGAAGCTAGAGAAATGATTGACTTGTCTTGTATTCCAGCAAAAACATTAGCTGGCCTATGAGCACTGAGGAAAGAAAACACAACAAAACCCTTTTATCTTACTCATTTCCAATGAGAGTTGTCTGGTTAGGGGTGACAAATAGGCAGTAGAGTTTGCCTAATGTTGTTGTTAGGAATTAGGAATAGGAAGGTGCCTGCTAATGCCGTAATTTTATTTTGTAATATAGGTTGGTAAGAAGAATGTTCTTGTCCAAAAAAATCTAGCTAGAATAGTGCCTGCCATGTTTCTAGCCTGTTGTCTGCTCCTCTCAAAGGGAGCCTGTTACATCTCTTTACACAATTTCTGCTGCCATGCAACCATTTTCAGGAGAAGAGCTGATATTGTAAGTTTTGAGCTAGCAAAGGCAGTGGAAGTTTGACATAATAAAAGTCTAGCTGTAATTTTCCACTGTACCCGTAGCTAGTACTCAATGGATTTGAATGTGCTGGTACTCTTTCTCTGAAAACAGCTCAGAATATTTAATTTCAGTTTCTCCAGTCTGAAATTTATCTAATGGGAAGGATTTATTTCTGGATCAATATTTTGCTTTGTCTTTTTTTACAACCATAAACTGCATGCAAATAAGAAAAACTTTGAATGTTGCATCAAATACTCTGGATATAAAAAGTAAATATCACCAACATTTTGTTTTGACTTTAGCATTTAGAGTGAAATATTACTTTCTTAAAAAAGGACTTCTATCTGCAAGCCAGGCTCACCTGAGGTATGTCCTCACTGAACCATGGTGACATACATCATCAGTGACAGCAGAAGAGATGTGTCAGGGAAAGTTTTTGCCCAGCCAGCACTATATAAAACCTTTTTTTCGGTGAAGGACATAATCACTGTCAGGTGAGGAGAAGAGCCATACCCTCCCTGAGAGCAAAGACCGCAGGAAAGTCTCTGGGAAGTGGGATCAATGTTTTCCTGTACTGCAACTACTCATACGGGTACCCCTTGACAAATTACTTTCTCTTGTCTCTGGCTTCTTCAGCTAAAAACCAGAGATAGCAACCTTTCCATATTTCACAGAAATGTTTTGAAATTTGGAATATGAAAAGTTGGGCTATGCTGGTCCCTTCACAATAGGCCATGTGATTGCATAAAATGGATGCTACAGCAAACAGAGTCTTTTCAGCCCGGGGAGTTACCATCATTGTGCTGACAACAAAACAGCTGACCTCCTCAACAGCAGGAGAGACAGTGCTATCAGGAAATCTGTCATTCCCCTGCTGTAACAAGAATATAAATCTCTCAAAGAGTATGTTCAGGCTGAGTTTGAAACTAAAATACCACATAGCAGCATCCAAGCTGAAACACAGGAGGTTCTCACTTGAGCATCAAGAAGCAAATTTTACTGTAAGGTAACTGAACACTGGCAGACATTGTTCCGACAGCCTGTGGAGACTCCATCCTTGGAGATATTCAGAAGTTGTCAGGATGTTCTTCTAGACAAACATCTTTGGGTGTCCCTGCTTGAGCAGGCGTGTTGGACCAGATGACCTCCTGATGTCCCTGCCAGCCTCAGCCATTTTATAAGTCTGTTAGATTTCTGTAGCAGATGTCAGATCCAGAAAAAGTAGCAACAGATTTCCAGCACTTTTCAGTTAATGCACTTAACTGATGGAGGAATTTGTATGTAGTTTTCCTTCAGGCAAAAATCATTTGGGGGGATGTGGTGGGGTATTGGCTGGAGAATCCTAGGAGTTCTGATATCAGAATTGGGATTTAAAAGGTTGTTCTACATTTACTAAGAGACAGGGACTTAACTGGGATATACAGATTTAGGAGCTTTTATGACTCTTCTGCAATCACTGTACTCTAGGAGCAGATGAACATTTCATACCCTTAGGAACTGAACTACTGGTCTCATTATCGTTGCAAAGCTAATCACCGTTCCCATCTATCTGCACAGAAATCTTTTCTAGGAAAAAAATAAAATATTTTCTGTAATCTACATTATTTGGAATACTGAAAAAAGGCTTTACTTGGATTTATTCTTATGGAAAATTTTCTGTTATCATTGCAAGTCTCATAATGCATTGTTTTGTAGGTGTAAATAATTCAAGAGCTATACATATACAGAGAAAAAGAGAGTTCTATTTCTGCTTGTGTCACACTTCATACACATGCAGTATGAATGTGGACTCTGGCAACAAAGAATAAAATTAGGCGAAGCTTAAATCCAATCTTTGCGTAATGGTTGCCAAAACTGTGATATCAACACTTAACAATAAGCTAGGTATTATAAGTATTGATCCAGGACAATAAAAATGTTGATACTCTTGAGCACATCCCACAGAAAAAAAAAAAGTTAAAAATGCAGAAAACAAAACATCCACCTGACTAACTTTTCTAGCTGTAACATAAAGAAAAAAATACTAAGAATTGGAAAAGAAGTCCATGGCTTATCCACAGAAAGGTTATGACCTCACTGAATGAGAATTTGAAAAGGATACAGTCCCTCCTGGGAAGGCACTAGTCAGCTTGTTCTAGACTTCGGGACAATTTTACAATATTTGGCTGAGGAAATAAAATTTGAAAAAGACAGTACCCATGTGGAGGGGAGAGGAGTTTTTTTTTTTAATACTTTCTACTCTCTGATATGTTCATGAAGACATATATATTTATTTTTTTTGCAAAGAAGGATATTACATTACTACAATGTGGCAGTCCACAGCTGAGGCTGCCAGAGCCCCAGACTGTTCACACAGTATGTGTGTACATTCGTTCCCTCCCTGTCTCTCTTTTGGAGTGAGACAAGTATGGAGGCAGCTCAGACAGAGCACCCTGTAGATGTGCTTTGCTCCACAATGTAAGTCCATCTCACTCCAGCGCACATAAGACATATAATCGGTTATAGCATGGTGCAGATCCCAGCTACTTATGTTAAAGACCTATGAAATATCTGCATTTAACAGTTTGCTTGGAACCCTTGTGTTACTAAAAACACACAACTGACTGCAGGCAGTTTGGGAAGCTGTGGCAGGAATCTCCTCGTCTGCTATTGGATGATGAGCAATCATGTCCTATGCATCGCACCCCAGAGGAGAGGCACAGGGACCTGCACATATGCAGGTAGTGTTCCCAAATATCCCTCATGAGAGTGTGCTGAGCAGTTCAAGGTAGAGGAAGGAAATTTACTGCCTTCAGGTGTGTAGGTAGGGACTTCTCCAGGTCACGGGGAAGGTGTTTTGTGTCCTGCAACATGAGAAAAGCTGTGGCACTGTGTCCATGGATAACCTCACAAAATACACTGCATGATAATGCTTTGAGAAGAGATCTGGTGTGAAAGCACCATTCATGCTTACCGAAATTGTCTCATGGTTTAGCAGCTTAGGATACTGAGCCCTGCTGAAAGTCAATGAACTTGAGCTCTGAAGTTGATTAGATACTACTGCCCTGCTGCAGAGAACAGGTTGCTCAGTACAATCTTCTTGATGTTAGTTCTGCTTACTAGCATACTTTGCAACCTCACATCATAATTAGAGATTTTGTCTATGTTTATTGTTAAAAGACATTTGAAAATAGCCACTGCTAGATCACATGCAAGGACTTCCTGGACTGTAAATGGGCAGAAATAGCCTACTTTGCCTTTGTTTTTTTGATCATTTAATGATTTTAAACATTTCATGGAGAACAGATTACTCTTACATTTGGTGGCTGTCCAGGGGACAGGCTTTCTATATATATAACACACCTAATTCATAACCATGAAACTAATATGTACTTGTTATCCAGGGGATTGAATTTATGCATCTAACTCTTTGTAACACTAATTGCTCTGTTGTAGGTTGCAAGATAAGTCCTCTGTGCATAGGGAAGAAAATAGCTTTCTCACTACCTTCAAGTCAGTCGAACACAAGATTAAATTTATGCAGAGTATAGGGCTAAAATATAACTTCAAGGCTCAGTTCAAAGAGACTGTAATGCAGAACAATCTGTCCCAGAGGGAGCACTGTGAGGCACTGTGCTTCTTGGAAATGCTTGGAAGCATTTCAGTGCCTGAGTCTCTCACTATATAAGAGTATACCCACAAGCAAAAGGCTTCAGACATCCCATGTCTTACTACTTAGCATCTTTGTTTGGTAACCCGGCATTAAAGAGAGCCTGTCTCCCCACAGGTAGCACTGACATCTTGAGAAACATCGCCTGTAGAGCATTAGCAGTGGTGAGTATCTTCCTTTAATCACAGGTTCTTTGGTCATAGTCTGAATTTCGCAAGACGCCCTCAGAGATAGAAAGTAGCGTCTCCCATTACACCCTCCCCATTTCCATCTTCGTCCTTTGCGTCCTCCCCCTGTTCATCGTCTCCCTTTGCATCTCCACATAAGAATAAGAAAGACTTCATCTTACAGGGATTCTCATGTATTCACTGACTTCTTAAAAAGGAGCAATAAAACAAAAGGCCCCTCTTCAGCAAAATCAGTGGAGATGGCAGAAATTAGAAAATAATCCATATTTCACTTGGAGTCTTTAGGGACCCTTAGTCACCTTTGTTTCTTCCATATCACATCCACACACCAAGCTTTATAGAGAGAGCAGTAAATAAGAAGGACATACTCTTTCTTCCTCCCTTACTTTTAATTTCATACTATGATACAGTGACTCATGTCAGAACTACAGCCAAATACAAATTTGTAGTTTTTTATTTTAGCATACAGAAATTATAGGTATTCTGAACTGATTTTTTTTTCAGGAAGTTAGAGAAGAAGAACATTTTGATAAGATTCAACATCCACTGCTCTATGTAAGGTGTTACTGCGAGTCAATTAAAAGAATCAGTTAAAAATAACTTTCCCTTGATAAAGGAGAGGTTTCTCTCATTAGGACACATTGCTACGTTCTATAACCTTACAAGGAAACAGCATTATCAACTAAACTGCCCCGGTTTACTTTCTTTTGTCTAATTCTGTAACACCCACGTGTCTTACAAGGGAACCAGTTGTGGTAGGTGTGGTGGAGTGTTTAACCAGTATTTGTCCTGAGTGATGTAGATGAAAGCAAAGAAAATTTATACAAATCCAGGGGAAAATGAGGAAATTCTCTGTTTAGAAAAAAAGGCTTTAGGACAGAAATCAAAACAGCTTAATTTTGCAGAAGAAGGGAGATAGACAATGCAAAGCAGCAGAATTAGGAGAAAGCTACTTGTATGAACCAATATAATTACATTGAAACCTCGGGAGCTATGGTTCTTGAGAGGACTCTTTGAGCTACATCCCTAGAGAGGTGGCCTGAAGGCTTCTCAGAATAAGAGCCCTCTACTGAGAATGTCTCCAAGATGCATGGATGAAACAGAAATATAGGCACACAGGCCTGTGAGAGCCCTTGCATCATCAGATCCACTTACCTGCTCCTGCAGACAACTAGGTTACACCACTCTGTCCATCAGTTTATAAAATCCATCTTACAGCTAAGTAGACTGCTGGATCCTGCTACTGGGGCTGAGATTTCTGTCCAGAAGTGTTCCACAGAACAATGGCCAGGTTTGGTACCTGCTGCTTTTCAGAGTTTTCCTTCTGTGCCCTTGCACAACTGCTGTGGGCTCTTTCCCATTAAGCTATAGACAGAGAAAATGCTCCTGGTCATGGAGTTATTGTTTGGGCTCAGTAATCAGGTTGCCTGAAGTTGTAATGCACTTTTTGTAAAAGTAAAATCTGTTAGTGAACTGATTTATTTTTCAATAAAACCCAGATATTTTAGAGTGTTACTATTCATTGGAGCTCCTAAAAGTGAGAATTTATGGTGTTAAAGCTTGCTTTTGCACTAAGGCAAAATGAAATGTCCCATTTCTGAACGAGATTAATACAGAAATTCTGAAATATTTAATTTTCATTTTACTGGATATTGACCTGCATCCTCATTAAGTGACTGCAATATTTCATGACATTTGTTGCTAAAAACAACTCTGTGATCTGGACTTTTTCGCTGAAATACATATGCCATAATACAGTTCTCACATGCAAGCATCAGAGGCAGATTAATGTTCAGCTGACATGAGGTAAGTCAATTCAATTCTATTTTCTTCATGGTCCTTTTTTTTTTTTGTGTTCAGATATTTCCTTTGAAAACTGAAATCAAAGATTTCTTTCACAACATTTCAACTTAGCAGGTAATGTAGGAGCACTCTTCATAGTAGCTTTGCTGCTGTTTCAGCAGCAGAGAGAGAAGTTTGTGAGGTGCAAATCACAGGGAGACATGCAACATTTACAAACCTTCTGATAGAGCTTTTAGTCCTGTAGGGGCTTGACATATTTTTCGTATAATCTCAGAGTGAGGAAGCACACTGAAGCAAGCACACGTGAGCAGCTCAGAGAAGCTGCCTTTGATGCCACTCTGTGATCACCTGTACCTGCTCCATCTGCAAAGCTTCACTAAGCAATGCCTTGCTCCACTCAGCTTCATCACAAAATTTTTAGCCATAGGGTTTCAGCGGTTTCTGAGCCAAACACATGCTCCCTCTTTGTTTGGAGGGCACACAGAGGTGCTGGTGGGAGAGAGTGTAGCAAAAAGAAAACCAAAATCTAAGTCTGACATTCACACAGTGTCTTAGCTCAAGTCAAAAATCCCAAGTCCATTCCAGTAATGCTTAGCACTGAGTTTACTATTCCTCAGGCTTCCCAGACAGAGCTTGCATGTGGACAGATGCTCCAAGATGGGCATGCAGAAGGAGCTCTCCCACGCTTTACTGCAGCTCCTCCCAAGGTCTCCTCCCTGACCCCACTCCGTATGGACTATGAGGTCTACTCCTGCACCACGCACACTGCAGTTGGCTTTAGCAAAGGCTGTGGGGAAGTAAGATTATCAACCAACAGATGGGATTGGACTAGGAGCAGATCATGGTCTCCTCAGGACTGACAGGACATTGCCATATTCCCCAAGAGATCCTATGAAGGTCTTGCTCTACCCCGAGCTACAGTTGTCAAAGTATCTGCACCCATTCTTACTCTTGGCTGGCAGAGTTTTTTCTATGTGTAATATAAACAAGATTACTCTTCAGCTCTTACAGATTTCACATCTTGTTCTACATGCATGGAGATTCTGCTGTAAAGCATATGAAAAAGCATTATACTTCTGCCCGTCAAACAACCAAGAGCAAGCATTTGCCTTTCCTATTGTTACAGAATATTCCCATGGTTTCATGAAAGAAAACAAATATGTATTTCATTTTCTGAAATGATTTTACATTTCCCTGGTTCCTCCTTATACAATTCTTGTTAGAGCACAGAGGCGCACGTATTTATTTCCAGTCTGTGTTTACAAAGGCTTGCAAGGAGTCACAGAAGAATTTTGACACCTAGAATTATTATTCCAGGGCCAGGATGTTTTAGTCTGCTCCAGCAGAACACAGCAGCTGTAAAGCTGCCTTCACTATCCTGCTCATGAGGATTTCTCTGACGTGAATCCACAGTTTGACACAATTGTTCTGGATAAAAAAGCATGCTGATCCCCAAAGAACCAGTTCTTGCAGTATCACTCAGAGGTATGCCGTATCATTAAATTATGTTTCTCATGGATTCCAGTGCTGAATATTGCTTCAGCTTTGTTTAAGACTTTAGTTTTCAGAGGATATCTGCAACTAACTAAATTCTCCTTCCAGCAGCAGATGTCCCTGTGTCAGCTCATGCAGTAGTTCACCAAGAAGCATATAACAAATTATTTCCAGGGCAATCCTTCTGGGTCAGCAGTTTGCAAACAATTTTCAGACACAATTAAAATGTTTTATTTCCCCACAGGCCTGAGGGAAATAAATGAAAGAATCCCTGTAGTCAATATGTCTCCTCTTTCAGAAATTCTTCATATTCCTTGGGATCCTGTCTGAGACACCTTCTTTAAAGTTTAGAATGGGCATTTGTTTTTTAAATGTTCTGAAGAAACATTTAGTTCATGCATTCATTAAGTTAGATGAAATTTGGTCTCAGAAAGGTGGAGATTATGTCTGACAGAAAATCCATGAGTAAATCAATTCTTTGCATTCTTGCAAATGCAAATACAAATTCAGATGCTGTTTCTGTAAATCAGAGGGTAAGGTCCTATTTTTTGAGCTTATTTGAGCTATGAGTGAGTTCTAGGAAACTAAGACCCCTGATGCTAAGAGACATTTAAATAGAGGGCTTTTTAAGAAATAGCTACAGTGTCTCTTGCCTGTTTCCCACAATGTTCTGGGAACAGCAGATTCACTAAAATGCCGTTAAATTTTAAACAGTAAGGTATTAAAATGAGTAAAACACTACAGAATCCCAGGTGTCCAGCTAAGATTCCCTGTAGCAGAAAAAGGCCCAAACAAAGCTGATTTCTTCATAACTTTGATGTGAAAGAAGGTATAATGAGCTCAGCAGTATTAGTTTCTAAGGAGATACATGCAGAAATTAACTCTATTTTGCTTTATAAACTGTTAAACAAAAATATTTTTTATGTTAGACTTGGTGAAGATGAGTTTTTAAATCTTCTTATCCTTCCGCTTTCTCCAATGTTCTTAGTTGAACAAAATACATCTCCTGTCTCTAAATTAATGGGACTCAATTTCAGGATCTTTCTTTGTAAAGAGTGTATTAGATCTAACCAACATCTGTTCAATTAAAATGGCTCTTCAACTACAATCAAAATTTTTCAAGCATTTTTTCATTTTTTATAGTCTAGTGTTGACAAGTAGACAAGATGACTCAGAGGAGGTCATGTCATCTTCATATAAATTGTCATTTTCTGGAGCTTGTTAAAATTTTGGGGTTGGGGAGTTTATTAGCACCTGTGGAAACTAAATAATTGGAAATCTAAGAAAGAAAAAAATCAAGTGCCATTTAAGTAGCTTAAATACTTATTTCTTCACCCCTAACAAGTGAGGCAGACACTCCGTCACTCAGATTTGCGTTCAAGAATGGACAACGGGAACCACTTCTGTGGTGAAGATGACTTTCTGCACAGCAGATGCCACTCTTGCCTGCAGGATCTGCAGGGCAGTAAGGCCAGTGGAGGTGATGAGTCTTCCACTGGGGCACAGGATCACCCATCATTCCCATCCCCACAATGGCAAAGAAATAGCACTCTGTCAATAGACCTGCTTTTAGCACAGTCCTTTAGTCACAGTGAGGGTATTTAACAAGAAAGAGCTGAGGTATCTCAGCATCACATTGCAGACAGTAGTGCTGGCACACTCTGCATCCTTCCAGAAATTTCACAGCAGTTTCAGGTACCCTGAGTTCAAGTAACTAATGTAGCAACTAACAAGGCTAGCTTTACCTTGATAATAGTGACTCGATAGAGGGTTGAAAGGTTTAGTTTGCTTAGACTGTTCCATTGTTAATGCCTGTTTAGTCATCAGGATACATTATTGAGTTTTAACATACTGAACATTCTTTGCTGTGAGAAAATAGGTTCATTTAGGATATATCTACACCTGCATACATGTCCATAGACACATGCTAACTGTATGCTTACCACTGACCTAAGTGCTGAGGAGGTGCAAAGGAAGTCATATTCTGGTTCCAGCAGTAACTTCTGCATGGAGCTGCCCAGAGAGGTTTCCCCCAAATCCCTGGTGATATTAAGCAACAGCAGGTTGCTTACAGTAGCTCTGCCTGTGGCAGAGCTGTTACATAGCAAAGACGTTTCACAGACACCAAACCCCATTTGGCATCACAGCTGGTACCTCACTGATAGGGTCTCATGCTTTACTCAGCATTCACCCCTTCCAGAAGCTGGAAGAAATGTTAAAAATGGAGATCTTTGACCTATCAGCCAATGTTTGAAATAGCAGGTATCTCTAAAGCTTGTTCAATTCCTTCTGAGGTATGTCATTCCAAGTCAAATTATCTGCCGTTGTCATTCTAATTTTTCTCATTAACTGACTAACTAACTAACTAAACAAACAGCCTTTAGACCCACGGAATAATAAGTGGTGTCTTTTAATGACTACATTTTTCCAACTCAGTGGAAGAAAATTTGCTGTGTTCTAGTCTCTCTGGCTCATTAACTCCAGAAATCTGATAATGGTTTTAATGTAAAAGAGTACTGTTAGATTTTAAATGAGAACAAAATAAAACATGCACAGGAATAAATTAACCTATTATATCCCCCAAACAATTACCTGTACTGACTTGGAATTTGCATAGACAGGTGCCTTACAAACAAGTACACAAACTCATGGTTCAGCTCTGAATATCGAAAATTAATGGGAAATTCTGTCCCTACAGATGGACCCTATGATAAATGTCTTCTGATCTTGTTCTTTCTCATAGTGTCTTCAAACCCCGAGCAGTTAACAGTAGCTGCAGGGGGTAAAATAGGGCACAGTAGGGCTCAGCAAGGCACAAAAACACATCTATTGTTTGGAGCATCAAATGCAAAGGCAAGCAGCATTAAGGCTTTTCTTAAATTGGAACAGTCACAGCTGTTATTTTCCCTCCAACTCTTAAAGTGACTGTTAGTCAAGAAATCTCACATTACAACATATGCTTTGAGCCCCATTTTCGGTGTAAATATGTGTTAGTAGAACAATCTCTTGGTTGAAAGGTGGTAGTAATGCATTAGCCCTTAAATGTGATGGCTGGCAAAATCTTTATCTTCATAATTAGCTTTGGAGAATCTTCAACCACAAGGAGAGTGGATTAAGGAAAGCTATGTAAGACTACAGGAAGTCTTTCATGAAGGAAGAGCAAAAGTACACTGGGACATCACATAGTGAGCTTGACAGTTTAAACTGCAGAGAGAACAGCTTAGAAGACAAGAGGCAATGGACACAACCTGAAACACAGGAAGTTTCCTCTGAACATCAGAAAACACTTTTTCACTGTGAGGGTGACTGAGCTCTGGTACACGTTGTCCAGAGAGACAGCAGAGACTTCACCCTTGGAAATACTCAGAAGTTGTCTGGACATGGTTCTGGGCAACTCTCTAGGTGACCCTGGCTGAGCAGGTGAAGTGAACCAGATGACCTCCAGAGGTCCCTTCCAAACTCAATCATTCTGTGATTCTGAGAGATGCAGCCATCAGAACAACTAGAAGGGAGCTAATGTAATGATTACTAGGTAACACTACCTAATAGGTAGTCATTTGCAATGCACATGAGGAACTGTTTCTCACTGACCTTCAACTGTAACCTCAACCAGAATAGAACTATAGGTCTGCAGCAGAACCTCAAAATTGGAAAGTTACAAGTTCTGTGGAGAAAGTGGAATTTAAGAGAAACTGTCTAACTATGCAACAACTGGAAACAGATCTGGTGGATCCTCCTAAAAACAGCCTAACATATGTGCAAGAAATCACTAGCCAATCAAGGTTTTATCCAAGACACAGTTCCTACTATGGACTGGTGAAACAAATTTATTTCCACTGTTCAATCTTGATAAAACTGTTGGCTCTCTATGAAGGGCATGGCTGTCCAAATACCTTTAAAACAATCCCTTTATAACCTTTCAGTCATAATGAGCAAGAAAAAGAACCTAGGGATAAAAAATTGTATTTGAGAGAAGAACAATTCTCTGAAAGTCTCAGCAAGGTTCAAACAAAGCAGTTAATCTGTTCACCATCTTTGGCAAGGTCTAAGCATACCTCCTAGGGCAATGTGTTCCTCGGGGATATATGGGCAGCAGCAGAACATTTTCCACTCCTAGAGAAAGGAACAAGGCTACTGCATTTATGTGTTTTCTTCAGAATAGTATTGAGGACTTTGTAGGACATTTTGCCAGAAGTCTTCCAGAAAAAGAAGACAGTTTGAGGAGTCATTTTGTTGGATATTTTCCAAAATGAAATTATACAAAATACCTCATCCTACTGAAGGCACTGTTTGGCAGTGGAAGGAGGAATTATTCTGTAAATCAAGGAATTTTCTGGTCCCTGATCTAAGAAAAAGTGCATTTGTTGGAGATGTCTGTGTAGTGGAGGCTAGTTGTGGAGCTAGATCCCTGGAGGCAGCAGGAAACCAGCTGAAATCACAGGCTGTACAGGTAGGAATTCCAGGTTTCTTCCCTGATGAAACACTCTGTTCTGTAGCAGGACTCTGATACAGTGACAAAGCATAAGGTAACTGTGGAAAGGCAACATGATGCCATGACATGTGATGCCTCTGCGCCCTATCTGCAAGAACAGGAGCACCATCACTTGCAGAAGTATCAGATTCTTCATCTGATAGAAGTGCAAGGTATGAAACATGTTGCCAGTTCTGTGTCAAAGAAGACCAGCTTTCGGAATTGAGATCTGGACATCCCTGGTATAGGCTAAAACAGGTTTGCTGCTGATCTGTCAGCTAAGCAGGGCCTCTCTGATCTTTTCAGAACTGTGTCACCCACTTTTGGGGAATCTGAGTGCATAACAAAGAAGCCTGTGTCTTGTCCATCATATAGCTACACAACACAGGTTTAGTTTGAAGGTACAGTACTTCCAAAGATAACACCTGTGGATGATTCAGATTTGCTCATGATTATTCCCAAATAATAATACATCACTTTCAGATTGGTGAGGGGTTTTGCCAACATGCATATTACTTCCCAAGAAGGCACTTCTGAGGCTCACTGGTAACGCTGAGCTATGGCAGATATTGTCCTTGGGTCTTGGTTCAGGTGGGTAGATGTTTCTTAAATAACAGGTAATCAAATTCCTCTGGTTCTCCATATCACAGCATTTCAGGGCAACCCCACTTTCAGGAAAGGTTACATATGGCTTGTAAAAACTGTAAGAAATCTGTTCCCCTTTCTTTTACTGGTCAAGTGGTGATGTCTTCTGCTCAGGGAAAGTGATCCATGGATAACTACTTCCTCTACTTTTTCAGATGAGAAGTCAGTTGGATATCAGGCTTATAGTCTTCAAACTCCTTAGTGTGGCCAGAGGTGGAGAGAGCTGCACAACCAGGAGATGACTGCCTGTATTGTAAACATAGACTCTGCCCTTTCCCTGCTTTGCTGTTGGTTCGGAAGCCAAGCAAAGGCTTGGACCTGTCATAGCAGGAAGCCATGATCCACAAGGACAAGGCACATCTCCTTTGGCATCTGCTCCAAATTTGTAGAAGAATAAAACCTAGACCTGAAATCACATCCACCTTGGCCCCTCTCCAAGCATCCTGGGAGTGTTGGAAGCATCTAAGAATAGATAGAGCAGAGATGCTACCTTCAAATCTGACTCTTTCTAGTCACCTGAAATGGAAGGCACTGTTGAACCACCCTGCATAAGGCAAAACCTGCTCAGGGCCACATACCCATCCCAGCTGGGAAATTCAGCTGAGGCTCTGCTTGGAGTGCCTGCTGTCTAACTGTGACTCTGGCCATGAATAGCAATGTATTGTAATGGCACTTCTCACCTGTCTTTGGAAATATTCAACACCCACTTATGCAAAGTGCTGTCAAATGCAAACCCAAGATTATTAAAAGTGACTACTGACACTGTGCATGTGTTTTTGAGCAATTATCCTAAGGTGACTAAAGGAACTTTATTTCTTTAGCAAAAGAAGAACAGCGACAAAAATATGTATTTTTGTATTTAATGTATGGAAATTATAATTAGAAAACTAAACTTTAAGATTGTTGAAGACTAAAGGTTTTTGACTCCCCATGAAGGCAAACAAAAGAACAAAGAACAAACTCCTGTTTAAGAATGTAAATTTTCTTAAGCAGTTGGGTAAATAGATTTGGGGAAAAAGGGAAAAAGTCCTTTCAGCAGGTTGCTGAAAGGAGCTAATTCATACAAACAGAGCTTTCCTCCTCCTGCTGGATTATTTTTCTGCTAAAAGAAGCATACAGAGAAGGATAGGATGACAAAAACCTGCTTTATCACTTAACCAAAAAGAAAAAAAAAAAAGAAAAAAACCCAAACAAACCTAAAAACTGCTTGCTGTGCTCTGGAAAGCAGGGTGAGTGGTGAGCAAAGGACAAAGGGAACTTCTGAAAGCCTCATTTTTCCAGTCAGCATGTGGCAGACCTTCCCAGAGGCTTCTCTTCTTCTCAGTTTACCATGGCAAAGGAAACAAATGTTCAGCATCTTCTGAATGCCCTGGCAAAGTAAGCAAGTGTGACCACAGATGGAGGGAACTGTGAGTTATGAGACATTTCTCTACAAATTTCTATTTTACTAGCACATGATATCCCAAATTAGATCTATCCTAGAGGTAGCCAGGCACTAAATTAGAAAGAGGATCAATTTGGTGTGACACGTCTTGTTCAAGTCATATGCCAATAGGCAATCAGTACCTCCCTGGAAAGGTGCCTTCCTTCTTACAGAGAATTAGCATGAGCTGTACTTTTTTCCAAGTGCTTCAGGTTTTCAGAAAATGGTGGTGTTATCAAGCAGCATGCTGAAAAATCAAATAAGTTCTTTATCACATGGGATATAGCTGAAAGGTGGAACTCTGAGGTATTGGGGAGGCCACAGCACACAGTGAGCTCAGCAACTCAACAGACTGATGAAGAATTAATATGCTGTAGTCCAGATGTAACTTTCAAGATCTTGAAACAGATTTTTTTGGTTGGTTGGTTGGGTTTTTTTATTTTTTTTTTTTTTTAATTAGAGAAATTATGATAGGGAAGGGGAATAAACTAAGGAGCAGTATGCAGGAAGACATACAAAAAGAAACATCAGCTGATCATGCCTGTTTTTTACACATATTCTTCAAGCTTTGTGTAACTGGGTGATGCTGGAGACAGCTTTGTGGGCAGTCCTTTGATTCATTCTTCACTTTGTGTATTCTTTATTGTGACAAATATTATGATTAGATGCTTGTGTGAATATAAGATACAACTTACCCTGATTGTTTCATAGGTGCTCAGCCACCAATGGCTCAGCACACTTCCTGCTGGTGGTAAGAGCAGCAAGTATGCACGTGCCACAGGAATCACTACTTAGGCAATACTGATAGCCATATGTGAAGACCACATATCCATTATTAAAAGCCTCTATCTACAATGTCAGCAAGTTTACCCTTCTTTTGAACAGTCTCTTGAGGTTTACATGGGGCTGCATAAGGATTAGAATAGGTGGGAGGGCATTTTAGGTACTTGTTATTAGTCCCTAGATTTCCTAACAAAATTCCAGGATAAGCTTATTAAAGTTACCACAGCTAAGTAGTTAGCCTTTGATATGGCTTGACCCAAAAAATGCGAAAATTCAGCGACTAATTCAATGCCTACCTATTGAATTCCTTCTGCCCTTAAAAAAAAGCCCCAAAGAAGGTGAAATTGCATACAGGGCAGTCAGCAGGTTTGGTGTTTGTGTTTGTGCTTTTTTAATTGAAACTAACAGCTCTGACTTCAAGAAGTCAGCTGACAGAGATCCAGTTCTGCACAATTCACATTTTGTGGACGTACAGATTAAAGCTGACTGCAGAGTATGCACAAGCATTATTTTTTGTGAAATCATTTGCCCGACAGCTGCCTTTTCAAGAGGAAGAAGATATAAGCTCATTCCTGTTTACAACTGATGGAGGAAACAAGAAATCCTTTCTGGTGTTTGGGTGGAAGCCAGGCATGAATGAATGAAAATGTAGATCTACATTTTTCTCACACTGACAAAGGATGTATGTCTTTTTCACCACTTCGGTGCAGGGAACAGCCTATCGTCAGCTGTTTGAAAATGAAAACAGATTTTGGAAGGAAGCTAACTATTTATTGATCCAGAAAGCATACTAAAATCTATCAGCAGTACAAGACTTGAAGACTCTTTGCTCAAAAATCTCAAAATTTAAGAAAAGTACTTGGGAAACAGATGAACCATTTATCTAATGAATGATTGTTCAAATTACAGTGGAATAAGAGTTATTAGGGAAAATAAATAAAGCCATTCCCACCATTTCAGAACTCCCATTTTGCTAATTATGAATGTTTCGAGTTCTGTACTAAATTTAGGACTTCTGCATGAAATCTTGGTGCTATTGAAGTTAATGGGAGTTTCTGTCACTTCGAGGAGGTTCTAAATTTAGCTAAATGAATTTTCTGCTCAGTAGTTCAGTGCCTTCTCATGGTTTTGCTGACACTAGCCAAACATAAATGCCCTTGCATTAAACAATAACAGTCATTGATTTTGTTATTTCACATTAAATGCTTGTTTGAGTGAATATTTAATTTTTGTTTCCCACAACCTATTTCATTTTCATATATCTGAGAAAGGCCTTTATAGTTTGACAACTCTGAGCATGTTCCTACAAAACTGGCTGGATATATTCAGAGTTGAAATACATGAAAGTCTCTGTCATAAAGGAATTCAGAGCCTCACAAAGCCGAGTGATCTGTAAATTAAAAAACTGTGTAGTTTTGACTGTCCTGTATTGAGATAATTTATCTGCTGGTAGTCTGATTATTCTTTCAAAGTCTACTAATCTCGTTTTATGCATGTTAGACCCCTCTCTTCTTGTGAAATGAGAGACGTTCAGAGATGTTAGAAGTTTGGTAATTGGCTTATTTTGCATTTCCTTCTGAATTAGGCTTGATGAAAATTGTAAGTTATGTCACAAGCTGCTATGTGTAAAAAAATCCTTCCCTGATACTTAGAATTTTCACTGGTGAAGTTGGAACTAAATTGGATAACAGAAAGCAAAAACTTGGGGATGTCCCCAAGTAACCTGTATGAAAATAGACTAGTGAGAGACAGCGGTAATGACCAAACTGTAATATTTTATGATGCAGAGGTAAAGAACCAGACATTGTGTAGATAGGCTCAAGTAAATTGCATTAATTTTTATAATATTTATTTGTTAATAGGAAAATGCAATACAAACTGTCAACACTTTAACTTGAGGAGCGTTAACGTCAATGAACCACATATCTAGGCCAACTCGTGAGAAAAGAAAAATGAAAGAGGAATTTCCTGGGTTTTTTTGAAAGCAGCAGAGGATCATGAATTTTCTCTGCATCATGCAAAGAATAATTGTGTAGAATATCTTAAATCAGCTCTAAATAAGACAGTGAAACAGTTTAACTCCTTTAGGAGGAAAATCAATTAGGGCCACAAATGCACCTGTAATGCTGTTAGGATTCAATCTGGTACCTTTCTAATTTGGCTTTGGATGTGGGATTTCCATTCTGTCTTCATCTGTCACTAAAACAGCAATGTGTGCCTTGGCAATAGAATTCTGTCTGTCCATAGCACTGCAGGTAGAAAAGGAAAAATCAACTTTCCTTTGCAGAGGGCACATTCAGGATGAGGCACTTAGAAACCTAGCTTTTGGTGCTATTTCTAGATTTGTATGTTAATGGCTTCCTCAGAAAAACATGGAAGAACGAAGCTGAAATTTTGCAAATCTGTCTTCCTGTGCAGTCATAACACATCAGTCTACTCAAACAGCCCAGCAAGTCCCATATCACCAAATATGTGTTGTGCTCTCAGGAAGGGTGTCTTCAAGGCAGCTCCATTGTGCAGGTGTGCGGGGAGCAGGTGACTGCTCCAGGTACTGTGGACGTCAGCCAGCCTCAGTGGGAGCTACATGTGTTGGTGCTTTAAAATTAATTGCCTGTGTGAATAACCTGTGGGTTGCTGCTGATGCCTAGTGAAGAGACAGATGCAATCTCCAGACTTCAGGCTCTATTTCCACACAAGATAGCCTTATGTATAATAAAAGAGGAACCCACTGGAAGTACTTAAACACCTTGGTTCAGGAAAAACTTGAGTCTCAAATTTCAGAAAGCTGAAGAGATCTTGGAGGACATAACACATCTGTTCCCTCTGTATACTTTTCCCAGTGTTGATTATCATCAGAGAAGGATGATGAACTACATAGATCTGCAGTGTGACTCAAATTTTGGTATTGTCTGCAAATTTGGTTTGGCAGCATTACCCTAGCTGGTATTTGGAGAGGAATCTGTAATAATACAATCTGTATGTCTTTTACAGATGGGCAGCAAAGGTAAAGTTGGTGCCTAAAGTAGTTCCTTATGAGATATTTGGTAAATACAAAATACAGAAATGGAATTAAAGAATTAGAATTAATCTATGATTGATGCTAGTGTTTCAAGCTCTCTGCTGTCCAGGGCTGTCATCCGTGGACCTCCTGTACCTTCCATGAAGAGATCCAGTTGTCACACACACTGATTGAACCTGAGTGTCCCACTGTCCTCTCTTTTAAGACTTCACGAGAGCCAGAGTCTGTCAGCTTGGAGATTGAAGATCAATTTTTTCTCATTCTCTTGAACTTAGATATCTCTTACATGTTGAATAAAGTCTTGTCAGTTTTCTAGCTAGCAGTTTCACACAAAAATATTTTATCTGTCTTAGTAGTCAAATTTTGTCCTTCTCCTTCCCTACTCACCCATCATACAAGAAAATTTATCTTTATCCTATATACATCATATCAGAAAAAATATAAGGGCTGTAGTGAAGGCTAAAGGCATTTAAGTATTAAGAGTCCAGCTGTTATTAAAAGAAGCTGTTAAGAGCCCAAGGAGACATTGAGTTTTTTTAAACATTGAGTCTCTTACAGATTCAGTTTATTGACTTATCAACTGACGCAGTATGCAATAGGGATTTTTTTGCTACAAGTTTTATTTAGAACTGACAGATCTCAGAAAACCAATTTTAATTTAACTCTGTTCATACTGATGTCACATTGAAAATTGGTTGAGATGCTCAATTGAATTCCATATTCAGTAACAGCTTCATTTCACAGTGGAGTTTGATGGTAGTAACACCAAACCTCATCCAGATAAGAACTTTAAAAGATATGAGGTGTGGGTTTGTATTCAAACCTTAGGCCTTGGCCTATTACTCATTAAAAAATACTGGTTATGATTCAAAAACTCACTGGAGTGAATGTGTCGGACCAGCTAATACAGAGCTGACTGAACTTTTTAGGTGAACAATTTCAAAATTGTTAAAAAAGTACAAAATTTTTGTACTCAAAAATGCACTGCTTTGGCTTAAATTCCTAAAGAATTTAAAAATGAAAATTCAGCTATGCAAAAAAAAAAAAAAAGCTAAATTCAAAAAGGGCATTTATAGCCTGTTTATTAAAATTCACTCTCAACACAGAGACTCAATACATCATTTTGAAGCCAAGTTAGAGTTCGACAAACTCAAAATTAATGAACTTTTAACTTTATTTCTACATGTCAGAAAATACAAAGCAGACATCAAATATCTCGTTTAAGATATTCTACCTTTTTGCCATGGAACCAAAATGGCTTTATGGGAGTCATTAATGAAATTTGATTCTCTGTTGTAAACATGAATATTTAATGTGAAATTATTGCTGTTTGTAAAATTGAAATCAACTTTCTAAGTATAGTCTAGGAAAGCTATAAAAACTCCTGGTGGGAAACAGCCTCACCGCAGCAGTTGTAATCTTAGCTAATGGACTATGGTGTAAAACGCCTAGGTCTTAACTCCCTGTACATCTAAAAAGAGACTTTTAAACTCCGGTCTTCCTTGTGTTTGGCCTTTCCACTGTATGTTTTATCATGTTGTGAACTTAGGCAGAAACCACTGTGAACATCACTGAAAAGACAGAGGAGTAAGAGCCTCACCTCCAAAATGTTCCAAGAAATATCTATAATCTTGTAAAGCTGGGATGTAACCAGACTCACATTCTTACTGAAAATTTAACTGGCCTTGGGAAACCAGATTTCACCACAGTACTGAGGTGTGATTGTTTATAGCACGACTGTGGTAAGCACAGAGTCCAAACCCAAATTTACTGTATGAAGACAAGTGTCCATGACATGAAGTATAATTGTTAAAGACTCATCTCAAGTAAGGAGTAAAAAGCTTCAGCTGAGGCTTGGAGCTTGTGCAAAGAAAAGAGACTTTCTGCACATTTTGTTGAAGTTCTTTAACAGGATCAAAGCTGAAGACACACTGAATTTCCATAAATCACAAAACTTTGGTAAGTGTTGTGAATGTTCAATATACTCCCTGATCGACCTCAAGTTGTGCAGGTGGAATAAAGCAAAGAACAGAGGGCAAAAACACAGAACTGAAAGATCAGCATTGTTACTGTGCCTGATTATTGTTTGGAGCAAGAATTTGAAAAGTTTATCTTTTTGCTTTTACCTGTGAATGACTCACTTTTTGACAGAGAATAGCAGTTTTGAGCCATTTTAAACTGCTGATGTCAGCATTATCTTGATAAATCAGGAAGCACGAAAAGAGCTAAAATCAAGCTCTCCAGCGAGTGACATTAGGCAAAGAATGCCACCCACATCCCCTTCTCTGTCATAGTCTGCAATCATACACAAATGTGGGCAATTACACTGTTTGTGTATGGAGTGAGAGAGAAGGATTTTAGGATGCTTTAGGGGAAATGCTTTCATCCATGGCTTCTATTAATGTCACTTATAGTGAGATTGCAAAGACAAAGGAACAGACTTAGACTGTGTGAACATGGGATTAAGAGTGAACTGGATTAATAACTTCCAAGAAAAAGTGACCCTTTTCTCTATGCATGTTATGGTTGCACAACATTCAGTGCTGTATCACTCAGATGCAGTTTCCTGGCCTATCAGGGTTATTATATATTTGACATACTTTGTGGAGATATCCAAATGGCTGAAGTTATTAACTTGGGGTAAACTTACACTGAAGGACAAGGTGACCTTCATCGAGGTGAATGCAGGGCACTAGTTTATCCTCTGACAAGAGACCTCTGAAGTCAGGGGACAGCAGGAAAGACCTGAATCAGAGTGCTGGCAAGAGGCAGACTCCATTTCAGGATGATGTAGGCTATGTGATATCCGTCTTGGCAATAGTGTGGAGTGCCAGAAACAAGGCAGTTTCTTTATTTTGACCTTCCTGAACACTGTCTGTCACTACTGCATAGGGAGTCCCATGACTGCATAGGGAACTCCATGACTGCATAGGAAGCCTCTCTGCTTCATGGTCATGGTAATCTCTCCAGTTCATGCTAAACACTTATATTACATAGCTGTAGAGGGCAGCCTGAATCCAGCTCCTATTTCTCTTCATTGCATAAGGAAACCAGGTCTGGCAGTGTTGACTGCCAGGTGCTCTGCCCTTGAATACAAGATACCACAGGGACACCTAAATCTCCACTATATCTGAGTAAAGATTCTAATTTACAATTTCTGGAGAGATATGGGCTAACCATGGATCCAACACATAAGTGGATCACTGCTCTTAAGATTGTCTGGTCTCTAGTTTTTTCTGGTTTGGGTCATTCTATTGAAACTGTCAACAAAAGGACTAATTGTAATGTCAGAAGTTTCTGTGCTGAGACCCTGTATCCTCTTTATTTTTTCTTATTTTCTGTAACTCTTATTTACTGATTAAAACTGAAAGGACACTGAAGAAAAACTGAAGGGAAGGAAAGGACTATTCTTCCTAAATGAAGAATCCTGACTATTGCTTCTTCTCTTATCTTCCAGGAAAGTACTGTATTTAACACTAATGTATGATATCTGTTCTTGTTTATAAGAGGTTTCATGCTGTGAAACATATCCGGGTCAACAAGGGCATGAGCTAATTTGATTTTCAAACCAACTTCCTGCTAGGCTAGGATTTAAAGCAAGTGGGCTTTTTCCTCCAGGTCCAAGAGCACAGTCCTTGTCTTCTATATTCTTCAGTTTCCCTTAAATCTTATCAGTTCAGCTGTGCAGCAGTTTTGTGAGACAGAAAATCATCCCATACAGACCTGGAAAACTATACCTGTAATCTCAGGATTTTGGGCTGAAAGACTTGAAGTGATCTAACCTTGAAAACCAGAGGCACTCCTTTGCTTTAGGATGCACTCAAAAGCATCCAGTATACTCTATGCAAATTACTTCATCCTTTTTGGCAAGTAAGCACCTTAGAAAGTAAGACAAACAGATTTAGTATCCAAAAAGCTCCTTGAAGAAGTTGCATTATGTCAATAAATAACAGAAGCTCAAGACAATTACCTCCTTCACATTCCTACTTTGGGAAAAAAAAACACTTGAAGACCGGAATCAAAGATTTTCATAATTAAAAAAAAAAAAAAAAAAAAAAAAAACCAGAAAACAAACAAAAAAACAAAAAATGAAGAAGAACTGGACTAATTTACTAGGAAGAGAAACAATACGGCTTTGGCCACTGACCAAAATGCTGCTTTCTGTTGCATTACCTTGCATATGTAATGCCTCTCCCCTACTCTTTTCACATCCCATGACTGGTGATGGTACTAACCTAAACTTTGGATTATGCCTACAGTGTCTGTAACTGCTCTGTTAATACTGCAGCTGCTTCTTCCCCTTCAAAAGAGACATCAAGGCTGGGAGACAAAATGCAAACACATCAGTTTCCTGTACATAAACCTTGAAAACTTTTTTAGCAGTGCAGCATGAAACTTTGTGTTAGAAGGTGAGATGGAAATCAGCCTTAGCTGTGAAGATTAAAAGCAATCAGGGAGTTATCTCTTCCAACAGCTGTTGGACTCCCAAAATCTTACATCAAGAAGGGGCATAAATAACTTGGTACTCAGCTTCCCTATCTCATTGTGCTGATTTACTTTCAGGATGTAACAATAATTTTACATTGGGTGAATGTCTGCAGATTGTGGAAGTGTTTCACTCACAAATCCCTTACTAAGACATTGCATTCCCCAGAGTATTGCATCACCCTGCGTCTCATCCTGATTGCACGTGCTTCAGCTTGAGAACAAATCTGGAGCCAAAAAAGGGAGCTAAAGCTTGTACTTTTCCCATTGATACTGTGTTTAAACTAGTCATTCCTTTCAGAGTGAAAGTCCTGCTAAGAAGAGATTAATGAGTGGGTAAGGAATAGACTACTAGTTATGCTGGTTGGATACATAAATTCATGTTCTTTCCTTTTAAGCACCTTTCATTTGTTGATTCAGATCTTATTCTATTATTCCAAAGTGGTCTCAATCACCTTATGAGTTCTTTCTTAATAAGGATTTAGAAAATCCTGTATCATTTATACTCTAAGGTAAGATTCTAAACATAACTCCCTGTGCATATGTCATTTCCAGTCAGCTCCAATGCATCCCTTTCTTCATGCCCATGCTAACCCTTGTTTTAGCTATGTCAGTGTCTGTAATCTGATCATTTGTGAGGAGGACCCTTTTGCAATATTATGCTAATTCTCTAGGCCTTCAGAAAGAACTTCAGTACTCAGCAAACTACAGCTCAAGAAGCTTAGATGAGATGCCACTGGATTTCTCTAAGTATGTATCATGATAGAATAGCTTTATGAAGCCTCATCTGGGCAATGCTCCTTGCAAGTCGGTCCTGAAGTTTGCATCACACTGAAATTGATGTCCACCCCTTTTCTGGAAGAGCTTCATGCTACAGAGATCTTATCTCTTGTCTAGCTCCACTATATCATACCCCTTTCCCAGGAAATGCGTGGCTCCTTCTTTAGCAGGCTTTGCTCAGTGAATGAACACAAGGAAGCGGTCTTTCCATAAGAGAGGAAGAGAGGTCAAAGCAAGGGCTTGGCTGTGTTCTTTAATGCCTTGGAGGTGGTGCGCTGCCCAGGATCAAGGTCTACCTGTGCTAACAACAGTGTGGAAAACTGCTGAAGAGGATGGTAGGCTTCCATGCTCTCCTCAGTCCCTGTGAGTTATGCACATGACACAGCAGATGAGCTACTCAGAAAGACCTGGTGGAAAATCAGGTAACATAAAACAAACAGGTCATGGTGTGCTGCTTCAGCAAAGCCAGATGTCCCTGCAGCTTCAACCCATTTTTGGCCTCCTACTCACCCTCTCTGGTATCAGCCTTTGTCTTTTACCTGATGGAATTCTTCCACCTTTCTCCTGTGTTTAGGATCACAGTCCCCATTTCTGATCTGCATGTACCCTCTGGACAACTGAGGTTAACACTCATAAAGTGCTCCACAAACTGTTCCCAGCAACAAACTCAGTACTTCAACCACTCTTCCCAAAAACAAACCGTTATTTCTACAGAAACACAATTTATTACACCAGAATCAGAACACCTGTCATTTAGATCTTTACCACCCTTCTTCTAATAGAGACTGAGGAGATCGCTTTCCAGCCATCTAGGTTTATGCTAGAGTTATAAATTTCTCTATCACCAAACAGTCTCTGGTCATGATGTTAAACTTCCTTCAGCTCCAAGACAAACTGTGTATGGGCAATAGTCCCTAGTTTGCACTAACTCCCAGATTTCTTGGAAACTGTATAGAAGAGTGACAGCTACCCTAAGAGTCTAACTGTTAACAATCTGTCATAGTACAGACTGAAATTCTACTGTTCGGTGACATTTCCTGACACTGTTTGACAGCGCAGACACTCCAGAGCTGGCCAATGGGGCAATGATTCTTTAGAGGTCAATGGAGAGGATGTATGGCTGCAATGTGTCTCTTTTCCAGCTGTAAATCTGGGAATCCTTCCTCTCATGGTGAAATTCTTCCTGTTTTCCCATCCCTCTCTTCTCCAAGAGACTGTTTGTGTGGAGAGACAGTCTGGATTTAAACAGATAGGTTTGAAAATTGTTCAGCTGTATATGTCCATCAGAACAAGAGGAATAATTGTCCATTCATCCCTGCTGTTGAGAATCCATCTCCATGGTCTCATGAGGTGTTCATGAATGCATGAATGAATAAAGAAAGATGGTACTTGCAAGGAAGCCAGCTGCACATTTACCCCATGAAGGTATGTGTTTCCCTGCTAATGTTCCCATAGAAATGGGCCATATCAGATTTACACAATGAATATGAAAAGGTGTGTATTTAACACCATGAGCTCACTGCCTTGCCAGAAGTTTGATAAAAAACCCCGTGTGTTGCTCCCTCCCACCACACACTTGTAGGGGGTAAAAGTCTGTTTCTATTAACCTGTCAGATATGACAGTTCCTCACACCATCCCACAGCCAGGCAGCAGAAAATTTTGCAGAGTTGAAGATGAGAGACACTTGCTCCTTCACGACATTGTTCATAATTTCAAGTGAATTTAACACTCATAAGGAAATGGTGAAGATAAACAACATCTTGCACATACCCTCTGAGAATTAACTCAGGGTCAACTTTCTCTATAGGCAGATCTATCAGTTCCCATCAGCCCTGCTGCAGACAGAGCCACCTCTGAGCTAAGAGGTTTGGTTACAGCTCTGGACTCCAGCTGTCAGATTTGGAGCCAGCTATGGTCATGGAGTTTGTAATGTCAGTCTCCATCCATATGGAAAGGAACATCTCACAGAAGTTAAAATTCAAGCATCCTCTTGTACCAATTTTAAGTATTTCTAGCAAGACCTGTGTGTGAACCAGTTATCAAGGGATAAAAGTTTGCTATATACATACCTATATGTTTTGAGGGGAAGAAAAATCACAGGTTGATTCTGCTTATCTGATTTTCACCTGCCCCCCTTGAATTTCTCACATGGTGGTGTAGAAGCAGGAATTTGCTGTCAGTCCTCATTAGAGGGCTGCCATACGGTTGTCTGGAATAGTACACTTGCTCCTGCTTCTTCTCTGCAACCAAATTGCTAATGAACTCACTCCTTATCCAGTTACAGAGCTCCACACAGAAAGCTGGGAGGTGTTTATGACTCCAAAGGCTTGTAAATGACAGTGGTAAAATTACTCCTGCTGACTGAGCAGCAGGGAACCGAGAATACAACTAGCTCTAATACTACTGTTCAGACACTTCATGTTTCTAAGTTAAAGAGCAAACCACCTAATTGCAGCCATACACATGTCCAAGATAAAGCATAATATCCTTTAAGAGGATTTTCCAGTACCTTGTGTACTCAGCAAGAAGCAATTTACATGCACTCATAATTTTACTGGGGGTTTTTTTGGGGTTTTTTTAAGCAGATTGCTCCTGTTTTAACAGCTTCTGTTCTGCTTGATGATGTCATCTTTACTGTCCCAATTCTACTTTTTGGGAGGGATGTGGAGAGATCTTGTGCTTTTAACTTTCTCACTTCTCTGAAATGGGGTGCACTAATAAGCAAGCTTGAGACATGAATTTCTGAATGTCACTTCCCTCACTGAGGGTTTTGCAGACCCACAGAGATAACTGTAGTTTTGCTTTAAAATTCAGGAGCCCTATTCTCATGTTGAGCAATGTTCCTGATTTAGACTGTCTATGTTTTTTTAGAAGACAAATACAGTAGTAGAGCACAAATGAAAACCACTCCCATTGTACAGTTGTAGAGACTGGAGACCATTAATTAAAAATCATGCAGAACTGATTAATGCTTCATACCAGTGCAGCTGCTGAAATGTGAAAAAATTACCATATTTTTCAAACCTTTATAGAGCTAAACAAGATCCATTACATTATGAGGCAGCAAAATGTATTTAAAGCTCTGAAGTGCCTTACACTTATTTGTAACACCTCAAGGTTGGCAGTAAACAGGATTCAATTGGCTGTCCAGAAGACTTTGAATCATAGAATACTTTGTGTTGAACAGGGCTGGCCAACCTCATCTTGAATGTTTCCAGTGATTGGGCTTCTATCACCTGTTTGGGCAATGTCTTTCAGTGGTTCACCACCCTCATTGTAAAAAATTATTTCTTTATCCAGTCTAAATATACCCTCTTTTAGTTTAAAACCATTAACCCTTGGCCTATATCAACAGGCCCTACCAAAACATTTCTCTCCATCTTTCTTGTAAGGCCCCCTTTAACTACTTAAAGGCCACAATAAGGTTTCCTCATAGCTTTCCCTTCTTCTGGCTGAACAGTCCCAACTCTCAGCTCTTTCTTACAGGAAAGGTGCTCCATTCCTCTGACCATCTTATGGCCCTCCTCTGGTCCCACTCTGTCAGGTCTATGTCTTTCCTTTGCTGAGGACCCAGAGCTGGACACAGTAACCCAGGTGGTCACAGGGGCAGAGTAGAGTGGCAGTATCATCTCCCCTGATCTGCTGCCCACTCTTCTTCTGATGCAGCCCAGAATATAGTTGGCTTTCTGGGCTATAAGTGTACATTGCTGACTCATGTCCAGCTTTTCATCCACCAGTATCCCCCAGTCTTTCTCCACCAGCCTGCTTGCAATCCCTTCATCCCCTTTGCATCACTTGTTTTATAGCAAGTGTTGCCCTGACCCAGATACAGGACTTGATATTTGGCCTTGTTGAACCTCATGAGTTTCCCAACCAGAGCCCTCTGGATGACATCCCATCCCTCAGGCATGTCAACCACACCATTCAGCTTGGTGTCACCTGCAAATTTGCTAAGGGTGCACTTGACCCCATTATCTTTGTCATTGTTGAAGATATTAAACAGTACTGGTCTCAATATGGACCACTGAGGGGTGTCACCAATGTTCGTCTGGATATTGAGTCATTGACCACTACCCTCTCGTGACCATGTAACCAGTTCCTAGTCCACTGAACAATCCACCTATCAAATCCATATGTCTCCAACTTAGAGAAAAAAATGTTATGGGGACAACGTCAAAGGCCTTGCAGAAGTCCAGATAGATGATATCTGTAGTTCTTCCCTTGTCCACTGATGTAATCACTCCATCATTGACAGCCACTAGGTTTCTCTGGCAGGA
This sequence comes from Dendrocincla fuliginosa, assembly GCA_035047845.1. Lineage (NCBI taxonomy): Eukaryota > Metazoa > Chordata > Aves > Passeriformes > Dendrocolaptidae > Dendrocincla > Dendrocincla fuliginosa. The sequence goes on along the minus strand of JAWWMO010000083.1, from coordinate 126,147,964 downwards.
CTTGTCCATGGTGAAGCCATGCTTTGACTAGCATTTTGTTCATAATCAGTCTTTGTAACTAAGAAGACCTCCTACTGCTATGAGGAAGGTAATAAAAAATGTTCTGTTCATCTCTTAGGTGTCTTCAAACTGTAGTCCTTCAAACTGTTCCTCATGGAAGAGGAGACTGTACACCATTTTTCCTTTCTTTAGTCTATTAATAAACCAGATGATTGCTAGAAGAATAGAGTGCATCTGTTGAAGAGGGAGTGAACAGAGCTGCTTATAATTTTTATTAAATCTTATATATAGATATAAATATATATATATCATAAATATCCAGTAATTCTTCAGTTGTCACTGAGATCTTCCACTTTGATGTTGCATTAATGTTGACAAGGTCATGCTGACACTGGGTTCAGTGGCTGCAGAGGATATATATTTGCATGACTACCTCCACTGAGGGAAAACTGTTTGTAGTGTGACCAATGAACTGTAATGTATTGCACATGTATCCATTGTATGGGGCATTGTGGATGTCCCATCCTCAGAAGTATTCAAGGCTAGGTTGGATGGGGCTTTGAGAAACCTGGTCTAGTGGGTGGTGTCCCTGCCCATGACAGGGAGGTTGGAACTAGATGATCTCTGAAGTCCCTTTCAACCAAGCCTTTCTATGATTCTATGTGTACATGTAATGATTTAAAAAGTCACTTTTGATGTACATGATATCCGGAATAGAGCTCAGTGTGTTAATTTTCAGAACTCAGCCAGCTGAAGCAATAAGTTTTCGTCCAGAATAAGGAGGTTACATACATGAAACCTCCTGAAAAGATCTATTTAGACAATGTTAGCTATCAAATGAGGAAATTTGAAGAAAGGATTTTTGCAGTGCTTAGAGTCTTTTAACAGTTAGAAATTCTGGGCTCAGTTTTCCCAAACAACTTGTGCAAAATCTTCAAATCCTACATTCCAATTGATAGAACAGCACCTCAAGGACTTCCCATACCATGGGTTTTTTCTTGTATCAAAGTGTCCCATTCTTCAGCAATGTGCTTTAAAGTTATTGCTTTAGAATATGTATTTTAATGGCTTCAGGATGTGCAAAAGATTTTGGTTTTTTATCACAACACAGAGAATGTTTGGACATGGTAAATTAACTTCTGTTTCTAGTCCTCTGTTGCCTCTCTGTTGGCGTTAAAATATATGACACAAGCTGATGGTTCTTGACTGTTGTCTCTGATCATTCAATTATTTTCCTTCTTCACTTCCAGTTACTTGTAAAGGATGAACCAAACCCAGTTGTTACTGAACTACTTGCAACTGAAAAAGAAAATCTGTGAGAGACTGACACAATAGCTCACATACAGGCTGTGCATGTCCTGAAACCTTCTTACCTGTCTTTTGTATGTCATCCTTTGAGATGATCCTCCAAATCCAGCAAAGAGTAACACAAAAAATAACAGGGCTGGAAAAGATCTCCTGTCTACTGAGTGCTTCCCTTTTCCATTTGAGGCACAGTGCCACATGAACTCTTTACTGCCCTGCTGAGAACTGCACCTGTTCTATTGCACCATGGTCAGATGTCAGGCACTGTCTTACAGAGCCACCATCTCTCCCTTGCAATAAGTAAATGCCAAGTTCAAAGTTCATAGGGACAGAAAGATAACTTGTCAGCAGATTAAGAAATTACAATGGCATCATGTTGCTTTTGCTACTCAAAAGCAAGAATTTGTCAGGCTAATAAAGAAACCAAATGCATTCATTTCTCCTCTAAATAAGAGTATCAAATACTAGGTCAAACTGCAGGAAGAAATAAGTGTATTAATGAGGTCAACAATAATTTGATAGAGCAGGAAAAATCCAAGGGGCGCAGTGGCACTGTTGAAGAGGAGATTACATTTCCCTGTCTGAATAAGATGGTGAATTCAATGGGTGTCTGCTCCTTGGAGAACTGCAGAGGACCTGTGTGCTGGACCTGCAGCAACCTGGGGCAGCCTTGGCCAGTGTGGACATAAAAGAGCTCTTCCATCTGACTTCTGCCAAGTGTCCCACAGCAGGTATGCAGTCAAAATGCATGTGGGCTCTGACCAGGGCAGGTACATGATGTACAAGTTTGTTTGTGCATCTGCACAACCAGATGTGTTAAAAGTCTTCTGAGTTATCTGATAATTAACAGTATGCAGTGAAAACTGCCTGGAAATGTTTGCAGACACAGAGTCAAAGTGGAGTCTTTCAAACAGTTTCCAGTGGGCCAGGGTCTTCTCTGGGCTGGGGACTTTGGGGGTCCCCCAAAGCAGTGTCAGAGCGGGGCAAGGCAGCCTGCACTCACTCCAGTGTCCCAGTCAGGAAGCAGGGCAGCTGCAGCAGATCCAGACTTCACGTACCTCTCTGGGCATGAAGATGGGCACAGCCTGACCTGTACTCCTGCAACATTTGGGAAGTTACTACAAGAACAAATAGGTTTGCAGACTGCACCTTCATCTACCCCTATCCTCCATTCCTTTCTAATTGGCCAGGCCAAACCCTGGCTGCTGCTCCCGAGACTGGGAAACACTGTGTGTTCGGAAACACTGCTGGAAATCCTTTGGATGAAAGAAGGTGTAGTGGAAAGCATCACTCAGTGGACTCTACTATCAAGTTCTGCTTCTCAGCCTCTTCATCCAGCTGAATCACTAAGGAGCAGCAACTCACAGCTGGATTCAAAAAGCTACCCGAGAACCCGGAACAGACAAAGAGGCCTTCACAGCGCTGCTCTTCACAGAGCTAAACTGAGGAGAGGGTGGGGTGGATGTCTAAAGTGGAGTGATAAGAGATACTCATTGGTGAAGAGTAAGGATGCTAAATGGCTTATTTACAAAACCATTTCTTCTTGACTTGCAGATGCTATCAATATTTGTGCATGTGTGGTATGTTTCTCTGTTTCCCTCCAATTATGTCCATTTTTTGTGCCTTAGTAAATAGATTTCTTACAATTAGAGAGTGATAGCAGGGGCATGATCTGCCTGCACAGGGCATCGCTCTGTGATCTGGGGCCGAATCTTGCTCAGTTACCTGTGAAGAGCAGCCCTAGATACACTGAACCTGGCTGGTTTTCGTCCTATTAATTACACGGTAGAAAGTTTACAATTGCCCTGGTATGTTTGCTCTGGTCAAGTTTGATTCTGGACACCCCTGTGAACTCTGGTAATTGAGTATTCAAAAGAGCATCAAGGACACTAATTGATTCTGCTGTGGAGCTGCCCCAATCTTTTTCTCTGCCCTTAGACCAGCACTAGTAAAACCAAGATTTGTTACACAGATAATAGACATTTTAGCAGGCAATCTTACTGAATATTTTAAGGAAAGACAAACTGGCAGAACACGATTGAATGACCCAATTAACCTCAGCGTAATATCATCAACTGGCAATATAAAAAGCAAATGCTAGAAATTCCTCATCTAAGAAGATCATTCAATCCTCTGCCATGAATATTCACATTTTAGAGATGACCAGAGCTGTGATGTATGTACCTTTTTTACCATCTCTGCAGTTTAGAAACAATTCCATGGAGCCTTTTTTCTGGCAAATAACAGTGGCAGAAAAAACGCAATTTGAAAGTAGCCCTCAGTCTAGGAGAAACTCAACTTTTAGATATAAATAGCAGTAACACCTGCCTAACCTAAATGCTCATTTTACTTTAAACTAGTTTAATTTAAGCAATAGAAGTTACACTTACTTTTAATGGGCAGCAGCTGTTCATTAAATTTATAATGACATTTGGGTACCCTGGTGATAGACATTCAGAAATATCATATACATAGAGACAGAAATTCATTAGTAGCACTACCAAGATGGCTTGGAAGTGAAATTAACTTGAAAAGAGACACTTGTTTCATCTCCATCTGCAGTTTGAAAACCTAGACTGTTTTCTAAGGCATAGAAATGCATCGCAGAATGACAGCCAAAGCCCATCCCATAAAAAGCCTGAAGAATTTTCCTTGTGAAGACGTACACACACAGGATTTTTCTAATAAATGATCATGATTCTACTATCATGGAAATCTACATTGGTTTCACTTTCAATTATACACAGATATGCAGATATACAAATCTAGTATGGAGATGTATATTATTTCCACCAAGGCAGTGGTGAGTGTGTTAGAGTTTATGCACATAAGGCTATATGCCTATCAGAGAACTGCTCATTTCTAATGGGCCCTTTCTCTGTCCTTCTGATGCCAGGTGGAATATTTTTAACAACTTCAGGAGATAAGAGATTTGACCAACATATTATGGACTTACCCAGAAAATAATTACAGAACACTAGTAACAAAAGAACTTTAGTCTTTTATCATTATGAATGCAATCTCTTGGTCCATTAATTACACATTAAAATCCATCTCCACCTCCAATCTCTTATCTTGGACCTCTTCTTCATGTCAACTCCATTTCTCCTCTCTAAAATTAGTACTGTTAGGATTGTCCTGTACCATGCTACCTATACAGGTAGCAGTCTGGAGAACCCAGCAGGGAATCAGGACTAGAAATGTTATTCCTACTTGCATGTCACCAGTGTTTATAAAGTAACCAAGATCAAATAAGGTTTCATGTAAGGGCTCTCTGGCATTTCAAGTAGTCTGCAGTGGCAGTGACACATTTGCAGTCTTTTTGACTTCAGAGGCATTACCAAATGTTATCCTTGGCATTTCATTAAGCAAGTCTGTTGATTAAACATAAGAATGGACTACAACATGATTGGATTAGAAGAAAACATGTAAAGTGACACACAAAACTAAACAGCAGCTTTGCTATCTTGGTTAAACATGGATAGAAGCAACACACTGTCATTACCTTCAGTAGATACGACCCTGATGTTACAGCCTACATCTGTATTATCTAATTGTGTGGATAAGTAGGAATAGATTTATATAGAAAAAGAGTTTGAGAACCCAACACCCACAGCCCACCTGTCACAGAGTTTTGTTTTGCCTTGTTCTTCAGCAATGCATTAGCTGCACTACTAGGAAGCATTGTCCCCTCTGGTTTCATACAAAAGCAAACCAGTTCATGTCTTCAAAAAGTATTCCACAGTAGGAACTGAAGCATGGTAATTATGAGCAGACATTTGTTTCAAAACACACCTCTGATCTAAAATAGTGCATTAAAGTAGATAAAAAACATATAAAGCAAATTTTTTTTTATGTATAGAAGAGACAGCTAACACCAGAGGTGCTCTGAGAAGGACTGCATTTGAATAGCCCTCTGATGAATTAGAAGCATTAAACCCTCATAGAATTCTCTGTGTGCATTTCTCATTTTTTCTGTTGAATAAGTCCTAGTGTGGCAGGAAACTCATTAGCAAATTCTTTGCTGAAAGTAATGCTTATGTAAGTAGAAGACAAGCACATTATCAGAAGAATGCTTTGATTAATTTGCTCTTCATTAACAGTACAACTCTGTGACTGTACTGTAAGCTCTCTTTTGAAGAAAACTACAAAAATGATACACAGCCACATTTTTTATGCTTTTTTTTAATTATTATTATTTTTTTGTGAATCTAGTGTTTTGAGAACATTTAATCACCTCAAACAAATGTTTGGTGTTTTTTTTACATCAGGACCCCATTTAAACTCTGTAGCATACACTTGAAGGACTGGCAATCTGAGGTCCCAGAGCTCTTCTTCCAAGAAAGTTATAATTGCAGAGCCATAAAAAGTTTTCCTGGTGTTAAAAGGTGACCAGGTTTGTATGCCCTGTCACCCATGAATCAGAGGTAGAGAACATATAACAACTTTTTCACGGAAAACTTACAGGTATTACTTTTTCCAGCAGGTCAACTGGGACACTTACTATGATGAACCTTAATCTGGATCATGCTTGCTTAGCATCCAATTGCAAGTCCAAAACTTTGACCCTGTTTCCTTTAATGATATGTATCTTTTGGTGACCTTTGTCAGAATACCTAGCCAGTGTGGCTGCTAAACTGGAGACATCTTTCTTCTCATCAGAAAAACAGATGGGGTTTATTGTGAGGACAAAACCCCAACAATTGAGTAGCTTTGCATTTTTTCCCCATTAAAAAAAAAAGAAAGAGTTTAAATGAAGGATTCATTTCTGTACTGCATCTGTGCACTCCTCCATTTTAAGGGGTATTGTGGTGATGAAGACATTATCAGTGTTTTGACAACATATACTAGCTACAGATGCTGTATCACTCTCAGTAAAAATAGCTGCACTAGTAGCAACACTGTGCCAAGCTGGTACTAGGTAGTTATATTTGGCCAATATAATGTGCTACTATATAGGGTATTCTTGAGTACTACCAAGAATTGTGTTGTAATAAAAAAGCTTCTTCATTCACTTATTGTTTCTGGGGGTAAAGCAAAAGAGTCTTCATGCACTGTATGTATTTCTAGGTTTATAAAGAGCTTTATTACAACAACACTTCTATGAATATAAGTAGGTGTATGCCCATTTTTTGCTACAGTTTGTCATCTGCTTAATTTTTTCAGTAGGTTTGCCCAGAATATGAATTTCCTTTCACTTAGTTTTGGCTAAGCCTGGTCTGCTCGAAAACCTGCTCATAAATTTCATTCAATTGCTGAGTGTAGATTGGCTGGAGTGACTTACCAGTTAAGAATTAATTAAAGAAAATGTCTCTTCCTCCCAGACATCTTCTTACTTTGCCAGTCTGTAACATCAGATAAGTGGGAGTTGCAGTGGTCTGCTGTCACTGCTTCTGTTCCTGCTTGTGCTGGAGCAAAGGGGACAGAGAGTATGACCAGCAAAAAGACATCAGAAACACAGCATGGTATTAACAGCTCCTGCTTATTAAGGAGAACAAAGAGCTGTATTTTAGCCTAACAGCACAACATCTGCCAAAAATCTTCACAGAGCAGTTAAAAACACAAATGAGTACTTTGTGAGCACTCTCAAGTAATGGCAAACTTCAACCAAATAACTTGAGTGAGTATGTAGCTTTCCAAACACCTTCCTGGCTTTCATCCCAAGGCACAATGATGTGCACAAATCAAGCAGCTCAATAGCATTACCCCATGGAAATGTGTCCCCAGAGTCCAATGTTCCCTCTTCCTTCTCTAGTATACCCAAAATGACTCCTGTTAAAACCACAACTTGTTACGGAGATAGAAACAGCTTGAGGAGTTCTGTCCTTAAATTTTCACCAAAAAAGAGGGGAGAAATTTCAAGGTGTGATTCATGGACAAAGTCAATAGGAATACTATGGAGATCTGTAAAATATTCCTTCCTGCTCTGCTGTTAAATCAAATTAAATGTTTGTTTCATTTCTTTCTCAATAGACAGAAAAAGATTTCAATGCCTTCAGTTTTGAACTATTGTTATTAATAATAAGAAAGGGTTAGGTACAGCAGGGATCTTAGCTGCCCTCTAAGCCTCTGATCTATGACCCTGAGGGAGACTGCCTGGCTTATGTAGCCTGGAGATTGTGCAGCATTTCTAAAGCAATAGGGACAAACTGGTAATTCAGAGGAAAGCCATCTAAGTCAGTAAAGCAGAAAACCCCAAAAAAGGTGTCTTTAAATCCTCCCCATTTACAACTCTTAGCTCAAAATCTTTCTCTGTACAGGTAAGCACTGATGTCCACAGGGCAATGGAGGTGGCTTTTCAGCCATTGGTGTTGTACCAGGCAATTTTCTTCTGGTGTGGGTGTTACACTGGGTGCTGTTTCATGATAAGCTGGTGCCACAATACTCCTGAACCTTGCTCTGAGTTTGCATCTTTTCTGAATTGATCATGACACAGCCCTTTCATTCAAAGTTTTGATGGGGATCTGCTTCCCCTGTTGGTGTCTGCAGAAATCTGCGATGCAGAGGACTACATTTAGCTTCTGCTTTTCTCCTAACGGGGTTGAACTCTGAGCATGAGAGGGCCTTGTCTATGCATCATCTACATGCTCCTTTGTAGGCTGCAAAAAATTCTCCTCCCTGTTGTAAAAGCCATTCATTTCTGCAAGGAAGAGGGTAACAAACATTTTCTCTGTTGTGGTTGAGGATGCTTATATGAGAGATAAGACACCTGAGTGCTACTATGTGGTTTATATAAAGTAATTTTAAATCAAAGATTACCACAGATAATCTGAGGAGTTCATTTTTATAACTATTCAGGAACTAAAATGGTTGTAGAAAGGGTTTCACATTTAGTAGTCATTGCAAATGAAAGCACTTTGTCGCAGTGGGGCCATACCAGTGGAGTACTCCACACTGGCTGCCGTAGCTTATCCATCTTCTGTGGTCCCAGCTGGAGTCACAGAAACAGTTTGGGTTTCTCTGTATAGCAATGAACTGTACAGCACTGATGTGCCCATTACTTCTGCATAAAGGGCACTTGCTCAGAAGAATTTTGTTTCCCACCTGAGCCATCTCACTGACACTAATAAAGTCTTGCCAACTGACATCCCATGTCCTTGCAATGAAAAGCAGGTATGCTTCAGCAGGCATGGGACTTAAAGTCAGAGTATTTTTCTTCTGAGCAAATGTTACAGGAATAGTCATGAATCTTTTGACTCTGCAACTTGCAGTCAGGCAAGTTCATTATCTGAAATACACACAAAGATTTCAAGAAGAATACAGTAAATTTTCCAGAGATCTCAAGAATGATTAGGGACTCCACAGTTTCGAAAACAGACTTTGTGGTTTCAAATAAGCTTTCTTGTAGCCTTCCACATTACAGACAGACCTACCTTAGCATGTCATGGAAAAACAAGATGGAATTTAACAAAAAAAAAGCTTTGTCAGCCTTTCTAGTTTTCCCACTACATTTCTTTATTCCATTCAAAGAGACTGACCTTTTCTCTTTTGTATTGGTCTTCTATTCTTACCATATTGCACGACTGAAAGATCTGACATCCTCAGCTTCTCAGGTATTAATTTTCACCAAACTACTCTAAGAAAGAAAATTCGTGAATGGGAAACTGAAGCACCAAAGATCCAAAGAGCTCACAGAGCCATTCAGGGAGTCAGTTCAGGGAGCACTGAGCCCAGACCTCCTAAGTCTAACGGCAAGACCTCAGTTATTCAATCATCCTTCCTTTCAATAACACCATTTACCTGTCCTGAGATCACTTTCACATGATAAATCTTTTTAATTTAAAAAATACCTACATTTTCAGTGTATGTTAATTCATAACAAGAAAAACAGAATATTTTTACTGAATTATGTTCATTCTCTATCAGTTATTTATGAATACCAGAGTTGTCTCTCCTTATTCAATAAAATAGGTATGTATTAATTTGAATTAATGCAAATAAGGACCATTGATTCCTCTGACCCCTTTAATTCATTAGCCAGGCTGATTAGTTTTTTAGATAGAGTTGAAGGGAAAAAATATACCCAAGGTGAATTTTGAAACAACTGTGTCAAACTGAAACTGATCCCAGAGTGATCCTTATCTGCAAACTACAGGATATTTGTTCCATTGAACGTCAGAAGGATAAAATCAGTCTAAAGTCTCATGTTAGCAATGGACAGCCACTTAAGAGCACTGCACCTGAGAACAGGCTTTACTTTATTGGCCATAAAAGTAAACAATGTGCCTTATCATGCTCCTACTTAGGCAGCAAGATACTTTGAGGTGGTAATTTTCTAAGTTTTCCATACTTTAAGTACACAACTTTTAATGGGCCAGTACTTCACTGAAAAAAAGTCCTCAGCACAGACCTTGTAAAATCCAGACATTGCATCAATAAATATTCTTGCCATGTCTTCTGACCTTTTCTTCCAGAATTGGGAGCTGGACAAAGGAAGGGACATGAGATTCTTACAACCTAAGTGGAAATTTTTAAAGTGTTCACTCTGATGGGGACCACCCCAGCCCCAAGGGCTTTACTCACAGTACCCAAATACTGACTATTATATGATCATGGGGCACTTTAAAGTATTTCTTCTCTGAATGTGTATATCTCCTTTTACAACATAGACAACACTTAAGAACAAGTCAGCCACAAAACTGAGTTTTTCAAATAATCCTGAAAAGTTTGTCAAGGATTGTTATAACACAAGGCAAGCCAGGCACGTGATTCCAGCAAAAGCCCTGGTCTATAATCATCAGCTTGTGTGAAGTGATCACTGGGGCTTGGAAGCTGGGATTACATCCTCTTGCTCTGCTCACAAATACTTGAACCTATGACGCCCCACACTTTTCAAGGGAGGGAAACTCTCATTTGTAGGTTACCATATATTCTTGAGGGGGAGGGGAAGGAAGAAATCCCACTTGCAATGTTTCCTGTTCGAACTGCTCATTTTATATAGGATGATTAAATATTAATTGGCCAGAAGATAAGCATCACTCTCTAGATGCTCCTCTAGGCAAGGGGACACCTATGTTTTTATCCTGCCTCCTATTAATGCCTGTACAGGGACAAGAAAGCAGGTGTCTCTTCTGCTGTCACCTCCAGCTCAGGAGAGTGCACAGTGGCTGGGTTGGTGCTCTTTCCCTTTGGCCAAAGAAAACACACAGCTACAAAATGCAATGCCAAACAGCTGCAAGAGGAGTGTGGGGGAGAGCCCCACTGTCTGCTGCTGGGGCCCTCACCCCTGCGACTGCGTACACAGGCAGAAAGAAGAGTGCGAACCTGCTCTTGGAGCAGGTTTTGGAGATACAGAAGACCTGTGTGCCCCAGCTTGATGGTTGCCTTATGGTCCACTCTATAGATCAATAAAAGCACTGTTTTCTGTCCTTGGTTATTTAGCTCTGAGTCACCCATGAAAATGGGAAATAGTCCTTGAAAAATTTACCTATGTTCTTTATAATCTTATTTTCAAACTTGAATCATAGGCCTAAGTGCCTTCTAGATTCTTAGGTTATGCAGAAGAAATGAAAGACGAGATTCCTGTGGATAAAGAGATTTTGCCACATCTATGCTGTACCCTGCCATCACTGTGCCAGCCCTGGTAACAGGATAATGAGCAGGCAGCACCAGCATGGTAAGAGTTGTGTGTCCTCCATCAGGTGCAGATCACCAGCAACAAGTTCACTTAAAATAAAAATCTAATTCAACCCTGTATTAGGCAAATCTATTGGAACTATTTATATCTACCGTGTAAATAATGAACTTTATGTCATGTATCATAGAAGACCGATTAATCCCTTCTTGCATTTCATATTACCCAAGTGTACCAGGTGTGAAATAGTATCTTGGATGGCTTTAAGAGATACCTTTAGAAATGCTGGGACAAGTCTACACACCACTATTCTCCATATAAATGCATTTCAGGCTTTACTCAAAACCCTCTAGAGAAAACAGTATTCTTTCTTTCCAGGTCAGACTCCTGCTTTGCAGATAACATTTGTACTGACACATTAAAAAAAAAATCTTTCTAAGCTTTGCCTACATACAAATGAAGTAATATGGGGTTTGTGGGAAACATGGTACACACATCAATTTTGGGGACATATTTACCACAGGCGCCAAAATCTTGAATACTGATCCTGCAAATGCCAAGAAACTTAGAATAATAGCAACTAACATAGAAGTGATCCCCACTTATCTCTTTCTGAATTCCCTGGCTTTAATAGATTATTATCTCTGTTCTGCGGGAGTAGTTTTTCTCTCCCAGAACCAACTCTTTTCAGCACAAGAAACGGGCCAAGTCATTTACAAGCAGATTAGTCAATAATCCAACAGCAAATGTGGACTACCATGCCATAAACAAATTCAGGTTTCAATCCATTAACACAACTACAGAGGTATAGGTTAGAGACCTCGGGCGCTGTTCATCACTCTTATGAGGGGTCACTGAGGTGGCTTTTGTGCACTCTGATCAGGGTTTCACCTTTTTCCTACCCTCCCCTGCATGTCCCAGCCTGGTCATTAGAGCTGTTGAAGGATTTCTCTAATTACTGGCAGTTGTTTGCTCACCTACCCCAGACACCTTGGTCCACATAGATGCCACAGCAGTTATCAAACTGATTTTTCTCAGTACCACAGATCTCCCTGACCTGGGGAGCATCTGGAGGCCAGTTAAGCTGGCATTAGGACTGCTCTGTGTGGATGATACAGAGCCAAGCTGTGGGAGTGTTAGGGCAACAGTATTTGGGACTCCTTCCAGGGGTGTGAGATTTCTTGGGCATGGCGACCTTGTACTGGAAACAAGGTGCCCTATTGAGCCAAGGCTGCAGGACCTGATAAAACAAGGGTATTTCCTGCTAAAATCTTAAAGGACCTTCCTCCTTACCTTATCCTAAAACTCAGAGAGGAAACAAAAAAGTAATAATTTCCTTATTTTCTAGAACCACAGAAACTGACAAGTTTAAGGACTTGGTTGTTTTTTTTCACAGACTAATAAAAAAATACAGGACTCCAGAATATTCTGAATTATACACAAATGCACAAATGTTTGCTTAGAATAGAATCCAGGTCCAAAGGGAGATGAAAACAAAAGCAAAAAAAACCCAAAACAATAAAAAAATTCCCAGAAAAGCTGATAATAGAGATTAAGGGATTGAAGTCAATGTACATCTCCTAGCCTAGCACTCCCTGACAGCAAACAGCATTTACATGAGCAGTAATTTAACTCATTTTTATAAATGCTGCATGCTTAAAGGCATTAGAAACACTTCAGCATCATCAAGGAGAGCTACTAAAACAGTTGCAGCAATTTCCTTTCAGTGACTCCGAATACTTTCGTTTGCCAATGTAAAATACTTACAAGTGACCACTGCTTTGCCTCTGCTTTAAAGCAATTGACAGTATAAAAACTACACATGCTACCAAGAGAAGGAATGAGAAATTTTACCTAGTAAGGATAACACCTTCTAACAGAAATAGAAACCTATATTTAGATTCTGTTACTTCATGCCTGGTTAATCTAGAGAGCATGTCCGGGAGAGCAACTGGTGTTAACCAGTCTGATAGTGTGATGCCCGCAGCAATACGAACTTGTTAATCTTAAGTTTAAAATAGATCTTCACAAGCAATTCAAGTTAACTATATCTGATCCAACTAGTTTTACCTTAAACTTGATTTCTTCTCCTCTCTTTTGGTGCTGGAAAAATTTGATCCCAATAATGCCTTGATTGTTATGTAGCCTGCACTGAATTGCAAAGACAGGAAATTTGTAGACTTTCCGAACCAGTAGCTTCAGCTAGGTGGAGTTAAATGAAACATCAGACACCTAAATATGAAGGCAATTCAGGCACATTTATGTGTGTTTCAGTGGCCCTTGCAGCTGAAATCATAAATTATCTATGGTCCTTATTAAATTAAAAAAAAAAAATAAAAATTATTCCACTTAGAAGTTTTAGGAAAAAGTTCACCTTCTTTCAGTTTGAGCTACAGTACACACCACAGAAGGTCCTAAAACTGACGAGGATGATAATCTTTTCTGCCTGCAGGAAAAAACCTTCATGAAGTGATGGTGAATATCTGCAGCTTCCACTGCTTTAATAGGATTTTTGTGCATTTGAGTTTTGGAAAGTCATACAGTGTGTTCACAAGGGCCTAGATATAGACTTTGGAGCCAGATATAAATCTCCAAACTGTTTTGCCTGTATCAAGCAATCTGACTAAACAATACATATTATTCTTTTGCCAGACTTTCTTCTCTTGGGAGAAAGAAAGATCCATTTGTAAAACTGATCTCCAAAGTGTTACATTTTTACTTGTTTTCTGTCACTTGTTGACAACTTTAGTTCAAAGAACAGAAAATCACATTGGACATTCACTTAGCTTACATTATTAATAAACTTATCTAACCTCAAGAGACCTTCAAAGATTTTTGTATCACAACATCAGGACTCAGAAGCCCAGAATTTTCCCTCTCTAAGAAATTTCAAACACTGAAGAAATAAGAATTCTAGTTGGCTGGAATTCAGACAGAAAATGTAGCTCATCCAGAAGCAGTCTTCAGATATTCCTTTATTATATAAGAAAAAAGCTTTGGCCCCCTTCTTCTTTAAATAAACTTTTAAAAATTAAGCTTCACACTCAAGTTTTTCTCATGATATAAGATATGCTCTCAGCAGCAACCCTCCTCTCTAGGATGGGAGGAAGCGAACATTACTCGGTCCTTTCAGTCTTTTCCAACAGTGGCCCAGAGAGCTCCTCCGCTGGCACAGGACACAAACATACATAGGTTCCTGCACATACCACTGGTACGGGCTGACTGTGTGTAAAACCAGAAAGCACGTCAGATCAATCAAATGAATCCATAATTCTTCCTCCCAAAAGCATGTTTATCCTTTTTCACATAAATACTTTGTGCCAGGTGAAGAATAAATAAGGCACTAGGAGCTATGGATCTGAGTGTATTACAGTCATACTAGTTAATGAAAAAGACCTTTTCTCAAGGTTTAAAGACCTTCTTACAACAGTCAAGACTGTCTTCAGAACCCTTTCAGACTGAAGTAGCACTTTCCTATGGCCTCCACTGAGGAGAAGTACAAAAAACCTGCTTGAACTCAGGCTGCTCTATGCAGCTCACCTCTGGTGCTAGTTCCTGGACCATGTCTTCCACATGCAAGTTCCAGATACTGTTTTTCAACACCTTTAGGAGCACACTGTTGCTGTTTCCTTGTGCCTTGCTGTCTTTTAATAATGTAGAGAGAGGAGATCATGAATCGCAATTACCGGTCATCTTTATATGAAGAAGTCCCCACAAAGAAAGCTTCCGCCAACTTTGTCGCCTAAAGAATCCAGACTGCCCACTACGCCATCCTGTGAAATCAAAGCCTCCTCCCACTTTCTTGAATTGTATCTGCTTTGTATATTTGTTTTAGGAACAGATGACCTTGAAGATTTATGTGTAGCAAAAGGGAAGAATATGAGTCCTGTGTAAGAAACTGGAGAAGTACTATATCTTTTATATCAGTGTGCAAAGCATCAAGAAGCCAGACATGTTCATTGTGTCTGTGAGTTAAAAAAAGTGCCACCCTGGCATCCAGAGAAGACATGTGGCTTGCAATATTTAATAATACATCTTCAGGTTACTTGAAACATTAATTATAAAGAATAAAGATTAAAGATTAATCCCACTCCATAAACTTGGCTTGTCAATGGAAACTGAATGGTGAAGAAGAGTGTTCTAAGTCTCTAGAAACAGTGCTGGAAAGGCTTGCTGAAGTTCGCAAACTTTTCTCAAAGATAGAGGCTCTAAGTGTATCAGAATCTGAAGAGCAGCCACGCAAACCACTCCTAATTCCTCCACTTATCCGTATCCTAGATAATATCACAGAGAGGAGAAGTGTCAGCCAAAAAGACATGTAGGATATTCATGGAATAAAGAGAACAGTGCAATTTTGCATGACAAAAACAGAACGAGTATGTGAGGTGCAAACTTTTGGTCAGTCAAGCATAAGCTCCACAGGACAAATGCAAGACTTGAATGGAGCTCAGCACCAGCACAGATATTTACTTTCTGGTGTGTCTGTCTGTCCTTTAACATGCAGAATGACTTTAAGAGAAATTACTGGAGTTCTGCCTGCAAGAGAACAAGAGTACTTTGTCTTCATACATATGTCTGGAGAAAGTAACCTCCATACAGGTGGAGGGAGAAGGATAATCCCTTGCTGGGGGCTCCTTCAGGTCTAACACAGGCTCTGTCAGGCTGGTGTTAAAGCTTACAAGTTTTACTACGTCTCAGTTGGTTTATTCAGTTCTTTGTGGCTTTCTGGGATATTTTCCTCTGCCCATTCTGGTCACAGATTCACATATTGTTTCAGGCTGCAGAGTACCTCATTTTGAAGGCACAGCTTTTATCTGCCAGTTTTGCCTTCCATTCTTTTCCACGGACAGATACAAGTTCTTCCTTACCCTCCTCCAGGTTGTGGGAAAAGTAGGGGTGTGATGAAAAGCAAAGGGACAGACATTTCAAAATAGTCATTCTGAAACTGAGTGACTGATAACAGCCAGTGAGACACTGATGAAAAGTTTAGGAAATCTCTGGCTATTATTCTCATTCCCAGCAAGTTTGGGATATGTTCACTGCAGACAAACCAGTCGCCAGCAGCCACCCCAGGCACCTAAATATGTGAAGAGCCCCACTACAGCTAATGGTGGATCACTAAGAAAATCTGTGTAAAAATATTGCTAGTGGGACTGTGGAAGACAAGAGACCTTCCAGGAATGTCCCAATGTTTCTTTCACAAACAGACATGGCACTAAAAACCTGGAGCTGATGTCAGCCTTGTGTTGCAATTGGTAAGAGCAAGAGAAAAACACCTGGGCAAGTTTTTTGCCCTGAAAGGACAGAGGTAATTTGAAGTATTTGTGACACATTTTTCCACTTTTGAGTGCAAAACTTGATCACTTGATATGTCCATAATATATATTTTTCACGTCATTTCACTAATTTGGAGCTATTTAAATACAGGGTTAACTTTTCCTGATTTGCATTGCTTCCACCTGGTCAAACTGGCAGCCCCACTGGTGGCCATGGCTAGTCCTTTTCATGACAGGTACTAATACTCTCATTCATGGATGAGGAATAATGCAGTGGCTTGGTCTGCACAGCCCTCACATTTCTGCTCGTTCCCACACCACCACTATCACACGAGGCACAGTGGGAATCGCCTTGCAGTCCAGGTTGACCTCAATCAAGAAGTAACAAAGAACTTTGTGAGTTTGGAAAAGGGCTGCGAGGCTAAAGTTGTAAACTGATAACAGGTTGGACAGACTGCACTGTTGTGTTGTGAAAGCCTAACGTTTAGCTTCTGTTTGCTTTAACTTGCTAACATTTTCCATTCTCTGGCTGTTGTAAATGTCATTTCTTTCCACAATCTTAAGGTGAGGCCCTGATCTTTGCTCAGAAAAGGGTCCAGCTTTTATATCAAACCTTCTAATCGTAATTTTACTGCAAACGTTGGACAATTTTGATAAGTGGTTATGTTATGAATTGTTAGAAGGAAAGCTTCTAATCTTGAACTTGAGTGCAGATAGGTAGAATGGATCGAATTTTGAAATAAAACAAAATTAATGCTTTTTAATGTATCATTTACAAGCTTCCAAGAAGCCACTGTGCTTATCAGATACTGCAATCATTTCCAGGAGCTACTAAGAAGTAGCTGTCAATTCTCTTCAGCAGTGATATGCCTCAGAGATTCCTTTCTAAATTTCTCTTTTCTGATCTTGAACTCATCTACAAAGTAAATTATTTAAATTTCTAAAAAACATTGAACTTTTTTTTTTTTTTAAATAGATTAGGGGGATGGAAAACATTGCTAGCAAGTCTGCCTTCCTAATGTAATGTTCTATATGCTTGATAAAATCACACATATCTTTTAATCTGTAGATAAGAAAGGAGATAAACTGGTGGAAATATTAATAGTAAGATGAAAAATATAAATAAATAGAAGAATGCAGTAGTCTATGTAAAAAGAGCTCATAAAACTTGGGAGATAAATAGCATATAGAAGAGTTATTCTCCCTTTGATATGCAAGATTACCAGCCACTGATCTTCAGTGAGAGCCATGCATAAGAATGGAACTTATAGCCGAACTACAGTTATAGTAATTGCATGGAAAAAAGTAAACAGTTACATGCCTGCTTCAGTAGACTTCCAGTTGTAGTAATAATTGATCACACAGATTTCTCTCCATTCCAAGAACCCACATTGTTGTGCAGCAGCAAGCAGTGACTGAGATTTTTATTACAACAGCACCTACGTCATTTTTGCTGAGCTAGTTTTGAGTTCAGCACAGTTTGAAGATGAACCTGTTCACCTTATAATATTGTTTGCTTTATTTATTGTTTTTTCCATATTACCCTTTGAGACTCTCACCATGTAATTTTATGGCTTTGAAGTTGTGCGGGTTGACCTATAACTGTAATAAAAGAATTTGGAATGAGATAACACAAGTTTTTCTACTACTTACAAAAGGTTGAGGCTACTTATTAAACACCTTCATATTCTGTAATTTTTCTAAAATGAATACTTTTTCAAGCAACTGTTATGTTGTGGTAGACCCTTGCAGCACACAGATTGGATAGGATAGGTCCTGTGAGCTCAAACAAGAAAAAACAGCTGTTTAAGTTTTTAATTCAACCTTTATGAAGAACACTGCATTTCCTAGTTACAAATTAACAATATGTGATCATCCTGCATAGCACTCTGGGACACAGATTATGTTTCTCATGATTTGTGCTCTTCTTAAAGAGCATTGAGTTCAGTTAAGATGTACAGAGAACAGAGAGGAGGATATTTCTCCCCCTCTGCACACAGGGGATTGATGCACAAAACCATTTAACAAGGATCCCATCACATCTAACGTACCCCTAAACTTCATTCCCAAGTTTCAGTCACACAATCAGCTTTTCCTCCAAGTAGAATAATGCCGTAGGGATGTGCCTGGACTGCAGAGCAGGTGTTCCCCAGGGTGTATCCCACAGCCCTGGTTCCCCACTCACCAGGACTGCAGGACCTGTGGGCGTACTATTTTTCCTTTCAGCTGTCAGCTCAAGTTTCTTTGCAAAAAAAAAAGGTCACTGCTCAGGAAGTGAGGACTATGGGAATAGGGACCACTGACACACACCCAGCTCTCCTCCCACTGTGGAGTTAATGCTTGGCCAAAGCATGCATACTGCCCAGTAAACTAGACACAGTCTGAGTTCTCCAGGATGAAAAGTGAAAGTGTCCTAAATACTCAAAGGAGCTCTAAAATCCTCCAAGAGACAGGCAAATCTCCTCAATTAGGATCCTAAATTTTCAGCTGTCTCTCAGTAAGATGTCTCACAAGGTGGGTCTCTGAAAGCTTCAGTAACTACTGCCTCTATTAGCAGCACTAGCAACCCAGAAGAGAACTTGCTAGACAACTAAACTGTGCTAAATGCACTTGGAATGGCATGCAAATATACATAATTCAAACAGTGGAACAGAAAGAAAACCCAAACTAAAAGAAAATAAAAATCCAATCTGTCAGGCAACAACATAAGTCACGAATAATCCCATTGAAACTCACTGAATGTCAAAGATGAACATTGATTTTAATAAATATTGGGTCAGATTCTTAGAGAAAGCACTGGGCCCAGTGACGTGCAGTCAGATTCCTGGTCAGTATGTGCCATGCAGAGAGCTCAAAACAACAGCTGAAGGTCTCCTTGTGCCAGGGGCATCTTTGGCTGTAGCAGTAACTTCACAGCACCTCACATGCCACCAGTGTAAAGGTATTATGGGATTGTGACAGGTGGGCAAGAGTAGCTGCTTTTCCTAGCATGAGTTAGGTCATCCCCAAGCTGCTTTCTACTGGTATGAGTTACATCATCCTTGAGGATCTTCTAAATTAGGCATTTGCCAGGTTAGGTAGATAGGTATTTACCAGGAAAATTAATTAAAATTAATTAGGCATTGTCTTGGAAAAGAAAGAGCTAAGTACAAGAATACTTCATGGTTTCACTTGTCTTCTTCTTGGCTTCCTAGCTGGTCTATAGTATTGTAGATCATCAAACAGATCCCATCCACCTCAGGCACTTTTCCTGGTAACACCGATACACTGACAAGCAAGTACAGCCTTTCATGCATATATAGCATGAATATGGTGTTGTATTTCTTCAAGCAAAATGCCATTTTCCCATTCCTGGAGCCACAGGTTGTCATGCTCCTAGCCCTTGGGAATGACTGGGCTGGAGGGAGTTGTCAGGCCAGAACCACTCATGAGGGCTGTGCTGGCATCCATGTAGCTCTTGAAGGAAAGGAGTTGCAATGTAAAGAATGAAATGTTCTGATGGCTGTGACGATCTTACAGAATGGGGAGATATGGCAAAACATGGTTGCATGGACTTTGAGTCTTCCTAATGCTAAGAAAACTGTTGTTGAGCATTGCCTAGTCATTATGCTGCTCCTTGGAAAGCTGCAGATGAAACTGTAAGGGTATAAGTGTGGTTTAAAAGGTATAAGTTAGGCCCTAGCTTCACCTGTCAGAAGGTTAAAGCTGCAATCTGAATTCACAAGTGACTCACCAGTTTGAAATTTCTGTTGAAATGCATTTCAAGTCTTCAAAATTATTTTGGACAATTCTGTCTTGTGCATGAAAAATAATAATTTACCATAATGACTATAAAAGTCAAAGGCAGCATAAGACAGAGTGTGCATTTCAAGGCTGCACTGTCTTTTTCATTTTTAAAGAATACAAATATGGATTGAAATGTAGATTAAAGAAAAAGTAAGCAGTAAATTATTCTCCAGTATTAGTCAAATATTCTGAAAAGACACTTTCCTTCACTGACAGGCACCCATACTTGATGGCAGTTACACATAACCTCAAACTGGCTTCTAGAGCACAACACTACTTCTGCAAGTTCTGCTGCAGCCCAAACCAGGTACAAATACTGTTCCAGCTTCTCTGACTGGAGTCAGAGTATGTGTCAGGAGTAAGCTTGGGGATCTCATTTGAGTACCTGCATCAAAGATAGAAATGGAAAAAAAGTGTCTTCCCCAGGTTTTGGCTTCCTAGGATCACTTTATAAAGCACCAGCCCATACCTATCATCTGGGCTGTGCATCTGTCACTCTTAATAATAATAACAGCAGGATGTGCAGTAATGTATTCTGTATAAGTACAGGTGCTTGTCCTTGTTCAGAATTAACATAATCTACATACTTTGCTTCTTATGGAAGAATTCCAGTTATGGAATACAGGTTTTCAGACATGTATTTAATATAGGAGCATAGAAGAGTAAGAGAGACCTCTGTATCTGATAATCATGAAAAGGTTATAATTACAATCTATGGAACCAATTGCTTAAAAATGCTTCTTACTCTTATTGTTGCTCATAGAAAGGCAGAACTGTAGTGAGCAACTACAGCCAAAGACCAAAATTTCCTTCCACATCTTTCAAGACTGACTGTGCAGCTAATAGTCACTAAGCATCAAATAGGAAAGAAGATATTGGTAAAGTAAAATCCAGCCACACAAGAATTTGGCTTTTCAGAAAAGAGGTAACACAATGTTCTCTGCCTTTGAAATATCTTCTGGAGGTGGACTGAGAATAGCTTAGTAAGCAACTTCTGTGGAGCTTTTGTGTTGTTCATGTAGGATCTGTTCATTTGTAAGTTCTTACATTTGGGTCTCTTTTGATTGCTTTTCCACTAATGCAAGTGTGTGACACTTCACATGATGCCGAATTGTTGATGTTTTCTGACTGAGAATTGCATGTCCTGTTATTTCTTGTTTTCATTTGGGGGGATATTTTAAGTTGAATTACTATTAAAATTGGAATATTTGATTTCCACACATCTTGAGAAATCCTTGTGCTATTACCACTAGGTGCTTTCCTGAGAGTGAAGACAGAAGTCTGGTAGTCAGAGCTAATAAGTCTCAGAAAAGCCAAAAAACCCAAAAATACTGTTAATGAAAATCTTTTGAAGAACAGCTCTGAACAACAAATGTTTTCAAAGAAAGTCATTGTCACTTCAATTCTGGGTCAAATTCCCAGCTGGCTTCATTGTAGTATTTCTGATTTCTGCCAGATATGGGTCTGGCTCATGTAGCTCTAGCTAAAATGAATGACAAGGATTAGGCTTTGGTATATATGCTTATCACAATACATATAATTTCTGCAAATATGAACAATTTTGTCCTTGCATAAAGCCCTCTAGAATCAATGGGAAAATTTGCATGGACTTCATTGGGTTATGGATCACAGCTTGTATATATCTACATTTTTAAATCTTTTCCAGTGCTTCCTCTTTCAGTGGAAATTAATAGCCTTGTGGAATTGAAATGACCAGTTTCTGATTTAGTTTTGCATAAGAAGCAGAGTCCAGTGGGATTAAATATGAATGCTGGCTTGGTAATTCATTAATCATGAAAATATGGTGTGCAGTTAGTTATATAAGTGATTATTTTTGCACGGAAATATCTGCTACTTTTATGCCTGTGCAGAAGGATCATGTCAAGTGCAGCAATGAGAACTTATGAACACATTCACCTTGATGTACTGTTTTATAAAGAACACACAAAGATACATAAATGCTCTGTAGCCAGTATTGATTCTGTCGATGTTAGCATAATGAGAGGTCAACGTGTCCAAGCACCTGCACTCAGTTACACAATTATGGGGATAAGCAACATTTCTGGAAAGTTCCGGTGAGACTTCTTTCTAATCCTCCTGGCCACATATGACCTATGTAAAATATTTTATTCTGAGAACTTCTCAATATGTAAACATTGCAGCTCCTGTTCATTTAAAAGTCAGATGAACAAGGTTGAGCTGGCCGCAAACAATGCTAAATTTTTTGCTCCCATTCAGCTAGTCTTTTGGGTCAGAGAAAAGGAACAAGCACAAGATTTGATGGGTCATTGGAAAATGGTATGCAGCAAGGAGCAAATCAACATCAGATGCAAGTCAGAGATCTGTTGAAACAGGTTCAGTACTCAGTTTCCTTTCCTGAAGGCTTGCTGGAAGCTGAAATTCTGCACTGGACGGGGTAATTCAATACGTCTGGCGTGTAAGAAGTTGCCTCACTGGCACAGACCTCTTCTATCTAAAAATGATGGAAATGCTAGTTCCACCTTTGTCTCCTTCCAGTGTCCTTGCGTCACTGGCACCCCATTGTCTTTTCCAAGCACAATGGATAATCCCAGGCTTGATTCACTATGCTTGCACTTGTCAAGGCCAGAGCTCTGCCCGTTAAGGAAAGCCTCATGAATTCTCTCTTCTGGTCATCATCACCACTTTATGGAAATGTGTTAGTTTCAGATTTTTAATTCCAAGACAAGATGTAGGCAGATTACAGAAGTTTCAGGATATGACTCCCTCTGAAGTCTACTTCTCTGAGAAAGCCATGCCTGAAAAACAGTTCATAGGTGGAAAACTGGCCCAGCCATGATTTTTTTTTTTTTTTTTACATGGTGAAACACAGAGCCTGCTTGTAAAGAAATGCTTAAAATTTCTTCAGTCCTTTTGCAAGTATAATATTTACAGCTGCAAAACTAATCTGAAAATTTTTCACTGATACAAATATTTTGAACCAAAGAGATTAATGATCATATTCCCGTGTGCCTCCTCTTAGCCGCTGCTTTGTTCACCAGCTAAAAAGCCACAGGCCAAGCCAGTGCATCTCTTGAAGAACTCACACCCAAACAGCAGCAACAGAAGGAGACAAAGCTGCACATAACAGGTGGAGAAACAAGAGAATGGAAAATAGAGGGAATCGAGTATAAGGTCTCATGATTACTTAATCGCTATGCCCACATCTTGTTCCATAATGCATACAAGATTTCAGCCACCCAGTTTACTGAAATCCCTCTCAGGACATGTCAGCCTTTAACTAAGCATCCACCTCTCATCCTGCTGGGTTATCCATCCCCCTTGGCATTTTGCTGTCTTCTGCGTTACCCTATTATTTTTTTATGTTCATGCTATAAGTGAGTCTTAACATACTATTGTCCGACTGTTGGTCATGTTGATCACTTAACACGTGGGGATTCCTGGGTTTTCCAGCTGTTCTCATCCCTCATCCTTACTATACTATGTACTGTATTTGGCAGTGTTCTGTCAGCTGATCATTTTGACCGTGAAACCATCATAACTCAGTGTAGATCTGAGGGATAAGGCTGGAAGGAGAAAGTCAGGTTCAGTGCTTCAGAGAATCCAGGTAGCCCTAGTGACTAAAATGAGTCATCCCAAAAGGGATTGTTAGTACATGTTACCCCATTGCCGAAGGAAGATTTTGTAAGCTGCTCTGTCCCTTCCCACCAATCCACTGCTATAGAAGGGGAAGTCTCCAAAGCTGGTCTACCAAAAAAAGCTCTCGCCCAGTCAGAGCAGAATGTGGTAGTTCCCCTCGCACCTCTGCACTGTTCATACTATGTCTCAATATGGATATCTCAATATCCCATTATACATTGGAGGGAGTACCAGGTTAAAGGGTTTCAGCGCTTTCAAACATCAGGTCTGTGTAAAGCTGTCTATAGTGAAAAACATGTTCCTTGCAGCACACATGGTGTCCCAAGTGGCTTTTTCATTGCCCTGTGACATCCTGAGGTGCTACAAGCCATGCTCTGACATTCGGGACCTTCTTCCAGATGGAAAACCCACAGCTAAACTGGGAGGCTGCCCTCGGCCTCTGTGGCCAGGTCTCATGGACACTCTCTTTACAGCCAGGGATCCGCAGTAACTGCTGGGTCTCCCAGCGCTGCTCGCTCTGCTCGGGGCTCCCGGCTCGGCACCCGCACAGCCCTCTCTCCCTCCCTCGCTCGCTGCCACGTCGAGGGGTGCGGGTTCCCGAGGGCTCGGCTCCGCGTCGGCCGGGGAGGGAAGGGGGGAGGGAGGAAAGGAGAGAGGGAGGGCAGCGCCGGGGGAGTGGCCGGGCCGGGCCTGGCCCATAAATACCCCTCGGCGGGGCGGCGGCGGGAGGAGCCGTCGGAGCCGCCGCCGTCGGAGCCGCCGCGCCGGCCGCGGTCAGAGTCGAGTCAGGACCGCGGACAGCGCCCGCCCCGCCGCGCCCGCACCATGACGGCGGAGACCCACCTGCAGGGCGTGGAGATCTCGGCCGCCCAGTTCTTCGAGATCTGGCACCACTACGACTCCGACGGTGACTCCTTTCCCCCCGGGGCGGCGGGGGCGCGGGGGGCGAGGGGGGCAGGCCCGCGGGGGGCTGGGGGGGCCGCTCCGCCGGCAGCCACAGACGGGCCCGGGACGGCGCTGCCGGCGCTGGAGAGTTCGGAGGGAGCGGTGACGGCAGCCCGTAACTCTTTGTGTTGTAGGCAATGGGTTCATGGATGGGAAGGAGCTACAAAACTTCATCCAGGAGCTGCAGCAGGCACGGAAGAAGGCAGGCTTGGTAGGTTTAATGTTCCGCCCCACTTTTCCGTCTTCTTCGGGAAGGAAGAGTTTTCTTGAGCAAACTCCGGTGCCTTTTGTTCGTTCTTGCCGCGGCACGGGTCGTGCGCCTGCCGCTCCAGGCAAAGGGAAGTAGCTCGGTTAGAAATGAGCAGGTTGCAAATGAAATAAATCGTCTGCTTTGGAAAGGCGAGACCAGGGTCCACCTCCCTGGAGAGCGGGCTCCGCTCACACCTTCCCAGGCTACAAGCTGGTGCTTCTGACAGTGCTTAAAAAGAAAAGTCAAGAAATACGTGGATATTTTCTTTTTGTCTTGGATGGGTCCTTACCTCATTTAATCTTATCTGATCCAGATACTAATCTTACTAAAACAGAGGGGGGGAAAGAAAAAAAGAAAAAGAAAAGGGAAAAAAAACCCAAACCCAAAACCACTTCAAGGTAGTTGGACTCTCTTTTATTTTCATACCTAAAGGGCAGTACGGGCTGAAATGCATTCCTGCCCCTTGGTGGTCACTAAATAGATCTGCAAATGATTCCTAACCACTTCTGCTCTTCATCAGGAGTAGGAGTACCAAATCCTGGCTGTTTAAACTGTTCAGAGAGACAGCTGAGTTTTTGCCAGTGTTGTTAAAACTCTTCTGTGTGAGTTATAGAAATACTAATTATTAATTTCGTCCAAACTATACCCCTGTGGGGGGGGGGGGGGGGGGGAAGAGAGAGAGAGAAAAAGAATGAAATTAAAGATTCCATGTAAAGATTTTAATTAAAAGAGAAGTGAACATTTTTTAACAAATAAATTGCCTTTAAAATAATTCGTTTCTAAATCAGGCCACTCTTAGCATCAAAGTCCAATATATAACCTAATGAAATTGGTTTAAATGAATCTATGCTAAAAGACTTCTGAAGAAATAGAAAATAAAATTATAACACAACTAGATGACATGTGTGTGTGCGGAAATAGATTAATACTTTATAATAAGAATGACTCTAAATTGAGCAATAGCTTCTCAATAATTAACTTTGCTTTGAAAGCTGCTGTATATTTTAGAAGTAAATGCAAAAAAAATTTAATATGAATCTTAATTGATTGTGTGGAAAATTGTATCTCCTTATTAATTGTATGAGTGTAAACTTTACACATATGAGAATCTGTCTCTGTCTTCCAGCAGTTCCTCTAATGTTACTGCAGTCTAGGTACTAGTTAGTTCTTAGAGTTATTGGTGTAGGCTCTCAATTTTCATGAATGTAAGCAAGTTTAAACTAAAGTTAAAAATAAAATGAAAAGGAACTAAAGTAAAAACAAACAAAACAAAACAGAGAATTGGGAATGTGGTTTTTTTAGAGGAAAAAAGTCTATTTTTCACCAGAAAGATTAAACACAACTTCGGTACATTTCAAGTATTGCAACAGAACAAATCTCTCTTCTGTACTAAAGTGCAGGAAACTTAAGTATGCCTAGTAGAAAGAAGATATTAAAGCCTTTGTATATTTAGTATGAATGGCATTGTTAGTAGAAATGCTGATATATTATTCAGTAGTTTAAAAATTAATTAGAAGATCAAGGACAAAAATATTTATCATTTTAAGATCAGACCCTCTTCTCTCTCAAAGTAAGCATGCATCTCCTAAACACAGAGCCTACTCAAAGCAACACAGAAAGCCTTGCAGGACTATTCTCATCTGCTACAAATTTTTTAATTTATGTGGGTTTTTTAAAATAACCCCTGCCAGTATCTCACACTACATTTTAAGAATGCTCAGATGTCTAAGTTTTCCTTTACCATTTCTCTGATTCAAACCAAACTTTGGAGTGTTGTGCTAAGAGAAATCTCCAGTAGCAACACCAAACTCAGCCCTTGGTCTGTGGGCTCTGGAGTACGGCTATATGTCATCTATGCTTCAAATCTAGCCTGATTCTTGGATTTGAAGGCTCATTTGCCAAACAAGCATCTCATTAGTTCATTTCTTGTCTCACGGGATACTAATTCAGTAGCTTTGAATTTCTATTCTTTTGCCAGAAGGGACACATTGAAAAACTAGTGTAGGTTATATCTAATTTCCCTGTCTGTCCTTCTTTTAACACCCCAAAGCTTCTTTGTCATCATTAACTTCTGCATTTCAGGACATGCTCCTTCTCACTATTTTTGAAATATTCAATTATGCATTCTTCATAGCTGGATTTTGCACCAGTCATGCCATATGCATTAAAGAATCACATTGATTCTGTCATCAAATAGGATGGTTTAATATTTCCCAATATTCTTCCCAACCACGTAACTGTTCTAATTATGTTCTAATGCTAATCCTTGTATTAATCCACTCAGTAAGCCTGTACTTTCACAGCTGTTTTTTCTCAGACGAAGCAGTAGCATGCAGCTTGATTCAGGCTAGTCCTAAAGGGGGGAAGGTGTACTCAGAAGTTTTAGGGCTTGGGCTTTGGTAACATCAGGCTTGTTTGCTTCATGCATTATGGTAGACAGTGAATTGATCTGATATAATTTTAGCCATGTTTAAAGAACTGCATCTTTTTTAAAGATAAAAGCTATGTAATTATATAAGAATAGCTTCCACTTATTGTGCCCCACTTTTATGCAATACATTCTCTATTTGCCAAAAGAAACTTTGGGATATAAATGACTAATGCAGAAATTAATAATGTGTCAATAGGTGTAGATTGGCTGAGCTATTCCACATCCATTTCTCACTTTCCCTGCGTATATAGATAATGATAGTATTTCTCCACAGAAACATATGATTTATGAACACAGTCATGTTAGTGTTTCTGTAGTGCCATCTATCCTTACATTTTCAAATTATATCAAAATAAAGGTTTTTTGTTCCACTTGTTGGACAAATGTCTCTTCTGAGGTGTCAGACTGAGGTGCGAAGGGCTAGTTTCTTAATTTTAAAAATTAAATACTGCATCTGTATCAAGTTTAGTAGTAGACTTGGTTAAATTTAGGCAAGTTTTTTGACCAAAAATATTTATTTGAGTAACATAACTTAAATAACTCATCAAGCATCCCAAGAGCAGGTGAAGTGAACACAAAAAAAACCCCAGTCATTTCTGCATAATGAACTAGAGGACAAGCATCCTGTTTTGTTTAACCTGTAGTTGACTGTTTCTCTGTCCATGGCTGGACACTGGCTGGCACTGCAGAACAGCTATTAGAAAGATTAGTAAAATATTTAACCAAGACTAATTAAAATCCAAGTATC
This sequence comes from Dendrocincla fuliginosa, assembly GCA_035047845.1. Lineage (NCBI taxonomy): Eukaryota > Metazoa > Chordata > Aves > Passeriformes > Dendrocolaptidae > Dendrocincla > Dendrocincla fuliginosa. Next base: position 126,120,031 of record JAWWMO010000083.1, on the reverse strand, counting down.
CAAACTCTCCATTCCATGTGCTAAGCAAACTTGTCCCCACTTTCGGATCATTAAATGAAAGGTGACTTTGAAGTGCATTGTATTAATAACCACATCTCTAATTAAAGCCATGGCAAATTACTAACCTGCCATGGATGACTTTGAAAGAAATAGGATACTAGGCCACGACTGCATCAGCTACAAGGAACTCACATTTTAGTTAGTTTTGGTGGTGAAATTTGGGACAAGCTACAGTGGACTTTGTACAGCTGAGATTCCCCATGTCTCCAGTGAGAGAATCACTTAGGTGCCGTATAATCAATATAAGCAACTAAACCTTTACTTCCCAAAGTCTACTGTATCTTCATCTATAACCATAGAATTGTCCATTGTATTAATATAACTGCAACCCCGATCCATGCTGCATGGTTTCTCTAGCTCATATTTATAAGAAATACAATGAAAATTAAAAGGTTGATCAGCATCCAATGTTGATGGCAGCTCATATCAAAGCAAGACAAGTCAAATTGAAGTGTGAAATCAAATATTTAGATATTCACCCCAAGCCTGGCATCTTTGCCGTAGCCTAGACTGAGGATAGCCTTTAGAGAACAAATGTATAGCAGGGACCATAATTTATAAGAACAACTCTCATGGTTTTATTCTGTCAGATATAAGGTTTTTCTCGAAGTTTTCTCCCCCCTAAATCTGCCTCTCTACATTTCAGCAGTGACACTTTGACTCTGTTTCCATGATAACCAAATACTAAACAGTGAAAAATATGATATTGTGATGAGTTCTTTTAGGACTAAAATAGCATCCATTGTTCAGGAAAAATCCACTCAAAGATGTGGAAAGGCTATTTTGGTGTTCAGATGTATTATACTGAAATTTTCCATATTTTGAAAGATTTCACACTGCTTTCAAGTTCCTAATTTAAAAATGAAAACTGAGAAAATGGACTAATAATTGCCTATGAACGACACTGTCATGCTCTTAAACAAAGGAGCTGTTACACACATCTTCCAACACATCTGTCTTTATAATTTTTTCATTCTGTAAACTAAAAAAGAGTTCTAAGTATTTAAATGTCAATCATTCACACTGACTATAATATAATTCCTTAGGAAGTAAAATTTATCACAATGACACTATTCATGACAAAAAAGATATTCATTTTCATTTAAACTAGCTGTGAAAAGTATATTTCATTAAATGTAGCATATTATTTTGTAACTAATAGAATATTCAAGTAAGTTTACATATTTTCTCTGTATCTTATAGTAATGATTCTATCATTGTAAATTTGTAGGATTTAACACCTGAAATGAAAGCTTTTGTGGACCAATATGGGAAGACTACTGATGGAAAAATAGGAATTGTTGAGGTAAGACAGTTATTTTGTAACAAAAGACTGACGTGTTTACTTGAAGAAAATACATTCAGTGCAGAAGAATGTGAGGATAATATGCTTTGGATTTTTAGTTGCACAGAATATTCTTCTTCTCTCTTAAGGTCTGTAGTATTTTTTCATTATTAAAATCTTTTCATTGACAAAAAGTAAGGTATTTCTTCCCACTCTCCAGATGTTTCAATACATTTCAAGTAAATTTCTCTTTATTCAATACAAATAAGCATCAGCAGCAATTTAGTCTTCCTGCAAAGCTTATAAGAGCTCCATTTTAGAAATGTAAATTGTGAAAGGCAATGTGATTTATTGCTATGTGTGATTTTGAACTAATGCTCTATCACCACTCTTATAGTGAGGATAATATACAAGTGAACAAAACTGGGCAACCACCGTAGTCTATTCTAATAAAAACCTCATATGGTAAGAGAGCACATTAATCATGTTAAATGTAAACAAAATTTTAACAGTAATTGTGATCCAGGGAAAGACTAGGATTTATTATGAATTCCTTTCTTGAACTTTAACAGAACTTCAGGCAGAAAATTGCCATATTCCTTACTCCCACTTTCTGAAGAGGTTTAAGATAACCAACCTCTTTTCTTTGTATAGCTGCTCAACAATTTTATCATTTAGGCAACTTGCTAGGAAAGGGTTTTCTCTCACTTTCACTCTTCAGTGCTGCAAGTCAAAAAGGAGAGTTCATGGGGTTACAGTCTGAGAAGTCACTTTTTTGAGCCTAAATCGACGACTCATTTATGTCACTCTGAGTGCAGGGAGACTTCAGTTTTATTATTAAATCATATTATATTTTTTCCCGATAATAAGAAATTTGACCTAGAGAGATAATTAAGGGACAGCTGGAAACAAGCCAGGCCTGAAAAAATTCTGCAGTGACCAACTTTGAGTCAGTAGCTAATTTTAAAATAGAGGACTGAACAGAATCTGTAAAAGTCAATAGGAAGTATCACCGCTGACACAATAGATAATTTAAAGATATCTTTTCTCCTCTGTCATAGGTCTGAATTTTATATACTTGTTTAAATGCATATGTAATTATGACAAAACTACCATGGAAATATAAACGGTTTCACTTGCAGCTATAAGTGATTTTTGAAAAAGCATCTTTTGACAATACTTAGCATTGATCAAACAGCTCTGCATCAGAAAGAACCAGTATTTATTTGATCGAACAAAATGTTTGGTTTTGGGCTGACCAACATTTATTTATTTTGTATTGAGGAATCCTATTTAATTTAGTCTTTTTGATTATGTGTAATAGCAAGCATTGGATGCAAGAAGAATGTGTGAACAGTGTCTGAAAAAGACTGTACTTCCTCACTTAGGAAAGATAACTGGAAGTTTTACCCTTCAAATTCTTTCTCTGATTCTGATATTGACTTAATGGGTAAAGATGAGTAAATTCAATAGAGTCTGATATGGCTCACCACCCGCAGTGAATTGCCAAGCATGCTCAGCATCCATGGAAGCCATTGAATAGTGATAGTACTGAGTCCGGTGACTGAAGGGACTTTCTCCTTTCTCTCCAGTTTCCAAACCCAATAGCTATATTTTATTTCACTTACATCAGCATGAAGCTTGATTTGGAAAGCGCTGATGGAACTCATGAAAAGTGTTGTATTCGCAGAGCAATATGAAATTAAAGTTGGTATTTGGACTTGATTTTCCTTCCTTATTAAAAAAAAAAAATAAATATCCAGTTATTCCAGATTGCTCCCATTTACATACTACATCAAATTGTTTTTTCTAAAAATGTGTATTAATGCTGCTTATTAAAAAAAGAAAAAAAGTAAAGTACTCAGACTCCCAAACATCATAATGACTCCACTATGTGCCAAAAAAGGTGCTAGCAAATAATGTGTTTTCAGGAAAGGTCTGTTGACTGAGATAAAGAAAAGGCATGGGTGGCTTCACAGAGGAAGGACTGGATTTTCAGATCAGATTGAGTCAATTCTGCCTTTGCAAGAACACTGCAGTTAGTTCACTGGCTTTAGTCCACTGCCCTCCAGCTAAAGGCAGAGACTGACCACGTCTTACACAATGACTTTCTTGTCATTGTGTAAAAGACCTTTAATTTACCTTTTGTACTCATTCAGGCCAACGCTTTCACTAAAATGTGCTTGTGAAACCCAAGGCTTCAAAACTCGGAAACTGCTGCAATTCCACATTCAAATTATTTGAAGATTACTGCTGCCATAAAAATAACTACCCATTAGCCTAAAATATTCTTTGTACTCCCATGCTCTATTATAGGATTTTAAAAAAGCAAATTCGCTGTATTAGGTGAAAGGAATTTTAAATAGCATTAAGTATCAATGGAATTTACTTAGAGAACAATTTCTAAAAAATAGTTCTGATATTGTTTTAGGTACTGAGAGTATTTTTTCTGCTAGGTAACTGATAAAGACACACCTCAGACTGCAGCTGAGCAGAGAGAAGTCAAACCAGTCTCAGGCTTTGTGGTTGTCCTCTACTGTTTGCTACACAGAAGTAACCAACATTACCCATAAAAGCAGCAAAGTTCACTCAACTACTATTGCGGCCATACATGGACTCGCAGTGGTCTGCAGTCTTACTCAGATGTTCTCATGAAGTCCCCCCTATGCTTATTCTCACAAAGAAGTCCTCACCTGAAATAGCACCAGGTTTCCATTTTTCTTCTCAGTAGTGTTATAAAAGTAGGAAGTTGAACCAGTTTCCACATGGTCTCCTCATCCCTTAATACTGCAGAATTTTCCACAGAAAGCAATTTAATGCTTTCCCCTGAGACATAGAGAGGGTGAGAGGTATAGCTTAAAATAAGGTGATATATTCTGTCCCTCAAATACGGTTTGATACTGCTAATAAGCTGTTAATGATTCTTTGGACAGTTACTATTTTACATTCACCCTTGCACCTTGTACTATTTTACAGTGCCCTTGCAAAATTCACAGGAGTTACCTATGTCACTGAACGACATCTTATTTATAATTTCCACCCATGCAAACCCTTTCCCACTGTCATAATCCCTTCCCCCAAACTCTGCTTTTTGTTCTAAACAGTTCTTTCATTCCATTTGCTGTTAAATAGGAATGTGCTATAAAAATCAAAGTTTGTCTGTCATGGGAGAAATAAAAGCATTTTTCCATAAATCAGGACTACGTTACACACATTTAGCTATTAACTACTTACCCACATCTATATATGCTATTTATAATGGAGTAGATTTTGAAAGCTGCTGACAAAAACACATTGTTTAAATTGGTTTTGGTTTGGTGTTCAGCAATTTAGCAAAAGGACTCAGAAGTCTCTGACGGGCCTGACAGCATGTGCTGTTTCTCTAAGGAGAGTGCTCTGATGTGTCTTTTGAGTTGTATCAACACTTAGAGAATATAACTGATCCCTTGCATAGGTAATTGTAGAGAAACAAGAGATATGTTTCCATAACCTTGTTGTGCCTGTGGGGTGAGAGCTGAACTCACTTACGGCTCTGCTGGATCCCAATAAAAAAGCCTCAGCAATTAGGCAAGAGCACTGAAATAGGCAGAACAAGAGTTTTGAGGATGTGAAATGAATGCAAAAACCCAAAAATTTGAATCACAGTTTTAAGATGGGACTCCAGGAAGTCTGCAGATGTCATTTTCCATAAAAGAATGCAGCTAAGAAATCTGTCTTTCTCCGTTTTCTCTTCTTAGTAAGCACAGCTGGTCTATTCTTGAAGCAAAAAGTTTTCTTTAATCAAAATACATTTCATACATTTTGAGGACAGAAAAAAAAATATTGGGCTTTTGTTAAAAACAAATCGTGATTTTACATTAAATTATACAGCAATGCTCTCCATCTTCTACATTTGTCACTTGCCAAAATTGAGTTATAGTAAATGAACATTTTCAATAATCAGTACAATAATGTCTGATTTTAAAAAAGCCTTTTGTAGAGCAGAGGCATTGGAAGAACAACCCCTGGTTTTACAGGGCTAAAAAACCCTTTTGATTTCTTATTTATAGCTCTTCTTGAACGCATCTCCGAATCTGACAATTGAGCTCTGGTTGCCATCCCTTACCCTCCCTGCTTTGATTTTTTTCTCCTGGATTTTTCTTATATTTAACTATTTACCTTACACATGTGTTCTTCATGTCAGTATTCCTCTCTCTTCTTCCTCTTCCTTGGTATCTGTGATTTCCTCACTTTCTTCATTCATGGTCCTTCACACTTTTCCTCAATGCATTCTTGCCTTATGCTTTCTCTTCATGCCTATTCAATGGTTTTCAGCACAGATCCTAACTCTGCAAGGGTGATTTTTTCCCCTTTCCCCAGCTACCTTTTTCATAAAGTGCTGCCTTACTCGCTTCTCTCAGACCTCAGTTCTGTTTGACCTTGATGAATATGGCAAAACTGCAAGCCAGAAGCCTTTCAGAGCTATCTTCCAAACATTTCAGCTATGAGGATGAAGCTCCTTATGAGGCCACTATAGGGCAGTACGAGCACAAAGAATTTCATACGCTTTTAAAAAGCTTCATGCTCTATTACAGGTTCAGTTGCCCTAATGAAGAATCAAAATTTAATCTTGCATAAATTCTGTTACAGCTTGCTCAGATATTGCCAACGGAAGAGAATTTCCTGTTGTTCTTCAGATGCCAGCAGCTAAAGTCAAGTGAAGACTTCATGCAGGTACAGTATGAAAAGCTGCCTGTTGTAAAACCATCCAAGACCTGCTTGCCATAAATATATCATTAAAGCATTCACATTCTGATTGCAGACATGGAGGAAATATGACAGCGACCACAGTGGCTTCATTGATTCTGAGGAACTTAAGGTAAACCAGTATCTATGAGTATGCATGACATGATGATAGGTGTTGTATTACAGCCTTGCTGCTATCTCTTTCTTCAGATACCCACCTGTGCATGTTTTTGCATTTCAAACATGACAAAAAAGCAATATAATTAGCCGATGTTTTTATCACCAGTAAATTATTTAAAGTGAAACCCTAATCTCATCAATGTGTTTTGAAACATGTTTTAATTCACATCAAGTTTGTCTCAAGTGACTCAGGGTAGCATGTATCTTTGAAGTAAGAAAGCCTAAGAAAGGAAGATGGGCCTCTGGAGGCTATGTTGGTTATTTTTTCGGTATGTTAGGGAAGAGGTCTATTTTGTTCTGGCTTTTTCCTAAAGGTATCACTACCATTAATCACTATGCTGCTGGATGGACTATATCAAGTTCCATGTAACCCTACAGTTTCCTCTGTAATACTGTTACGCTAACACAAATGGAATTGTACTACCCGTGCTTGGTTAGCCTAGTAGGATTTTACTATCAGCTTTAATATGTACAAATAAGAGCAGAATCGAGATTATTCCATTAGCCATCTCAGCCTTGCAGAATTAAGAAACCTTAGAACTAGAGTGATTTTACTTCTCTAGTCATAAAACCAACAGTAATTTGTAGATGCTGAATTAGTGCCAGAGAATCACAGAGTGGCTGTTAGGAATCTCTGGAGGTCACCTTGTCCAACCTCCCTATTCAAGCAGAGCCGCCTAAGCCAGTTGCCCAGGATCCTGTCCAGACAGCTTTTGAACGTCTCCAAGGATGAAGACTCTGCAGCCTCTCTGGGCAACCTCTGCCAATGCTTAGTCACCCAAACAGTGAAAACATGTTTCCTGATGCTCAGAGAGGACCTCTTGTGTTTCACTTTGCGACTATTGTCTCTGGTCCTGTCACTACCCTGGCTCCATTCTCTTTCCACTCTCCCTTGAAATACTTACATACTTTCATGATGTCTCCCTGAAACTCCTTCAGGCTGAAGAGTCACAATCCTCTCAGCCTTTCCTCATAGGAGAGATGGTCATATACAATACCATCTGAGTAGGAAGGTGCCTTTTTCCACAGTTAATTGCACTTGATTCATTACTGTAGCTTAACATTCAAAGGAATCAAAGCAATTCATAGCAAGAGAAAAGCCCAGTGTCTATCCATCTAATATGGACTATTTTACCCATGTGGTATAAAGGAGAGTTATGTAAGTTTTATTAACTAAAGCACCAGGAGATCAAACTGTCCAAAATCATTACAGATCTTCTATTCAGAAAAGGAATCTATGTCTGAAAAATTCACATTTTTTTCATTTTCCCTTCCTCTTTTGAGTTTAGTATCTGAGTGACATTTGCTGAGGATCTAGCCTTAAGGTAACTCTCAGGTAGATGAGCCCATTCTTCTGCTGACTGATTGCAGGAGGTCAGTGTGCCTGAAGTTGGTAGGATTGGGAGAAGGTAGCACTTGAGAACTCTCCAGCTGTTAGATTGCCTTAAGGACTGCTGCTGACTGTTATAATTTAAAATAGACATAAAAAGGCAGAGCTGATTGAGGACTGGCTGAAGAATGGAGACGTTTTAACTGAATCCCTAATGGTCCCATCTCTCTTATGTTGTGAGATTTTTGTCTGCTTCAGAGAAACAGGTCATTTTAACATGTTGAAAATGAGACATAAATACAGTTTTATTTTTAGATCAGCATTTCAGACAAGTCCAAACATTTTAAGTATTTGCTATGTGAGGAGTACACCCACTGACAACTTTGTAAGTGAAATTCAAGCTGGAAATCAGGAAAACTTTCTAACAATAGTAATGGCAGTAGAATATATTGTCTAAGGGGGAGGCAGACTCATGATCACTGTGTTTTGGAAAGGCTTGGCAATAGCTCAGATTAGACAGTAATTCAGGAAGTTTAAATAGACATAATCCTTTCTTGAGACATGGAGATGGACTGGATAGCCTTTCAATGTCCTTTCCAGTTCTATTTTCCACCAAAGCACACAAGATTAAACATGTCTCCATAACATCCATTTACTACATTTCAGTCATGTTCTCCGTATACAACCTACCAGGAAGGGCCTCCAGCATGCAGGGGGCCAGACTAAAACAACTATAGTGGGTATTAGCCATATGACTATTGACATGGTTACATTCAAGTTCAGGAATATAAGTATATTTTCTTACATGCTTCCCCATTTTCTATCTTGAAATGTGGACCAAAATTCCACAAAGACAATGACATTTCAACTGATGACAGGAATTAGGTGCTTCATTGAGCACTGACAGGCATACAGACATCTCAGGTCTCGTAATGCCCCTGCTAAACAATTTGGTAACTTTCTTTTTTTTTCATGTCATAGATCTAGTGCAGAAATTTGAAACACTGAGTGAGTGAAAACCATCTTACTTTTTAGAGTAAAAATGGCTGGTATTTCAAATCATGTGACATCAAATTCTCATGCAAAAATGAAACGAAATTGGCTGCACACATTTGAATACAAGGTAGGAAGGAGCAATGTTCACATCTAGCATTAGGTAGTGCCATAGGCAAGGACAAAACTTGATTAATCATTCATTCTTTCTGTAAAATTGTTCCTATGTTGCAAGAAGTGATTAGGCATCCAAGTTTTCAAGGAGACACAAGGTTAATTAGTTTAGTTTACTGATAGAGCTGATTAGGAAGCAGTATTCTTGAAAGCTAAACTTTTTTCCAAATTCACTATACAACAAACGGCATAAAATGAAGAAAGATATGAGTCACTTTTTCCAAATAAAATGCAATATACTGGAACTTGTCAAAAGAAACTGTTATATTTTTAGCTGTTAGTAACTAATTTTTTAATACTTTGGAACTTCATCAGTAAATACTAAAGTGTAAGTAAAATAGTATTTCCCATTACTTTAATCTGAAGTTAGCAAGTCAAACATTTTACACTATACATAAAAATTCACCTATTACTCTTCTATTTAACAGAGCTTCTTGAAAGATTTATTACAGAAAGCAAATAAGCAGATTGAAGACTCAAAGCTAACGGAATACACAGAAATAATGGTAAGATTATTTAAAGGAATAATGGGTTAATCTAAACTCTGTTTATCTTTAGCGACTGGAAGACTCCAAATGACTTGGAGACCCAGGTCCCAATCAATCTATGTCATTGGAATGATGAGACAACTGTGGCATCTAGCACAGCACATACTTCTGCAGCTACTGAGTTTCGATGGGCAGTTTTCAGCACTGCTTAAAAAACAAAAGCCCAGGAATTTTGAAGCTACTTGGTATTTATTTATCACATCATGCCATAGTATTTTCCTGGTTTATTTGCTTGTGCTGTTAGTTGTAAAACTGAAGTCTTCACAGTTCATAGGAGAAAAAATTCCAGTCATATTTACATTATTATGTTTAGATCAAATTAATTTGGAGTTACTTTCTGTTTTGCCTTTTTACAGTGCGGTGATGTCTGTCTCTTGTCTTAAAAGCCATCATTGCATGGTAGCTTCTTATCAGATTTACAAACCTCTCACACTTTCCTTCTCCCTCTCCTTCAAGAAGGAGTTATTGATGTTTTAGATAGACACTATAACAGACTGTTGTTTCCCTGGCCTTAAATCAGCCCATCCTTAGAACGTCCTTCCATCCCACTGCTACAGTACCCCCCAGTAAGGACACTTACTGGCTTCTGTGTGGGCTTTTCAAGAAAACATATAACTTCAGGAAACATATAACACTACATTTTTTGTTTTACCAGCTTGTTTTCATCCTAAAATATTTTTAGTAATTTAAAACATGCTAGGAAAACACTCTATCCCTCAAACTGGCTTGAGAATGGCCAAACAAAACTTGTGTTTCTCCTGGAAAAAGTCTGTTGGTCCATTGTACCATTATAAACCGTTTACTTAGAATTGTCACTGTTTATTCACTGGTGAAGATAAAACATATCCTTTCATTCAGGGAGCTTTGTGACCTTCATCTAAAAGTGTGCTCTAAGTTCTAGCCTCTTCAGAGAGACACAATGACAAGGAATTTAGTTACAAGAAAAAAAATAAAAAAATAAGCCCAGTTCTCCCATAATCTCCTCAGAAGACAGAAGACTTAAGAGAAAACATGCGGTCCTGAGCAGCAGTGGCAGGCACAGCTAGCCATTAACAACTCATCCAAATACAAAATATGTTGACTTCACAGCTGCCACTACTTACCTCCCCCAAATGCAAATCTGCTTTCACAGGAAATGCATGCAAGGCAGATGTTTTTTTGCAAAGGAAGGAAATATTAAGAGGAACCAGAGTGTTACGTAGAAATAAACGTTTGTAGAATTGGTAACTTTTTCTGGTATCCTTTGCCATTTATTATGTATTAACCAAGTGAAATCAGGTCTGTTTCCATTGCATTGCATTAATTACATCTTTAAAAGTATACATGCTTAGATATGTATGTCAGTATAGAATATCACTTTTCCTCACCTATAAACTACATCTAAAATTAATATGATTGCAAGTGATGGGATGGAGTGTTGGTGCTTTCAGTGTTTTGTTGTCTACTGCTTTTCTGACACTTTTATAGAGCAAATGCAATATCGTGTTTCTAAGTAGAAAAATGGAACTGTACAGACATAAATACTGGGAGAAGAAGTCCCACACAGGAACAATATCTCCATCTACTTCTAATGAGGTTTTTGTGCCTCTCAAGCAGCAGGAGCTCATACTTTCAAGGCCTCAAAGGAAAATACTTTAATACAATAGAGTTATTAAAATTATTAGAAATAATATTATTTTGTCAAATTACATTATTTCTTCCTGTAATTTAATTATGCATATGTGGAGAAATTTATTTCCCCATTTTCACACCATCAACAAAATATGATCATCTGCAGCGTATGTTCACTACTTTTCTTTTTAAAAAAAAATATATCACAGTAACAGAACATTATCTTTCCTTAAATATTTAGACCTAGCAGTCAATTGAATGAAATGTCTATTATTTTCTCTCAAATGAATTGAATACCTGAGATTTTATTGAACTTTATCTGATGTTTTTTTCATCTTTATGAATAGAGAATAATAATTCTATTATCAAATCATGACATGAAGTCGAAAGTAATGCATTATCACATCAACACTCCTCTCATTTATAAACAATTGTATTTCTCATACAGGACATTAATCACTGTAGGAGGGTTAAGACCTACCTTACAGTAGGTTAATCAGAATGGGTCATCTCATCAAGCTTTTGCAGTAGAATTAATTACTATAAATTACTTAGCACTTAAAATAAATGTATTACACAGCAAATGTGACAGATTGAAACCTGGGCTGTCATTTCAGGATTAAATTAATTGCATTTAAATTTTTCAAATAAGTGTTTTCTTCATTATGTTGATTAATTTTGATTAGCAATGTAAAATTATATATTCTTTCAGCTCAGGATGTTTGATGCAAACAATGATGGAAAGTTGGAGCTTACTGAACTGGCCAGGTATGTCTCCTGTTTATTTTTACTACAAATACCATGTACCAAATGCTGTAATGGAAACAGTTAAATATTTTGACCTTTGTTTTTTCTCTCCAAAGACTACTCCCTGTACAGGAAAATTTTCTTATTAAATTTCAGGTATGAATATTCACATTCTTCACGTAACCTGTCACCATCACACATAACTGGTCTCATTAATGGATTTGTTTTCCTTTTGGCATTTAGGGTGTCAAAATGTGTGCAAAAGAATTCAATAAAGCCTTTGAGATGTATGATCAAGTAAGTCGTCAAAAAAACCCTTTTTATTAATTGTGTAGTTTAATGGCACTTATTTTCTGAATTTGTGGAAAACTAGACATAACCTCAGAAATTAAAAAAAAAAAAATTATCTTTAATGGTATTTTTTAGGATGGCAATGGCTATATAGATGAAAATGAACTTGATGCCCTACTGAAGGATCTCTGTGAAAAGAACAAAAAGGTAATCCTGAAGGACTTTTTTCCCCCCTAGAGATTAGATTTAATTTGTATTTTAAGGACACTTTAATCCACCCTAAGATAAATATAGAGCTTCTAAGTCATAATTCCTGAAGTCAAAGTACAACTAAAAATTGTGGTGGAAATAATGGCAGTGTAAATCCTGAACTAAGGAACTTGTGATTACACAATGACACAGTCAAAAGCTTGCTTGCTTCTGAGATACCAGCTATCAGCAAGCCAACATATGGCTATAATATGGATAACATACAAATAGATAAACAACATTTGCAATGTGTTGCGTTTGGACAGGCTGAGAATACTCTTTTTTTATCTCATTTCCTGACACTGGAAGTAAACTTGTTCATGCTGATAACTAAACAAGATTATAAAGCATTATCTGTTCTTTAAATAGGAATTAGACATTACCAACCTTGCAACATACAAGAAAAGCATCATGGCCTTGTCCGATGGAGGAAAGCTTTACCGAGCAGAATTGGCTCTTATTCTCTGTGCTGAGGAAAACTAGAGCTCTTCTATCATGTCCACTTAACTAGTGATGTACTCTACACAATAACTGTGCACTGTAAGGGAGTAGGCTGTATTTTTAAACTGCATATAGAAAATTAGCCAGGATGTGTGGCACATTCCTTTCAGTTTGTTTCTATACTGTTTGTAATGTACAGTTTTTGTAACAATAAGATTGATAAAGAGAATGTCTATGTTTGGGCCAGTGTCTATATTCAAAAAGAAACTAAAATATGTCAGGGTTGGTTTTGGTTGAGTTTTTTGCTTTCATAAACATGCCTGGAGAAAAATTAAACCTGCTGACATTGCTGTGGTCATCATATCCTTTGACACTTGCAACATTTCTTATTGAACTACGTAACAAAAAGATCTACAGGTATCTTTCCCATTACAACTAAATGTGGGGGTTTTAAATATAAAACATGAATTCAGATTAAATATGATCTAGTCTGAAATAGGAAGGAGACATTGGCATGTCTGATTTCCAAAATTTAGTAAGGCACTAATATTTTGAGTTGTCGAGCCACCCACTTACAGGTCTGTGCACTCTGCAGTTTTACAATTACTCTTCTCATTACGAATTCATAGCATATAGACAAAGCATTTATCTGGAATAGATCTCCATGCAGTAGTTGATAAAAATATAGTTTTCAATCTAGCTGTTTTACTGAATTTAAACATAGGCACTTCAGAAATAAATGCCTTTAATCTGTCTTGGAATCCTGAGTAAATGACAGGTAGCATAGTTAATACACAGATTAACATATATTATAAGTGTACCTTTCATGACTATTGCTGTGTCAGAGAATATGACAATCCATTTTCTAAACTATTTTCACATTTTGCAGGTTATAATTATTCTAGTAAATTGCTGTTTTTACATCATATTCTGTGTAATCTATAATTAAATTTAATATCCTAAGATTGCTGGTGTCTAGTTTGTGTATCTCCTGGATTCTTATTTCTGTACCCTGTAAAGGACAAACTGTCTATTTAAAAAAAAAAAAAATGTGCCTCCTTGGAACTTACAGTGAATTACTAGTCTATAATAGTAGTATTGAAATTTGACACTAAATGAAGAAAGCAGTAAAGATTTTATAAAAATTTAGTAATTTAGTTTACATGGTGGGCTCTGCTTTTTGTTAGAGATGTATTTTCTAAATGGGAACTATACTATGAAGCAGCCTGTCTTCTTGCATCTTTGTTTTTTTGGCCTGGCTCCCTTTTTACTTTACATCAGTTTTATGACAGATGAGTTCATGACTGTCCAGGCCATTGCTTCCAGAAAGTACTGGGGAAGGAAGGAAATTGGGCTGTGTCTTAAAGCCAATAAACCTATGCTGCCTCCATGTACAACTGTTTCAGAAGCAAGTCCAGGTTAGCAGGTTAGTTATGTACATTTTTTCAGATGCATGTCTGCATCTTATTTAACAAATGGAAGCAAATGCTTTTTATTTGAAATGTGTCTCAAACAATGAGGCTCAGATCCTTCAGGATTACACTCAAATGAACTCCCACTGAAATGAATCCTTAATTCCTCAGGTGAACTCAGGCAACTAAATACCATTTCAGGAATAGCCTTAGGCTCTCTCCAGGCTGAGCTTTGGAAAGTTAAGGAGTAGGTGGTGCTGGATGGGGTCTTGCTGGGAAAAAAAACACACAAAAAATTAAAATAAGGTTAACCTAGCTCATTCTCACTGCTTTACTCCCACTCCATGTGCAGTGATTTAACTTCTCACCTGCTTGTCTCCTCTTTTCTCTATGCAATGTGAAATACAATTGTGTACGTTAAGTGAAGGAACAGTGAACCTGCCTATCAGTCCAATAAATGATTGATATTGTTCATACTGTGCACTTGAAGCCCTGGATTTTGCTTTATTTAAAGAGTATAAAGAAAAAAACCCTCGTGTGTACAAATATGATGTTTGCTAAGCAGAAGATAAAGCATTTAAAGTGTTTTGACAGAGTCACCACAGAAACTGAAATCTGTCTTCCTGAACATGAGTAAACTGGCACAAACCTGTTCTGAAGCCACCCTTCTGCTACTGCTGCTGCCCACTAGCTGGCTCTGCTGTGGAGCACAACACAGAAAGCAGGTCTCAGTCACCCACAGGCACTGCTTCCTGCAGTTACTTCTCATAAATAAAATTTGGACTAGAAGACAGCAATTAAAAACCCCAGTGTAAGTAAAGGTGCCTATTGTGTCAGTGCAAAGTGAAGTGTGACAAGTATGGCTAAATCAAAACCACTGTAAAAACTCCAGGGTTTCAATTCTCTAAATCACACCTGGGCAGACCTTTAAAAAATGTCATGGTTGGGATAGAACGAGGCTTAGAATAAAAAGAAAGGTGATGATAGGGAAATCTGAAAGCTTTTTTCTTCTGGTAGACATCTGGTGACCAAAGAAAAGTAAAATCATAGCATACCCAAAGATTAATTACGTGACACAGTGCAGGTATTCCATATTCCAGCTAGGCCGGGATAACTGACTGACACGAGCTACCTGGGTTTCACTTTGCTGAAGCTATTAACCATTTTGCTGTCTAAAAATATATACTTTATTAAAATAAACATTCAAATAAGCATTCAAGCTAACAAATACTCTATCTGTCCTAAAAATGACAAGTACGCTCTAAAAAATTTTAGCCCATTCTAGTTTAAATGTGTACAGATTAAAATTTAACACAGTGCCAGGTATTCAAAGATGATTTTCTATTAATTTTAAAGCAGAAACCAGCAAACTTTTACTAAGCGTGAAATTAAAAAACAAGAACAGTAACTATTAGGCCCTTCATCAAATGCATTATAAGTGCAGTATTTGCTGACGGAAGTAAACCTTAACAGTAGCAGGCGAGGCAAAGTGAATGCCTGCTTCCAGTGGTGCCCACATCACTGTCCCAGCAGCCCACCTCAGGGGCCACTAACATTGCCTGGCTGACCACTATTGGGAATATCATGTGAATTTTCACCGACAACTTAATTGGGATTGAACATGGGCCTTGAAGTGAGTAATTTGGCTTTCATTCGTTTACTGCTGCACTGTTCTATCCTCAACACTCCATGCACAGTACATGGCACCAATCTAATCCTCCCTGCTTACAACACACTTATGCATCTTTGAAAAGATTACCCACACGTGCTTACAGAATTTTGAAACAGCATGTTCCATGTCAAATGTCAAATATAGATCAGGATGTTGACAGTCAGCAGTGCTTTTATACAAAATGAACCTTGCCAAGGAACAAGATACATACACGCTGCTGCTGAACTCCACTGAAGGATTAAGCCTTTGTTTCACTACACAAGGTTTGCTTTTTTTCATTTATACTAAGCTCTCATCAAAATCATGGCTATAATCACTGGCTGTGCAGGCAAACCGAAATCCACACTGACTTGCAGTGTCTATGAGGCGGCATAGAATCCATATTTAGGCAACCAAATATACCCGGCCTGATTTTCTGAAATGCTGAGTGCCTCCAAATCCCTCTGAAATCAACTGGTTGTTCTGCACTGCTTAAAAGCAGAGCAGTGCACTGAAATCCCAAAGACTATTTTATTTTACTGCATATTAAATGAACACATAAAAGACTGTAGGGTTACCCTGGTTACAGTGAGATTACATGCTTAGCAGTTAAAACACAAGATGCTCCATGAAGTTAGACAAAGGTACAAACTTCCTTGTAATTCAGTGTCTTTACTTACATGTTATCAATATGTGGAAAAACTAAATATAAATGAGCAGTTCATGTGCAAATAAACACAGAAGCCAGAATGGACAGGTAGGAACTCCCACCAACTAGTGGCATCTTCTGCTTTTGAAGCAAATTCTTGAAATGGAAAACATTAGCAATATTCTCAACAGTAATTGAAATATTTAGGAGGAAGGAATTCCCAAAAACAGAACCAGAGATTGAGCGCAGTTCTGGTATCATACTGAAGATGTAATACAACCGCTGTCTTTCATCTGCAACCTTAAATGATTTTTATAACTTGTTTATAAGCCTCTCCTATAGCACAATACTGCTTTTACAGCACTGAATTTATCTAAGAAATTTTAACAGACAGGTTCAAAGACAGTCAATCATCAGCAGAAATAAAAAGGGTCATTTCAAGATTTAATCAAGGAGACAAGATGTACTTTTCAGTTGAAAGCAGACAACGAATCCCCTTTGTGGATGTCTCAAAGATTCGTTCATGGAAGTGGTAACACCTTTGACTGATGAGTCATAGACAAGTCATCTAAAAAAAGGTATTTGGATTCCAGTAGAGTTTTCCCCAATTCATGAAAATTAAACTTCTTCTGCAACCCTACTGACTCCTGTTGCAATCTCCAATGTATAACATCACTTTTTCTGACTCATTCCTCCAACTTCTTATCCCTCCAACTTCATCTCCATAAAATGATTATGCCACAAAGCAATACCTTTTTTCATCCTTCCCTTTACATTGTGGCTCACTGGCAATCTCAGAGAGGGTGAGGAATGTAACCATCTCAGGACAAATATGTCAAACTAAGACAGTTTGTTTAAAGTGGACACTATCTCCTGCCAGTTTTGCTATGTCTGAAATGAAGTAGCTGTGATGACTGTGTTTTGTCAGTCTGTGTGCAATACTCAGCTGTGGAGCATGCTTGTGGACTGAGCAACTCCTGGGTTTTCAGGGTATCTTATGCCTTTTTCAGGACAGTCTAATCCTTGAAGCCAAACCAGACGCTGCCTGGGTTAGGCAGTAGCTATAAGGCTATTTTCTCTTGTTCTTTCCCTCAGTTTAGATGTCCTATGTTGCTATTTTAGTAAAAAAAAATAAATTGTATTTAGGCAAAACAAACTTGAGAGGTTTAAGATTCATACCTTCATCATAACGTTCTGTTCCTGTCCCTACCAAGACTAACAACTCCTAATGAGGGAAATGCATCCCAGTCAGATCATTCCATTCTCCTGCAGAAGCAAATGACAAGATCAGAGTTATGTTTTTTCACTTAGCCAAGTCTGTTTATTAGGAAATATTTTGCAAGCTATCATAACATATAACTCTTAAAAAATTATATTCCAATTCTGAAACTTGCATCAACACATTGTATAAATTTGTCAAGACAATGTTCAGAAACTAAAAACAACTAACTTGTGTAATTTGAAATGAATGTCACTGGTATAGGCAAGACAAAAGAAACTCTGTTCTTATTATAGTTGCTCATTAACATTGAAAATGTGCTTTCTGTTTTCATCACTGAATAACTCATACTTTAAAAATGTTGTCACTTAACAATTAATAATTCATTTAGCTATGAACAGTAAACAGGCAGAAGATGATACTTCAGAAGAAATGCCCATTTCTACAAACCTGTTATTGAATAAATCTCCAGTACCTATTTACAAGACAAGCTTTAAGAGGTCTCCCTTAAATATTTTGACCTTATTACATAAAGCAAAACGTGCCATCCTTAAAGGATATGTTGCAGTAACTCTGATGGTTCACTGAAGAGCTTCAGTCCCTGAAAGGCTCACTATGAATTTAAATGAGTTTCTCCTAGATGCAAACCTGGCCTGAATCTCTCTGATGAGTGAAACAATAAAAGAAAAAGATGTTTTCATTTTTTAATTATTAGATCAAGAAGAAGTATTCATTTTAAACTGCAAAAGCACTTGACATTCTTTAAGTACTTTTGTATAGGAAGCCACTGGCTTTTGCTGTGGAAAAGAAACATTTACGAAATGAGGTCTGTCAAGTTTGCTTTCTAAACAAAGGACAGACCATGCACAGCCTGACTCCAGATAACCTATTAAATACTGCATAGAAATACTTGATGTTACCACAGCTCTCAAACATGTATTTGTACATTTTTCTGAAACTCTTTTTTTTCAAGTGTCAAAGTATTATATGCAACTGTGTCCTATACAAAGAGAAAATATCAGTATATATTGCAAAAGCATGATGAGCAAAAACCAGTACACATAGGCCTAAACTTTCAATTAAATCACTTTTTTGGGGAAAAAACATGGATCTGATATGAGAATTCAATCTTGACAGCAGGCCTACCAAGCTCAAGATTCTACAAAAAAGCCTTGCATTATACTCAGTAGACACCTTGAAGGCTGCTATGATAAATACATTTGCTTTATTTTATTGTCAGTGCCAGAGATGCTATTCAATCCCCCACAGGACCATCACTCATGGGAGAAAGCTGGCACACAGAAGCCTGCACTAATATAGTCCACACTTCAGGCAGAAGTATTAGCTTGCTTCAGATTTGTAATAAGGCAATCAAGTGACTTCAAAGTCAGATGTGGTCATATGTATGTATGTCCTGAATTGTGAGAAAAAATATATGACCAACAGCAGCACCTGGAAGAATACATCCTTGAACTGCTTCTATGGTCCTGACTCTTAAATCACTGTTTCAGTCTCAAGGCACACAAAGCTATGTACACACTTGTGTGTGTGGACAGCCTGGAGCTCTGGTTAAACATCAGAGGAAAAAAGGAAAAAAAAAGCTGTAAAGGCCAGAGCCTGATAATTTCTTTCAAGAATTCCAGCCATTGTCCGAAACAGGAGGGAAAACAACTAACAACTCCCTAATTTGAAATACTAAAAGAGAGACAGCAATTTTTTTTGGCACCTGCTTATTTGGGATGGATAAACTGACCAGATTCAGAGGTAATGCCATCTTAAAGTTTCTTTAAAACAAGCCTGCGTATGCAAATGAAACCTAAGGATTTTTTGCAGACAACAATTGAGGTATCAACTTTCAGTCCTAATTTAACAATTCCTGTTACTAGACTTAAATAAGCCACTTTTTTATGGAGAGACTCCCCTAGTCACACACGTTAATAGCAAATGATTTTTAGTTTCTCATTTTTGAGAACATTGAATTAATCATGACAAAGAGCTCGCTCCTCAGCACAGCATTTCAGGTCCTTAAATGCCATTGTTAAAGTTCAGCACAAGCTAATTAACAGACTGAAAATGTCACAAAAGATGAGACCAAGAGAGTCATGCATTTCAAGATTTTGTAAGTAACCACAGGAGTTACATCCCATCTCAGTGTACGTAGTCCGGCTAATAACTTGAAACTTTATTTGCAGGTTTAGGACTTTTTATTGAAGTGTGAAGATTAGGACTTAATTTTTTGGGTTTTTTTCTTCAGATTCATAATTATGTTCAGTTATGATAGTGCTATTAGAATTACAATGTTAAGAAGGAGACACTTGCATATATCTGAGGAAAAAAAATCCTCTGAGGTGTGTATATATATATATAAAAGGTAACTGTAGTCCATGGCTGTGTAAGACAATCTAAAGAACAGTAAAATTTCAGGTACTAACTGTTGTTCACTGTTGGCAACAGATTAGATTTTATATGGGAAAAATATCCAGGCTATATTCAAAATACGACAATTTCAAAATACTTTATTAAAATTAGCATACAAAAGATTTTGAAGGCTATTTCTCAATTGGTTATTTCTAAACACTAATGAAAAAGTAGTGGTTCATTTCCAAGAATCTCCACCATACCATTACGTATTTTAAGAGCCTTTTGTTTTTCTAATCATTGCTTCCATCATATCCCACTGCTCTTTGGTAACCTAAAAAAGAAAAGAGCATTTTATTGGAATTCCATATAATAATTACACATCTGAGTGCCTGGATGTAAAATAAAAAGAAAGGAAATCAATACCCTTTTCAAATCATTGAATTCTCCTGCCATAGAAACATATTCTCCACCATCCATTCTAATAACCTAGAGAAAGCATAAACAATGTATTTAGTAATAGTAGGTTTTTTGTAGTCTTCCCTTGTTATGAACTGTGAAAATAATTTTTACGGATTTGGGTGAGAAAACTCCATGCTCAAAATTATCAATTTAATGACTTCTAGAACTTCTTTTTAAAGGTACTAACTAACATGCAGTACCACTAAAAGCTGAATAATACTTGTACAGGATTTCAAATGAAGGTATTTTGCTTCATTTATGAAACCAGTGGTTTAAAAAATATCAGTAAAACTCACATCATCATTGGGTTAATTGTATAAACAAGATCAACCAAAACTCACTGCTCCATTAACCCAGCTTGCATAGTCACTGCAGAAATAGGCAGCAAGATTTGCAATTTCTTCTACAGTTCCCAGACGACCACAGGGAATCCTCTCAATCATCTTCTTCTCAAATGTGCCTGTTGGGTCAAGACGACTAAAGGCACCCTGAGAATTAAGAGAAACATTAAAGTTACAACTATAGCAGAAAATAAAATCCAGCAGAGATTTGACTCCACATACACAATATGGAAGTTAATATTTGTGAGTAAGCTGTCTACACCCTCTTTGTCAGTAGCATAAAAAGTAAGCAGTAGGAAAGAGAAAACAATTTATCCCTTTTGCACTGATATACATCTACTGAGGATGAAAAGCTGGACTGTGACACCTCTGGGATACTCACCCACCACCTATCTGTGAAAAACATAAGGGAATAATGATCTTTATTTTTCAAACACTCTTGGTAAACATTTGAAGAAATAAGCAAGACTCAAAATTGCTGCATGGACAGGGGAGAGGAAGAAGGGGAGAAGTAGGAAAGTGCCCAGAAATAAATTATATGTGAGTAAATAAAATGTAAAATAAAAAATCACATTCAGTTAAATTGTAGCAACTGCTAGAACTGAAGTAAGTTACTGGAAGTTTTAGTATTTAAGTAACTTAAAATGGTTTGCGAAATAGAAGGGGTTTTTTGTTCTTCCTGGCTTCTCCACAAGGAAACAACCTCCTCATGTAACATTAGAAATGTAACAGTAACATTTAAGTTACTTAAGAGTTAAAGCACACTGTAATTTATGTAATCATTGCTGTAGCCACCCATTTAAGTCTTCTACTGCCGCGTTTTTAAAAGTCAGTTTATAAACTTAATGCTATTCAGCTTGTATGCTTTTTTCTTTTCCCATCATGACTTACAACAGTATTTTTTAAATAAATGGATACAATCCCTAAGGCAGAAAACCTTCATTTTGAAATATGCTGTCTTAAGTAAAGCCTTTTTATGCTTTCAGGGAAATTTTAACTAGAGACTAGTACAACAAATATAGTACTTTGTTAAGAACACACAGTATCTCAAGTGTTACATACTATTAATTTAAAGGAGAAACATTTAGTTTAGGGAGGTAGTAATATTGACATTTCAAGCACATAACTTGTCAAACATTATGAGAATCTATAAATCAAAGAGATCTCACTGTGATATAGTGGATACCAAACATTTATATGGATTCAAAATGGAACAGGACAAAGTAATGGAAGAATAAAATCTACCAAGATAACTGCAATATGAAGAGACACCAACTGCACCAAACTCCCCAGGCCATAGAATGCCAGAGGCTGACGACACAAAGAAGAAATTTCATTAAATGTTTTTCTTCTACTCTTGCCTAAAATCCACAACATACATGACCTGGAGGACTTTTAGTCTGGTCTTATAATGTTATTTCAACTTTCTTATAACGCTGCTGATTCTGCCACTTGTTTTTCTTTACATTCAAATGAGTTATAACTAAGCTCTACAGTGCAGCATTTAAAACTGATTAGAGGGGGAAAAAAATAAGAAAAAAAAAGAAAAGTAAGAAGAAAAGCAACTCTACACCCCTAACCTAAAACAACAGTAAAACCAACTGTGAAACATTTTACAGGTAGTAGGAAGACCATTATTATCTGTTACTGCTCATAATTCTAATACTTTGATTCAATGGAAAACGGACCCTCCTCTCTTCTCCTGCAGGACTGCTTTCTTTACTCTTCCTGTTCCAGCTGGTCTGGATTACTTCCTTCAAACCCTCCAGTTCTCCTTTTCACTCACATCAAAGCTGCTCAGTTCTTTGCCGACTTAGTTTTCCTAGTTTTGAGATTTTCAACAAAACTAGCGAGATTCTGTTCTCTTATACCTAAAAGAGATTCTGAAATTTTGGAATTGATGAGATATTTTGTTTAAAAATTAGGAGTTCAGGCAGAAACAGACACTTTACTCCAACAAGTGTAAGAATTCACTTCACTTGGCAAACTAGGTACAAACAGTTGGTAAGAATAGACATTAAATATTTTGATATATAAATTCTTTGAAAGACTTAAAAAGGTTCAGTTTATATCAACTGTAGTAGAAAGGGGCAGTGGCAAGTTTCAGAAGGTCAACAAATCCTACTTTACAAAAACCATGAATGGGAAGCTTGTTCAATATTCCAGCACAGTCTTGACTACCAGGGAAATCAAACTTTAATTTAACAGATATAGAAAAGGTTAGACTATCTTAAAGTTAAGTCTACTACAAAGCATATTCGAGGCTGAGTTTTGCTTCATGCTATGTACCTTTGTTTTTATTGGACCTGGTTGAATCACATTGAATCTCATGCCATATTTACCCCATTCAGCCGCAAGAGACCTAAAAATTCATTAACAGAATGCATCAATATTTTAAGCACAATAATATTTTAATAATCCTATTCAGAAAAAACATTAGAACTTTCCTGAAACATACTTAAGGGTTTTTTTGTTCTTAACAAAAACATTTCAGAGAAGAAAAAAAAAAAAAGGCATTCATGAACAGAGGAATATTGACTTAATAGATGCATCATAGAGCAGCATTAAGGAGTAATTCTTTCTCCCTTGCAAATGACATGATTCCAGCACCTAAATTCCTTGACAAAGAACTGTTAAGTCACCATCTTGCTCTGGAAATTTAGACTATGCCACCAGTACACATTTTAACATTTTCAACATAGCTCTCGCTTTACATGTTTTGAAATTACAAAAAATAGAGGATGCATTCTAAAATAGGACCACTAGAATAATTTTGCTTAATGGTATTTTCTCTGTATAACAAGTATTTCGGATGGATGACTTATATGGTGAATTAATTAGGTGAGTCATAAAGTCTCTGAAAAGTACACATTTCAGTTACAGCTCTACAGAACAGAAATCAAGACCATTACTCAGACCCTTGTTTTTTTCCAGATAAAGAATTCTAGAAGATTGTCAAACTATTCAATTCCTTCTGCCAAAGACAAAGATCTACGTACTAAAAAGGACTAGCCTGAAGTTAATAATGAGAGAAATCCCTTTTTTTGCTGAGTAACATGAATGCATTACATGATACTGTTCTGAATTAAGGATAACTGCAGTCCTTAACTTAAAAGAGTGATAGGAAACAAATTTCTTGATGAAACTAAACAGAGGTGAAGCCACAGTATACTGCACCCAAATACAATCACATGTTTTCCTGAGATAAAAGAATATGGAAAACACTATAGACCTCAAACAGTTCCCCTAATAACAGCCTCTAAGTGCTGGATCACCTATGAGAATGCAAGAGAAACTGAACATCCAAACTCCTTAAAACTGAAACTTTGGAACTTGCTATTGCCAAAAGTGGCAGTTCTACTAGTCTTTATCTTGACCTTGTGACAAAACCCATCAAAATAGTAACAGTTAATATTTTTTCTTTAAGAAGCTGCCAGCATACTAAGATATTTTTAAGATACTGGAGCCTGGACGGATCTCTTATGGTACAAGGGAATAGGATTATACCAACTAGCTCCATTTTTATAAACCAATTACTCTATCTCAGGTATGTGAAAACCAGAACATATATTTTGCTGTATTACTCACTTGCTCATTGCTTCTACACCAGCTTTCGCAGAGGCACTTGGCAACACAAATCCTGAACCACTCTCAGCATAAATTGTTGTAATAGCCAGGAATGCTGCTCCTAGAAGTTGCAAACACACTTAAAAAAAATCTCACACCAAACAAATAAAAAAAAATATATGAAGATCAAACTCTGAACTTAAGGTAAAAGCACCATGAGGGGTACAGAAGTTCGCAGTTCAAGTGTTAGGGATGCCATTTCATTCTGGACTGTGAAAAGGCATTTTAGAATACAGTCTTGGAAGCTTTGTTTTCAAGCCTTTTTATTTCAGTTCCCTCTTTTGCATGACTTTTAAGAGTTGTTCCAGCTAAGTGTAAATAGCTATTGATTAGGCTCCAAAGGTCTAAACCCTCACATTTCTACCGATAATGAATTTAATGCACAAATCAGTCTACCTGGACTGAAGGCCTAAAATCTTACAGTGTTTTTTTTTTCAGAAGCTGCACTAGTCTAGTTTTCAGTAATCAGGTATATTTTGCCCTAATTTCATCAAATCCTGAGTGGGGAAAAAAAGAAATAAAATCAGCATTAACTATTAGGTTTGGCATAATCTTAAAGTGACACAGTTGAGGGTTTGAATTAAAGTTTATACAGAAAAAAATAATTTTTAAAGACATTTTCAGAAACTTTTTCTGCAGTAGAGCCTATTACAAAGTTAACCTGCATGACTTCCTCCTTTATCATCACAACAAACCCTGTTATAAAAAGACTGCTTTCTTTTATATGCTGTATTTTATAACAGATATAGCAAAAAGCATCCTGGAAAATAATGGAAACTGCTGATTCAATCTGTCTTTTACAGACTCCTGCAAATTTTGTCTGGTCAATGACTAGCATTAGCTTACTGAACTAGGAAATGGGGGACAAGGAATGACAGTTCACTACTTAAGCCACAGTAACTAAAATAAGTGTTCTACTTACTATAATTTTAAAATAATTTAATTAGAATAGCTAACGAAGGGATATTTCTAAAACAATATACATTACTGATAGATTGTATGTAAAGTAGAGACTCAGGTAAAGAATTACAATTATGTTACAGGAGAGAAACTAAAGAGAACCATGAACAATCACTGATTGAAATGCTAGCAGATATCCAGAAACGTGGTCCCTGCTTATAAAACAATCTACACTGAGCGACTTTGAAAAGAAAAATCAACACAGGCAAAAAAACATGTTAAGTAGAGGTGAGTTAGGTGAACCTAATACAGAAGAAAGAATAACTCATAAGTTTACAGCTCTGAGATTTAAAGTCCACTTCAGTTCATACAAAACTTTTATTTGTAAAGCCTATACTCATAAAATGGACAGTAACTGAGCAATTAACTACTCCCACTTTGTAAAACTAAATAACAGAGTAGCAGAATAAAAATTCTTTTTAAACACCAGCACAAACTTAAGAGTCTAAACACAGAAAAGTTGTATTATTTACTACATTAGATTTAACAATAGGTCATGCTGCAGACCTAAAGATGTGCCAACGTTTTAAAAACTGTCAGATTCATAATACCCTCACAGACTGCTCTAAAATTAGATAGCACAACCACACATCAGAAACTAAAGTATCTGCTCAAAATTAAAAAATAAACAAGTAAAAAGAAAATGAAGGTGGAGAATAGAGAACAAAGAGGTACAGCTGATGTACTTGCAAAGACATGTCTTAAAGAAAGCCTTAAATAAAAAGTCTTACTTACAGATGGAATCCCCTAGAAAGAAGGCGTGCAAATAATAGCAAAAGAAATTCAAGTCTTTTGGAAGCTTAGAAGTGAAAGAAGAGAGACAACAAGGTGATGAATGAGTCCTGAATTTTACAAATTTGAGGATGGAATGAGGAAAAGTAATTTTTCATACAACAACAGCAAAGCCGTATTTCACATTACTATACAGGGACACTTTATACACCTGAAAGGCCATAAGGCAAAGTATTACAATGGTCTGATATAACTGTGTAGTAAGTCAGATTTGGGGATGGGTTTTTAATGTGGGAATACCAGCATTAGAATGGTGGAATGATTTTTTTCATGTGCTGCTAAAACGTATGAGGGACATACCTATGTACTAACAAAAACTGTTACAGACCTACAAAATAACATTTACTTTATATTGTTATAATTAAATAGTATAAACTTGTTGAGTACTTTTTGGAGAGGAGTTTTTAAGAAATTCAACTAATTCAGAGGTTAGAAAAATACAGTGCAAATGCACGAGTACTATTTTAACACAGTTTTACACAAAGCCTTATTTTTTTAATTTTAAAAACGTTTTACAACTAGAACTCTAGAATCCCAACTTTATATTCAACCTCATGGCCTCTGGGTCCAACTGTAAGGCCTGATGCTACAATGAAATAATTGTTAGCCAGATCTACTGTATGATGCTTAAGTGCAGCTTTCACGGAAAATGAAGTTCTTTTCTAGAACATTAAAAATTGTATTTCTTTTGCAACTATTCTAATAACAGTAAGTCAAGGAATACAAGTAATAATATGTCACAATGCTTAAGATACCTTTTTGTGCTTTAATGAGCTCCTTTCCAATTTCCAGAGTTACAAAAGCAGTACCATTAAGCACAATATCAGTTATTGTTCTCCATGCATTAGCAGAAAGTCGTTCAGAAGGGGAAATAAAGTTTCCAGCTGCATTGTTTATCACAACCTGAAACACATGAAGGAAAACTTGAGAGTTAACTAAAATGAACTCTTCCTGAGACAAAAGGAAAGAATTTACAAGCAACGTTTTAGTGTTTCCAGATACAAAATTAAAAATATCCTCATAAAATAAGGTATGGGGGGTGGGGGAGAGAGAAAATAATCCATCGGGAATTTTAACATCTGCAGCATAGATCTGCAACAGGTATCAGTAACAGAAAATGAGCTGTATTTCCAAACTACTGTAGTTACTAGTCTAGTACTGAAGAACTGTAGATGTAGAGGGTGACTTAAGTTGATAGCTTTCATAGTGTCTCAAGTGCATCCTAACAGAAAAGTTTGTCCCCACCAAGATCCAATGTCACATATATTTAATATAACAGATGCATGGGAATAAAAGCAAAAAAAGTTCAGACAACCTGGTAACTGAAGTCTGAATTAGCTGACTGTTGCATAACAGGAAGTCAAATCAGTCATGACTAGGAGATTATAATATAGTGTACTGCAAGTAACTGCTACAAAACTTTCACTATGTATACCCTGCCTTTCTATAAACAGTAACTAGAGAGAGGACACTTTCACTTATCATCTGCTTAGCCCTCTTAACCAGTAAGTAGGTAACATTTTCCTAAGGGCACTAAGCATCACATAAGCATTTTTTAAATGAAAACCTATGAGGCTGGATCCTGTATATTTAGTAATATAATATGCTGAGGCAATAAAGTGGTGTATTATTTCAGGAATGCACCTCAATTCATGTAAGTTTGCATGCAAAGCCAAGTCCTGAAGAACTTCCAGGCTAAATGAAAACATCAGAATTTTCAATAACAAAACAGAGCACAACGCATAGTGCATGAATATAAAACGAGTAATATAGAAGACTCTTAAATCATACATATGGATAGCAAATACAGTTTAAAGGCCACCCTGGAGTAAGAAGAAAAAAAATGCAAACACCCCAAGATAATGAGGTGACTTGAATCAGTGAATAAATACAGCAAAGACAAAATAAAAAACTCATGAATGAAGGACTGCATGATACGATCTTTGAGATATACAGGACTGCAAAACAATCCACAGCAAAAGAATGATTGCTTTCTAATTGGAAGTAATGATCCTGGGGACAAAATGAACAAAACAAAGCTAGAAGGACTACCATACTGCCATTAACTTCTATCTTTGAAGTCTCACCTCACATGCACAGTGGCTGGGAATGATAGTCAGGCTTGCAGTATTCATAAACTTACATCTCATGTCTGTCACTAACAGAAAAACTGGACAAAAAGAACTGAATATTCAATTTACTCTGCAGTCTATCTTAAACACACGGAATACATGAAATTAAAGAGAAAGGAAATGCTTGTAAAGAACAAGTTATGGGAAGTATCTATTCAGAAAATTACTGGTGTACTAAAAGTGTAACAGACATGAAGAAGTCTCCTCCCTCTGTGCACACACTTAAAATCTGAAGATCATGATGTGTTTTGGCCAAAACCAGCACCTAGCAATAGTCAAAATAAAAACCAGATATCCTGTCTACGAATCAGGACAGTGCGCTGCCTTATTTCTAGAACTGTTATAGCAAACAGCTGCAAGAAATAGTTTCTCCACTTTTTACTATACTTAGAATTCAGTAGTTTCTCTGCCACATCTAGAGGAAGTTCCTGGTGGCTGCAAATTGCCTATGATATACATACAACAATTTTAAATCTAAACAGATTTAAATCCTATCCTTTACAATGATATTAACATTGTCACCACACTTCCTATCAGCTAGTAGGATCAAAGTTGAGATCTCACAATCAAACCAAAATTTGATGCCTATCATTCTTCAGACTCCGTCACATCACCCTTCCCAGAATCTGATGTAAAGAGTTACGTGTTTTGTGCCAAACTATTAAAAAACAGATGCTTATCTTGACTGAAGACTTTTTCCTTGATT
This sequence comes from Dendrocincla fuliginosa, assembly GCA_035047845.1. Lineage (NCBI taxonomy): Eukaryota > Metazoa > Chordata > Aves > Passeriformes > Dendrocolaptidae > Dendrocincla > Dendrocincla fuliginosa. Next base: position 126,091,088 of record JAWWMO010000083.1, on the reverse strand, counting down.
TTACAAGAAATTAGTCTTCAAGTTAGAATGTTCCTTCTGTTTATTAATAAACTAGCAAGGATCAAAGAAGATGTTTATGATTACTTCCATTTCTAATTTGTGAGGCATTCTGTTTATAAGCAACACATGTAACTCAGTAAACACAGGTAAGTGTCGCCTTTCAGGAAGATTTAAGGGCAATATTCTGTTCACTTAATTCAAAGAATCCCATGAGAATTGTCTAAAATGTTTAAAAGAAAACCAGAAAACACTAGTCTGCAGAGTAAGGATAGCAATGTTTTGTCTATCTGACCTCTAAGGATTTTAGGCATCAGAGGAAGAGTAACTATGAACATTAACTTCACCTTGAAGTACTGCCACTGTTCTGTCTAGTGTCTCTTTAGATTCCATTAATTTTCTCTCACAGTAAATTTTCTTCATACCTACTATGAAGAGCATTTTCAGTGAGGAAGAATAAAGTTCTTCCCTTTCCATAGAACACTTACATCAGGATGTCCTGCCACTTGGATTGTTTCAGCAACAGCATTCTTAACTGAAACTGGATCTCTCACATCACACTGGACAGCATGAACCTATATAATAATGGAAAAGCAGTTTTAAGACTTGAAAACTATAACACTCATAAAGTAAGTCCACAGAAGCACATAAATGCAAAAAAATTCTATAAACACATAAAGTACAGTAAGTAATAGATTCACAATTCTGTAAAACTTTACCTTATTCCCTGTTTTAGAAGAAATTTCTTCTGCTGTTCCTTTCAAAACATCAAGCTTCCTAGAAATAAGTAGACAACATCCCTTACTTCAGCTAAATGCAATTACCATTCAGATCAATAAATTCTCATTATTTTCTGAGCAAATACGAGCTATTACTTAAAATAGGTGCTTGTGCATGTGCACTTTGCTGATTTTCCCAAAAACTGAGCTTTAAGATTAAAACTATGTGTAGACACTAACTTTCTGAAAGAAAACTTTTAAGTAATTTCTCGTTAGTGCTACTTCAAAGCAACTCAGAAGTGACTATAATAAGAGACTATTTAAAGCTAATCACATGTCACAAGCTAGAAAAAATATTTTCTTTCAGAATGCATAATCTCCACACACAGGTTTAGCTACTACTCTACTAGCATTAATAAAGTGACATGCATATTGAGATTTAAAAGTAACTTCACCACTGTTCGGATGAATCTCACACCACTTCTGTTTATTTTGATTAAAAATGAGGTTTTTCTAGACTTTACTGCAGTCCTACTTAAAAGAGCTGTAGAAAGATAATCTTAATCAAGGGAAAATCCAAGCTCTTGTTAAAGTCAGAAGAGGAATGGTTTTAATTCCTTATTGCAATTCAAATCTGTATCAAGAACACCCATAATAATACAGTAAAAATATTTGATACTGCCCACTGCAATTTTTTGTTCTCTTTAAGGTTTCAGTTGAATTTATGTCTAATATTCAGGGTTGTTTATTTTACTGCCACCTATCATGGGAATGTGTTTAGTTTATTTCTTCCTACTGATTTTTACACAATTAGACATATGCAGATGGATCTGCAAGTTTCTAGGATCTACTATACAACATTATAACTTGAAAGTACACTGAAGTAAAATAAATAGAATAAATTTGTCCATTTTATGAAGAAGAAAACAGATCTATCCAGCATTCAGTACTAAATGAAAGCTCTAAAACATCTTCATTAATATTTACCGGCTTGCTATAACACACTTGGCACCTAAACTGGACAAAGCTGTTGTCATCCCTTTGCCAAGCCCAGTACCTCCACCAGTTATAAAGGCGACTTTCCCTTGGAAGGTATTTGGTGGCAACATCACTTTTTGAAGAGGTGAAAAGAATGCAGCTTGTGGTGCACTGCTGTCCTGATGCAGCACATTTGGCCCACGGCTGAAAAACTGAAAGAAACAAGAAGAAAATCATGTGTTTTCTCCCTTTTGTCTACAGAACTGTTACACAAGATCAGAGTTGTGGGTGCTATGTAGAACAAAATTCAGAAAGTAAAGCTCGAAATAAAGCGAGAGCTATCACAAAAGTAAAGCAGTGCAATAAGTCCTAAAGCCTTTATATCAAGTGTGCGTACTTTAGGGACTCTTTCTGGAACTTGGACTCTTCAGCTATGTGCTAAAGCTTGTCACAAAAACAAAAAAAAAAAAAAAAAGGAAACCAAATGTTGTTCTAAGGAACACAAGGAGACCAAAAGGAAAACCTGAAGAACATCACATTTTTCTGAAATAATACAGTTCTTCAGATCAGATTGGCCACTAAAAAATTGTGAAGTTCATAAAATGCTGCTGATTTTTTTTAATTCTACAGTGAAAATAAAATTTGCATACTTTGATGGAGTACCAGAATATCACTAAGCCTCCAGCAAACGAGAGCGTGAAGGTTCTCTTTTGGGGCTTTCTTGGTCCCCTACTCATGCCTCTTCAAGAGAAAAGCTCCCTCTAGAGAATCTCAGCTGAAGGTAGAGACTGCAAATCATGCACTTGGACTCCCTCTTCCTTCGGTATAGGGAAATAACCCCTACACAGTACTCAGACACCCTGATGAGGTGCTCTCTCACATGACAGACACAGCCCACTGGTCTTGCTCACCTACAGAAATCACGCAAGCAGCTTTCCTTCTGCTGGAAGGGAGGAAGATTAGGAAACAGGCCATAGCAGGAGCAGACAGAAGACTGCACCAAGACTAATAAAGTACTGTAATGATATCCAGCAGCCAGTGAAGTTGGTATAATTCAGTAACCTTTTCGTAAGACTGCCATCATCTCATTACTAGCTTGCACAAGGGACAGAGCACTCTGACAGGATCCACTCAATTTAATCATTCCACTCTTTAAGGTCGAGGTTTTAAATTAAGCTTCAGGTGTAAACAGAGACATAAAAAGCCCAGGAAACTGTTTAAACAAAACCAGAAACAATAATCTCCCCCACAAACACCCAAATCATAGACAAACCAAAAAACAACTGTCATTCATTCAGGAGGTGGAAGTGAATTGTGAAATTACTGCAGAAAGCCGCCTCAGAAACACATAGGCAAGCACTATGACAAGGGAGAACTCGCTAGAAATGACCTCCAGCAAAACCCAGGCAATCACAGAATGGTTTGGATTGGAAAGGACATTAAAGATAATCTAGTTCCAAACCCCCTGCCATAGGCAGAGACACCTTTCACCAGACCAGGCTGCTCAGAGCTCCAACGTGAACACTTCCACAGATGGGGCATCCAGAACTTCTCCCGGCAGCCTGTTCATATCTAATCTAAACCTGCTGTTTCAGTTTGATTCCATTCCCTCTTGTCCTGTCCAGCACACGCTTCCAGGCTTCTCGCAGGCTCCCTTCAGGCTCTGGAATGCTGCCATAAAGTCACCACGGTCACAAGTCAACCACGGCACTGCTTGGGCAGCAACACTCCAGCCGCGTTACCCAAACGGGACTGCACAGCTTTGGTATTGGGGGCAAAGGGCGACACGACGGCCCGCAGAGCCCGCACCGACACGGACACACGGGCACTGTCCGGGGGCTGCGGCAGCTGAAGAGCGCGCAGCGCCGCGCCCGCTTCCCTGCCTGTGTCCCCCAGCCCAGCGGCCGGAGCCGCCCCTCGGCACCGCTCCGCCGGCAGCCAGAGCTCCTCCCGCGGCACCGCGCCCAGGGACCCGCCGTGCCCTGCGGAGGGACAGGGGCAGCCGGGGAGGGGACACCGGCCCCCAGGCAGGGCAGGGAGCGCCTTACCCTCCCGGCGCCGGGGGAGCAAACGCCGGGGGAGCAAACGCCGCGGACTCGCCGCCGCCACAGCCCGGACACCGCCGCCGCCATGTCGCGCCGCCGCGCTGTGCGCATGCGCCGCGGGGCCCGCCCCCGCCACCCCCCGTGGAGCTCCGGGAGCACGTGGAGACATTCCGAAAGAAGGATGTTCTGTAATGTTTGATCTCTGCATGCTTTCAAGCCTAATCAACAAGAAACAGCAGCTAACAAACAAGCTCTAAGTGATGTCGGGGTGTTAGAAAGGCAAATTACTTGTCTTGAGAGACACTTACTTGAGAGAATTGCCTTGTTAAGATGTAGGGGTCGACATGTTTCAGCATCTCAGACGGGACGTTGAGGGAGCTTGGGGAGAAGGATGTACCACTGGTAGTGGACACAAAGAATGCAGAATTTACAGACCAGAAAGACATCTCACAGAACCTGTTGACAAGGAAAAATAAAGATGGCTCAGCAGCTGTGCTGAAATCAGCACTGATTGTGTAAAAGGTAATTCTGTTAGGGGGAGATCACTCATGGACCCAAAAGAAGAGATGGACTAAGCCTGTCAACTGATTAGCTGGAGAAGTGAGAGAATCATTAACCAGTTGAAGATAGAATACTCATTAATAAGAGTATTCTTGTAATAAATAAGCATTAATGCCTTTGCTAAAATGGGTAAGCAGTGAAAAGTTTTGGGAGTCATGCTGGCTTTGTGGATGTATTACCCAGCACCCCTTTCTGCACAGAACTGTAAATAAATACCTCCACTGTAATGGGTAATAAGGGCAAAAACATATAATTTGCTAATCAGAACTTGTGAAAGTTTTCTTAAAGAGTGCTAGGTATTATACTTGTGACGGTTTTCTTAAATTGCTAAATGTTAAACCACAGTGTTATGTATGTTGTGCTGGTTGTGAGTTTTGGACTGTATTGATAAAGGGGAGATATGCTGTCTTCATCTTTGAAGCACCTAGCAGCTCCTAGCAACACAAACACAGAGGGAGAGGACAAAGTGAAACCGAAAGAGAAACAAAGTGAAACCGAAAGAGAACTGCAAGCAGCGAGACACAGCCCAGAGAGAGGACGAAATGGATTTTAATTGCAAGATTCGAATGAAAGCAAGAACAGGGTAAATTTTAATTGGAGAACAGAAACTATAAAAGGAGACTGTAGCTGGGTTAGGGGTGTGGTCTGTGTGGAGCAGGAGACTCCTCAGACACCCAGCGTGCTGCTTTGCTCATTTTCCTTTAATTTTCCTTTAATAAAGTTTAATATTCCAAATTTTCAAGATTATGGTCTTTTACCTATAACATCCACAATGTAGGTTGGCCTCTTGCACACAGGGAGAAATACTCTGTTTTGGGACAACACAGGGGCACCTTCTCGGCCACTGCCAACACCCTGGCACCTCCACTTCCAGCTGCGAGGGTCAGAGCATGCTAGGTTTGGTCTATCTGCTTCCCTGGGTTGGGGTTTAGTTATTGCAAGTGATTTACTGCTACTTAAAGGACACTAAATAAAGATTTATTTTTTTCCCGCCTTGTTGGATCCAAACCCAGGAATTTCCATGGCCTTTACCCTTAGCATGATGGCCAAATTTTGGCATTTGTTTTCAAGGGAGAAGAGTTTTTATTTAAGGAATGCAAGAAAAGGGGCAGCACAGCTGTCAGCTAATTGGGATTTCAAATAGGGTGGGTAACAGAGGGCCTGATTTGGGGTGAGATTTGTGCAATTACAGATCAGTCCAGGGGAGCAGCAGCAGCACAGAGGCTCCTTTGCTTACTCCACTACACACACCAACACTGGCTGACTGCCATGAAACAAAGCTTACCAGAAAGATCAGGATTCCTCATTTCAAATTCAGCATTGTCAATGGAGTTCAGAAAAGGCCTGAGCAGCCTGTGCACACTAGGCCTTATTCAGCAACAGGGGATTACGTGGAGATAACAAGACATTCAATTTATCTATGTTGAGCACATAGGCTGATCAGAAAGATGATGACTAACTGATACCTACCCATTTGCACAACCTGGATAATAAAGCCGAGAAACCTGCAGTCTTACCTACTCACAAGGAATGAGAGGATAAGGGAATGGGGAAGTAGCATGATAGCTTTAAGAATATACAGATTTAATAAAGTTGCAGGTCTTGAGGGGAGGAGGCCACACTTGATGAATCTATGCAGTTACAAAATTTGCCATGAAAGACAAACCTATCACTGGGTCTTATAATAACAACTTCTGAGTTAAGAGTTCAGGGCAAACTCAATGCATGCTGCTGTTGCAGTTAAGAGGCATCAGAATTAAAATCCTACATCATAGTCATCATTGCCCTGTATAATAATGGCCAAACAGCCATTTTCTGGAAATGTTCAACATTTAGGGGAGAAAAAAACTCACGCACACACAAAAATGTCGATGCTCTGTTGGTACAGTAAATTCTAGAGTATCTAACATCTTTGTAAGTGCTGCCCACCATCTGGCAGCCACTGAAGCAAGAGTGCCACACTGCTAGGCAGTAACTGCCACAGTGTAATTAAAACTGGATGTGGAATATCTGATTGATGTCAGATTCTGACACTCTAAGATTTACATAGTAACACATGTAAAAAACACATTTACTTTCAAGAGATACCTAATGACTGAACCAAAAAACCCAATCAACCAACCAACCAAAAAATCTAAAAATATAATTGAAGGCAGAACTACCAGCATTCTACAAGGAAAATAAATTGGCTTAGTAGGCTATTACTCCACCTTATAAAATTCTACTTCAGTTTGGGTGATGCATATTTACAAGTTTAGGATGAATTTAAGAACAGATTAACTGAAATACTGAAGCATTTAGTCTATTTTAAAGTGTGTCAGGAGTTTTAAAGTGCAGAAAATATCTGTTGTGATTTTTTGGGTGCTTTTGAGGTTTTTTTTAATCTTCCCAGGTAACATGAGAAATTATAAGACTAAATCTAACATCTGTAGGGGACAAAGTAATTAAAAAATGTAACACCTGGAAAAGCATGATGTGAAAAGTGTTGTCTAGCACTAGTCTTCTGCAAAGGTAATGATATCTTAATCACCTCTTACAGAAATGCCTAAGAGGTGATTAATATAGAAGAGCTGGCAGGCATAATTTGGTCTTTCAAGGATTTAGCCAAGTGGCATAACATATTGCTCAGCAGAAACCTGAGTCCTCACAGTAAATTTGCATGCCAATGCTGTTTCTACCACTTAAAATACCTTGTTAAAAGAAATGCATAGCATCTGATGATAAAGTTTAAAAATAGTTCAAGAGACTTTTGACATAAAAGACTACTAAGAAAAAAAGTCCTACGTCAGGACTAAAATATGGACATAATGCTGACCTAAATATCTGTTAAGGGCAAATGTTTAATGAGAGATCACCTCGATATTCGGTTTAGATACTGTTTCACAAGGGTTAGTCAACTGTGGTACTATTTCAATAGTTATATGCAAGTTAAGCCTGCAATCCATATGAGTATCTGAAACACTTCTTTCTGCTCGGATAGTCTAAGTTTCAAACTCTGCTGAATCATTTATTTGTGAATTGAAAAGAGAAACAATTAGAAAACCAACAAAAATTAGAAGACAGACAGGTCAGTCAGACCACAAGAACTCACAAAGTCTAGAAGGTAAACGAATAGGAAATCACGATGCCAGAAAAATAAAAGAAAATAAAATTGGATAAATGTGGGAAAATTTAAAGTATAAACACTATAAAGGGGTTTATATGATTCATAGTTTCTTATGATTATATCATATGAGTTGATCACAGAAGTCAACCCAGTAGGATAAATAAGACATAGAATAATGACGACAATACAGATTATATTTAAGTACAGTTATATAAAGCTGAGAAATCATCTCTTTCAGGTTATGTTGTATGTTTTTGGTCACCTAAGTTCAAAACTAAAATGGCAAAATTATCATGGACTACAAAGAATAAGCAAAAAAGATGGAGAAAAATCAGAAAAAAGATTAGAGAGACTGATAATTTCTCTTAGAAGCGTAGGAAAATATAAAAAGGTATCTAAGTGAACATCTAAGGTCAAAGGATACTTACAGTCATAAAACATGGAGATAGATTATGAGACTACAGAAACAACATTTCTGATATTTTATATTTACATTTCTGTATGGTTTAGGTTAATATTCTCTATTAGAATAATGTTATTCTGAGTTTCCCCACCCCCGTTCAACCTCACAGGTTTTTTGATACTAAAGCTTCCTAAATGTGGATGTAACTCCAAAAGATTTCACTATTTTGCAAAGTTAAGGGGCAAACAATTACCAATATCCCTTACGTGAAACCTAAGCTGACAGCCTGGTAGGAATCCAGCTGCGGCTGATGTGACGATGATCAGGAATTGGATACCCTGCTCCCTGTGAGCTGCCTAGAACGAGGAGAAATGGGCATTCTGAGCCATTCCTCAGGGGTGTGACTGCAGGCTGCACCAGTGGCTTCCCCCTGCCTGTCCCCTGCTCCTTCTGTCCAGAAAACTCAGTGTAAGACGAGTCTGTGGTAACCTGCTGAATGGCCTTTGAACTACCAGGTGCGGGTTTTAGATTTTTTGGGGTTTTTTTTTGGTTGTTGTTTTGTTTTGGTGGTTTTTTGTTGTTGTTGTTCTTGTTGTTTTGGGGTTTTGTTTGTTTTTTTTTGTTTTGGTTGGTTGGGTTTTTTCCAATCCAAAGTCACTTTCAGTCAAGAGATGAACGCCCGGAGCATTTCCTGTTCGCCGTGGAATGCATTTTGTTAGGGATATTAGCGCACTGGGAAGGGCAGGACGGAGGGACACAACCCACCTGGGGCTCCCCCTGCCCGGGGGGGAGATGCCAATCCTGGCCGGTGCTGAGGAGGGCACCGGCACCAACTCGGGATTACCGCGGAGCGCGCCCGTATCGGGGCTGAGGGCTCCCGCCTGTGGCGGGGCCGGCGCAGGAGCGCTGCCGCCGTTCCACAGCCCCCCGGTAGGCCCCGCCCCCCGGTAGGCCCCGCCCCCCGGTAGGCCCCGCCCCCCGGTAGGCCCCGCCCCCCGGTAGGCCCCGCCCCCCGG
>JAWWMO010000083.1:126069674-126082163 GCA_035047845.1 Dendrocincla fuliginosa | reverse complement strand
CCGCCCCTCGACCGGCCCCGCCCCTCGACCGGCCCCGCCCCTCGACCGGCCCCGCGCGGGGAGGCGGTGGCGCCGACCCGGGTTGTCGGTCCCTGTGCCGGGCTCGTCCCGGCTCCTTCCAGCGCCCCGGGCGGAGCTCCGGGATGTGGAAGTTGGTGCCCGCCTCGGGAAAAGGTGAGGGAGCGCCAGACGCCGCCGCTTCGGCGGGCTGTGCCTGGGCCCCGGCCCGCCCGCCCTCACCCCGGCCGGTCGGGGCCTGCGCGGGCCCCTCGGCCACGGGGCTGGGGCTGCCGCTGCCTGCGGCTCCGGGTGCGGCTCCGGCCGGGCGAGGGTCCCGCTCCTGCGGCGCAGCCCTCCTTGTCCCCGGCGCTCGCCCGCGGCTCAGCCTCCGGTTCTCCCTGGAGTGCTGCAGACCGCAGCTCCGGTTAAATCTGACAGGCCTTCTTTTCCAGCCTGTGCTTTCTGAGGCAGCAGTGGACCTCAGGTGTCTCTCAGAAACGGCGTTTAACTGTGCTGTACTGATGTTTCAAGGGACAAATGTTGAACTTCCTACGGTTTCTCGGATGCAGAGCTTTAAAACTAAATTGCCTCTGTACTGTTCTTCATGTTTCCTTGTCCGTAGGAACTTTGATAGTAGCTATCATATATACATGCCTTCTTTGGTGTTTACTGTGCAAGGAACGTTCTATCACAACTGCATCTGCTATTTCCTAGTTCACTGGGAGTGAATTTTGAGTGTTTGAATTATCTCCTAGTGGCAGCAGTACCTAATCCTATTGAAATGGACTGAGTTATCTCCTACTGCCTGGAAAACTATTGATCAAGAGCCAAAACACTGCTGTTTTCATTGCATTCGGGTTGATCATTTCTGCAGAGGTCGGATTTGGAAAGTTATTTGCCCAGTGTTGATAACTAGAATTCAATTTGTAGTTACTCGTTTTCATCAAGAAGCATTTCTGGTTATGTTGACCAGTGATAGCACACCTTTGGCATGGAGTCAGTCCATTCACTGGGAAGTCACCATATGGTCTAGGTGCTAGGTACCCAGATAAGCTAAAGCATCTGCCAGAGACTGAACTTACTAAGGATCAGTTTCATTTACACTGCAGATCTCTTTAAATTCATTTAGATTCGTTTTCCTCCGAACATCTCAATCAGTCATGTAAATAAATTATATACTCTCAAAATATTATGTACCCTTAAAAAGGTGTGGTTTGGAAAAGCTGTTTTTCATCATAATCTTTTTTTCTGGCATGTATGTAGCACTTGATCTTCAAAAAGTAATACAAGAGAAAAGTTAAAGGGCAAAGTATTAGTAAAAATATATTGTCCTTGGAAAAAGCGTGTTGTCCATTTCACAACTGCTTTGTTTATCACAAATCCAGGGAGAGAGGAAAAAAATGTTTTGTCTGTAAACTAAATGTATAATTCTAATCAGCCCAGTAAATGATTCATGACAAAATTGAGTCTCAGATATGCTGCAAACATATGAATGTCTCCTATGTGCTTTGGGTATGTTGGCGTTTTTTGTAAACTGTTTTTTTTCTGTTTCTTGTTTATTTCCAGGGGAGCCATATCGGCTTTTAAGTGGTATAGAATATGTTGTTGGCCGCAAAAACTGTGCCATTTTAATTCAGGATGATCAGTCCATCAGTCGAAGCCATGCAGTTCTGACAGTAAATCGTCCTGAAACAACCCCTGTAAGTAGCCAGCATTTATTGCATTAGCAATGCACTGTCTGGTAATTCAGTCTGCCATGACCATGCATACTCTCATTTTGCTCTCACCAGCATGTTATGCTTGGAGTAGAATTGTTGATCACCTGCCTTTTTTTAATCCTGAAATTTGTTTTTTTTCTTAGTTTTTTTGAGAAATTTAGTGGCATATTAGTAGTTCAAACTCCCTTTTATTGCAGAGTGAAGATTCACTAGGTATTTTTATTAAAATAATCATAGTAGGAAAATTTTGCAGTTGAATTTATTACATAGAGAAGTTTTAGGTATTGGTTTTCGAAAGTGCTTCAGTTGTCTTACTACAGGCTTAGTTTCTGTTTCATTTCACATCATGAATTCTGTATTTGCTTAGGGCATGGAAAATAAAAGTATACCAAGGAGAATTAGCAAACAGCAGTTTACTGTCACTTAGGTGCTGCAACGTTTATGGATGTTTTGAAGCCAGTTAGCAAGAAATTAGTTTATTAACCTTATATAGAGTTTAAAATAAAATACATAAAAAGTAATTGTCCTTTTAATACTGCTCATGCTAATTGAATACAGTGAAGGGCTATGAAGATGATGAGGGGACTGGAGCACCTCACTTATGAGGAAAAGCTGAGGGGTCTGGACCTGTTTAGTTTGGAGAAGACTGAGAGTGGACCTTATTAATGTCTATATGTATCTGAAGGAAGGGTGTCTATAGGATGGAGCCAGGCTCTTCCCAGTGGTGCCAAGCAATAGGACAAGAGGCAGGGACAGAAACTGGAACACAGGAAGTTCCACCTGAACATGAAGAAGAACATTTTTACTGTGGGGGTGACTGAGCACTGGAACAGGTTGCCCAGAAAGGTTGTGACGTTGCCATCTCCAGAGCTACTACAAAACTGCCTTGAGACTGTCTTCAGTAATGTGCTCTAAGGAAACCTATTTGAGCAGGCAGTTTGGACTAGATGATTTCCAGCAGTCCCTTCCAGCCTACCCGTTCTGTGATTCTGTGATTCTCTGAAATAACGTGTAACTGCATGGCAGAATTTCGTAAAAACAATTTTCTCATTGGCTTCTGAACCATTTTGGAAATCTGACAGTGTCTAACCTCTTCTCAAGAGACGCTGGTATCTTAGTGCCCTGCAGCTTGGGGAAGGCTAGCAGTCCTCATGGAAGGAAGTGAGGAAAAAGGCTGAATGGTAGATAAAAACATCAATAATAAATCTGGAACCCTTGCTAAATTTCACTGCCTGAAGCTTTTGGCCAGTGAATGATTGCCTTGCACAGTCTCAAAAAAGACTAAGCATCAGAAGCACAGATAGTCTAAAGATGAAAAATGTGTTTTCTCTCATTCCTTCACAGTGACAACTAGAAGATGTATAATTACACATAGCCAGCTTTGTTGTCCAGTCTTTATTTAAGATGGTATTTTGTGGGCTTCTTCTAATTTATCTACTGCTTTGATCCAGAGTGACAGTAACCTGTTTCTGATAAAATTATCTCATTCTGAAAAACTGTAATGACTTATTTATGTTTATTTTCAGAGTCAGTCTCTCTCAGCCCCCATATTGACAGTAAAAGATACATCTAAGTATGGTACCTTTGTTAATGGATCAAAACTCAATGGCAGTTCAGTGTCTTTGCAGTCTGGTGACAGAATCAACTTCGGAGTCTTTGAGAGCAAGTTTAGGTAAGTGCTTTGATTATAAAATACCAAGTAAAAAGAATTCCATTTTTGAAAAGAGAGTGTTTTAGCACATCATATGACTTGACAGTACATCAAAGATGAGTTTTTAGAAAGCAAAAGAAGACAGGTAGTATTTTGCCTGTGTTCCACACCTGTTTCTGAAATAATTGTCCATTATATTTTTATAATATAGTTTATTTTGACATTAAGAGATTAAATTGTTCGTAGTAAAGCATTGGCATTTCAGAAGGTATCGTATACAGTGACTATGTTCAGGCTATCATAAGCAAAGAAAAAAGTCCTGAAACATATGTTATTCTAAGGAAGGTTTAAGGAAGGGAGAGAGCTTGTCTGAGCCCTTGTTTGCTCTTGATAATGTAATGAGGAAAGAACAGACATTGCTGGAGGATATTTTGTGCAGCACTAGCCATTGAACGCTTGTTCCTGTGATGCCTGCTCTCTTCAGTGAACCCAGCTTGTTACTTTTTTCAAATTTACATGGTAGCCAGTGCTGTTTGTGTATAGGAAGCACTTTGGAGTGAAGTGGCAGATCAACTGAAAAGATCTCATGACCATCAAAATCAAAGTTAAAGCAACAAGAAGGTGGCTTTATGCCTTAAAATTTGATTCAGTTTTATCACTACTACTGGTATTATTTGTTAGAAAAAAACATATCATTCTCCTTGAATTACTACAATAACTTGTTTTTTATATGTTAGATAAACATACCTGAAATGTGGTACAGGAAACATGCCATGAGATGAGATACATCATGACTGTTGTACTAGAAGGATTATTTAAATTTCTTTCTATTTTGTAGACTAAACCAAATCAAATAATGTAATTTGATATGTTGAATTCCATATGGAAGATCTACAAATATAAATAGCCTTATGGTCAAGGGCATTGTTAAGAAAAAGTTACTTGAGCTTACATTCTACAACACTTGTATTTTTTAATTACTAATCTGTTCATGAACTGTTGTGTTGAGCATACTTTTGCCTTTGGAAGCACACATTTAAATTTCTTTCGATATTTCCAGACTTTGCACTACTCTTGATGCACTAATTCTGTGTGATGTCTGTGAGAGATCTGTAAGTCTATAGAAATATTTCAGACATCAGGTCAAAATGTCATTAATTTTTCTTAATAGAAAATGACATTTAATTTTTCTTCAGGAAATTTTACAGCACAGTCTTTCATCTAGGTAAGAGTATGGGTATTTTTATTTTTTTCTTCAGATTTCCGTGAGATGCAAACATGATAGTTAAGTCAGCTGTTTATCATAATGATTGGCTGAAATAACTAAAGCAATTCACTTCTATTTGGTCTTTGCAGAGTGGAATATGAACCTTTGGTTGTCTGCTCCTCATGTTTAGATGTAGCTCAGAAAACTGCTTTAAATCAAGCCATCCAGCAGCTTGGGGGCCTTGTAGTGAATGAATGGACAAAAGAGTGTACCCATCTTGTCATGGTGTCAGTGAAAGTTACTGTTAAGGTATGTTGAACTTTTGCATATTGATTGTGTTGCTTCACAGTTTTCCTACAAATGTGACTTAAATTTTTTGTGCTCAAAAGTTTTTCTCTACAAAACTCTTTCTGTAGTCAACTCTTGCAAGTTTATAAGAGGTATATATTGATGGGAAGTTGAAGGGAAAGAAAATGATAAAAGCCAATTTTGAAGACTTACTGATTTTCATCAATTGCCTTCTACATTTTCATAACTTTTATCAAGAAACTAGTTAAAAGCTAAGGTGTTAGAAGAAAAGCTATCGTGTTTTTCAATAACAAAAATCAGTATTGTTTTGTTTGTATGACATTTTCCACATCTTAGATCTTAAAAATCTAATGTCAGTTGAAACATATTGTGTCTGAATTTTTTCCCATGCAATAAATATTTATTTTCTGGCTTTTCAGACTATATGTGCTTTGATTTGTGCTCGACCAATTATAAAACCAGAGTTTTTTGTTGAATTAATAAGAGCTATTCAGTCCAGGCAACAGTTGCCAAATCATGAAAGGTAAGTTGCCGAATCATTATTTTTACTAGGTCACAGAATTAAATTCGTGGGAGTTAGATTATCAAATAACTACATGTTTATCTGATAATTTTTGACAGAATATGTGATTCACAGTAACTTTATTTGTGGAAGAGTGTTTAATATGGCACACATTTTAATAGTCAAGCAATTTTCTTGTTCTCATGCCTGGGGTTATAAAATGAGCTCTTGGAATTGCTTATATGCAATTGTTATTGTCTCTAAATATTGTCTCTGATATATGTTATTGTCTCTAAATAGGAATTTGTTTTATTGATGAGAAGTGCTTCAAATACTTTTGGGAGTTGATACATAAAAATATGTTTTTGTAAAAGAAATTTTGTCAATTCATTAGGTAGACATATTTTCCCAGTGTGCAGTTAGTTACTGAGTTGACAATAAATTTTGGTCAAAACAGAGTTAGCCTGACCCTTGAATTCCCTGAAACAGCAGAGGTTTTTAATTATCTGTTAAGAGATGAAGTGAGACTAATGTCCATTGGTCTTCACTACATAAGAATAAATTGTTTTCATGGTTAAATTAGCTTGAAATGGGAATTCTTACTTTGGAATAAGTAAATACTGTGGAATAGCCCTTCTGGTTTTCTTTGTGATCAACATTGTATGTGACAGCATTGTATGTGACAGTTTCACCTGAGCACGTTGCTACTATTTTTACCTTGAAAAGGCTTGTGTTTTATTTGGGGGTTGTGGTTGTTGGTTTTTTTGTATGAAGATAGGATTTATGCGGGTGAGAAATTTCCACTATATATTTTTAAAAGGTAAAGTGCATGGGTACATTTTTTTTATTGCCTCTGTTCTTCACATGCTTTGCACAATACTGTGAAATTAAATAGATAATGGAAATTGTAAAGTACTTGGCATTTGAAAAATAACATTGAACTTTTCTCCCTCTTAACTGACATTAAGAACTTGTAAAATTACTTTAAATGTCATTATGATTTTTCTGGATGTATTGTTATAGCCAGGCGAATGCTGAACACTACTCATTTGAGTTGGGAAGTAAATGGTAAAGAATAATGGGAGTCAATTGATTTTACATATGTATGGATATACATTCATATATGCATATATGTTTGGACACAGGAATTTTATTTTCTCTAGTGGGTCTTCAGGTGGCCATTGATAGAAGAGTTTGAAGAAGGAGGCTGTGGGGAAGGGCAGCTGAATAAACCTCTGGTGCATACCTGGTAATAGACACAAAGCTGCAGAGGTTTCAAAATAAGCTGTGCTTGGTATGTGGTAAAATGTATTTCACAGAACGTGACAGTACCTTGTTAGAGCAATATAGGTGCCAATCTGGAGCAATTGGTAGGAAATACTCTTTAGTTTCTAGATGCTGCTTTACATTTACAAAGGTTCATGTAATATGTCAAATCAGTCATCTGTGAGTGGTTTAAAGCTCCTATGCACTTGAGTTTCAGAAGAAAGGGAAAACGTTAATGAATTGTAACTTTCCCTTCTGCTTAAACATCTGCATTGCTTTATAAGGATGTGAGAAAACTAAACAAACTATTTAGTCCTCTCTGAAATATTTTTCTGGCAGATCTTTTGGTTTGGTTTGTTTGGGGTTTTTTTAGTACAGGTCATAAAAGCCATCAAAAGCTAATAATTGGTTGTGCAACCTGGAACTTGCTAGGTCTAATGTTACCTGGCTGTAAAGCTACTGTTCCTGTCTCTTACAGTCATAAACAAACTGTCTTTGGCTCTTGAAACTAGGGTGTGTGTTGTCCATTCATCTAATATAGAAGTGACAGTACAATTGAGCTGGTAAATGCTCCTAAAATAGAAGTAGATGGAAATGTTTTCCCTTCTTAAATATTTTTGCTAAGTATTAAGACTCTAAGGAACTGAGTGACTCTAGCAGTATATCTATCATGTAGCTTTCAAAGAGAGTTCTGTGTCAAGCTAAATGAGACAGCTGGTGTCATACAGAGATCTATGTTTAAAATAATTGCTGTATTTTAAATAGGTAGTATTTTTTAGATGTAGCTTGTGGGAAGATACTGAAAATTTACTTAGCAGCTATTTTCATTCAGTTTCCAGAAATACTTCTAACTTTGACAGGGAATCTCTACATTGTGCATTGCAGCTAGAGGTGACCTGAGCTGGTACATCAGAAGGACACCAAACAACTTGGGGCAATACTAGTTTGGGTATGAGATAAGAAAAGTATATTGAGGTGGTAATACAGGGTGACACTGTTAATTGTATCTTTACTATTACTGTAGATCTGGTCCCCCCAAAAAAATCCAGGGACATACTATTTTAAAGTTCAAAAAATGAAACAAATAAAAATAAAGCTGCTTTTTTGTTTATACTAAGATTTCAAAAAATTGCAAACTTGCAGTTCCTATATGAATGTGGGACTTCTTACTTGAGGGGTTTTTTACGGCGAAGTGCATTACCCCAGTCCACTGGTACTCTCTGACAACCTATACAAGGAAGAACAATAACTGAAGATTTCACTAATGGCTGCTTAAGTGCAGCCCTGTATGAAATAATGTGTTTTATTACTGCAGTCCAGTGTAAATAGTGCAGGGCTTTGGAAAAGTAGAAAAGTAACTGAGTCTTTAACAGAAACTCACCAAGAATCAAGATCTATTTATTGAGAGATTCAAGCTTGTAGAGGGTCTTTTCTGGATAATGGTGGGTAATTAAAAGCCTGTGGGGCCTGAGTAAGAGGAGCACTTCAGAATCCTGAGATGCAAAAAGACTGTTCTTGTTTGAGCTTACATGAGTTTAAAATCAAAGGCATTTTTGAGGGGGAGTTGAAGTTGTCTGCTGAAATTAAAAGACGATAGTTTTGAAGTGTATTTTTAGAGAAACTATAATGCAGTTTCAAAGTAATGGAAACTGCCATTTCACCCTTTTTACTCATCCTTTTCTCTTTAAAGATGACTTTATCCCCTGTTTATCTAACTGTCTCTATGAGCCTTGGTGTCAGAAGTCTTCTGGCGTGATAACTAAAATCTGAGTTGCCCTATTTCTTACCTTAAATTAATAGGCTTTTTCATCTCAATTTCAGTGCAGAGTATTTTTGTAAACAGACTTGAACAGGTTGCTGAAACTTACCAAATACTCATCTTTTGAATCCTCGTGGATTCAGGCTGATTGATTTTCATTGTTTATATAAACCTTCAAGAATTGATTGTGAAGAACTCAAAAAACCAGTTAATTTAAAAGGGACTGTAGTTATGTAGTACATTTTAACCTATCATAATTGAATTATGTATTTGGATGTTGTAGAAAGTTTCCATGCATGTTTTTCAGATATATGAATATTCACAGTGTCTGAAGAATGTTTTTATGTTTACAGATGCTCCATTTTTTTCAAGAACTTTAGTATTTCAGCATTTCATGTAACATGTTTCTTGCTTAGAATCTGCTAATCTTTGCTGTTAAACCAGATTTTGTTCGTGTGTTTCAGCATATTTTTTTTCCTGTGTAGAAGGATGTATAATCAAGTCAGAATAAAAATAAGTAGTTCTGTCATCAGCTGGACTGCATACATAAACTGCTGTTTTGGTACAGATGTAGTATAGTATGGTTAAAATTAACCTGTAGCTGCCCTTCTTTCTGGCATGTGCCTTCACCTTGCAGGGCTGCTGTAATAGGCGCAAAGATTGTGTAAATGCTATCCTGAAATTATCAGTTAGATGCTTGTCTTTGATATGGCATGCCATTGTTACCTGGAGCTGAGATCACAGGCTGTGAAAAAAAAGGGCATTCAGAGTAGAATTTTACTTTTGCCTAATCTGTTCCCCAACTGAACTCCTGCTCACTTTGCTTGTACTTGACAAAACAATTGAGAATCTGCAAGGGGAATCAGCTCAACTCTCTATCCCACCAACAAGAAAAGTGTACTTATCTTCTGTCAGATAAGTAGACTGTCATTGAGTGTAGTGGTACACAATTTTTTGACACAGCAGAAAGGGGCAGAGTAAGCAAGATGACTAATTTTCTGTGGAGTTTTATTATTACCTAGAGTAAGAATGAGGTTGCAGTCTCATTTGTCAATATTGTTAGTGAGAATGTGAATATGTGTATAGCAGATTGTTTGAATACATTTCTAAAAGTGTGGTTGTCTTAGTTACTGAAGTAGAAAATCTTGGTCTTATCTTAGATGTTGAGAAATTATCAGCTGTTTCTTCCTAACAATTTTTAAAAAAAATATTTATGTAAATAATTGTAATAGAGCAATGCAGTATTCTAATTTCAGAGCTTTGCTCTAAGACACAAAGGACTGTGAGCCAGTACTGATAATGTGAATTTTGTAACTTTATTTTTCTGTTATTGCAGCTTTTATCCTCCAGTTGATGAACCTTCCATTGGCACTGAAAAACTGGATTTATCTGAGCATCATGAAAGGAAAAAAATATTCAGTGGAAAAACTTTTGTATTTCTGTCTGCTAAGCAGGTAATCAGTCTTTACATTGCAAATATTTTGCAGGGGTAGCTGAGCACAGATTTGTTCCTGAATTGTGTACTCTCAGGCACATGGTGTGACTCTTGGGGATGGTCCTGTGCAGGGCTAGGAATTTGGACTCGATGATCCTTGTGGGTCCATTCCAGCTCAGCATATTCTGTGAATTCACACTCATTCGGGGTTTATCAGGAAAGAAGGATTTCTGTCTATTTATCCTACAATACAGTGGCCTAAGCATGATGAAGTATAGAGGAGAAATAGAACACACTACATCTGCAGTAGTGTATCAGTGAAAAGCACAATGATCATAGTTCAGTATTTTGATACTTCTAAATTGACTGTATTTTAAGGGGGTTTTTTTATTTGCATTATCTTTTTAGCACAAGAAACTGGGTCAAGCAGTTATTCTTGGAGGAGGGGAAGTAAAGTTGATGACAGAAGGAAGAAAAGAAATGCCTTCATTAATTTCTCCTGAAGTTTGTGTTGTTGATGTGGGTTTGACAGACTCTCAGAACCCAGGATCTGACTCTATGAGAAACTGGACTAATTCCATTCTGACTGGCTTGCAAAGGTACAGCATTGTGCTCTTGCACAGCAGTAGGGTAATTTCAGAATTCCTGCAGAGACTTAGTCATGGTGTTTGCATACATGTTTAACCAGGAGGCTGCTTATAAAGAGGATATTTTTTTCATTGCTTGAAATGTTTAGCACAAAAACTAAAATTTCTTGAAACTGGAAAGAAGGGACTTGGCAGCATTATGAGTATTTGATAGAGTTTTGGTTTGTTTTCTTTCTTAAACAATCTAGTTCTACAAAAATTTATTGTCTAAAAACTTTGAAATTGCAGACAGCAAGTAGTTTTTCTTCTACTATTTAAAAGAAGTTAAAATCAATATATTCTAAGAATAGGAAATGGATAATTATGGTATTTCAATAAAAGTATGTATTTCATCAAAAATAGGTGAGATGGCACCTCAAGGTCTTGTGGTTCATTGTTGTGTAATTATTTGCCTACGGTGTTTCTGAAGAGCACCTTCTGTTTAATAAAAATGAGTTTTTGTTTTGATGGTAGGTTTTCTTTGTGAAGGCAGACTGCATATTTTATATATGTTTGGATTTTCATGATGTCATTTTATTAAAACAATGAAAGAAAACAAAATCTCAAATCCTTCATACATTAGTCTACTTCCCCAAAGTTTTCCTGCTAGATAAAGAAGACTACTCAGGCTCTTCTCACGGCTATAGTACAGAAGCAGGGGGGGTGTGTGTGTGCACCCGACTTGTAAGAAGTGCTCAAATCTTTCAAGTCACTTTCCCACTCACACATTTTTGAATCAAAGGAGAACACACTTGGTTAAATGCCCAAAAATCCACTAGGGAGAGATGTGTTGGCTAAATTACTAGGACTAGACAGTGGCTCCAGGAGCAGGAAACATGGGAGTTCACATGAATAGGACATAGCTATAATGAAGGGTAATTATGCTGACTTATTGTATTGTGAAAAATTCTAGTGTAGATTGATGTTTTTTGAAAGGAGAAATGGAACATTTTGTACTTTTCCTACCTGTACCCATTTGCCTATTCATCTTTGAATCTGTATTGAGAAACTTTTTTTGTCTTTGTATTTTTTATTTGTCTCTTAACAGCAAGAATCTCAGGGCTATTCCAGAGGCAGAAATTGGATTGGCAGTTATCTTCATGTCTACAAAAATATACTGCAACCCTCAAAAGCAGCCTGATAACAAAGGTAATTGGAAGAAGGATAGTAATAAGTTAACAGCATTAAAGAGGCAGTATTTCTTTTTGTGTAGGGGCATCATGAAGTGCTGATGTTTAAGTTCTTTTGTTTTGCAAGGTCACTAAAATAGAATGACTAAAATAGAATGAAAAAGGTATACAATGCTGAAGAGGTAATTGGGTTCTAGAGGTCTTACCATAAATTGCAATGAAAATTATATGAGTTAGATGTAAATAAAACAGTAGATTTAAAAATAGCGTAAAAAGCAGACACAGTGATCTTTAACTTTTCAATTCCTTATTTTTTAAAGCCTACTGAATTCATATGTATGTGGTAGTTTGAATTCCATGCTGTTCTATCTTTTCATAAAAGAGTGGTGTTATAGGGAGGTAAAAGATGAATGTTAGAAATTAAGAGAATAAGAATGGAATTAATTTGTCAAGACTTGCTGCTTTTTTTTTTTTTTTGTCTTTGCATTAAAAGGAAATTGCTTTAGGAAAATTCAATCACCTCCCACCCAATTCAAAACTAAAAATAATCTTGCCTTAAGTAAAAAAAATGAGACATGATTGCCAGGTTTGCTAAAGTACTAGTTTGGGGGTGAAAGTTCCAAGTCTTGAATTGATACTTGTATTGATGTGCAGAAAAGACCCCACAACTAGGTAGTTGTAGAGAAGGTACGTTTATTCAGCGCTGGGTGCATGGGGGATTGATCCACCAAAGACATGCACACCTGTCTGTGCTCACAGGCTTGCTTAAATGCAGGTACTATATGCGTATTCATTATTTCTTTATACGTATGCATTATTCTATTAGAATGGGCAGGCTTATTCTAATCAGTTCTGAGAAATAATTTCCATTTTCTCCACCCTGCGC
>JAWWMO010000083.1:126040091-126069574 GCA_035047845.1 Dendrocincla fuliginosa | reverse complement strand
TGGTCTAATGAGCAAACTTCTATAGTTATCTTATTTTCTTGACATATTTCCTGATTTATCTTTAGTTGCATATGGTGCCCATTCTAACTTAGGCGCCTCAAGGCCAGGTACTGATAGTAACCATAATGTATTTCTTGCTCTTATGTTTGTAGCTAATTAGGAACTTAACCATGCAGTCTATCTTTGCAAACTTTAGCAAAACCCCTTGCAATTACTCAGTGTTAGTTCCCTATTGATACCTTATATCAGTTCCCTCTAAGTATTAGTTCCTTATATCAGTTATTGATACATTATATCAGTTATTGATACCTTATATCAGTCCCCTCTAAGTGTTAGTTCCCTGTATCAGTATTTGCTAATGCAGTAGTAATAAAAGTCTGAGAGACAGAAAAGAGATTTTGTTTGTGTAATTCTCTTTTAATTTACTCTGTATTTTGTTTCTATAAAATTTTTCACAGTTACGTGTTACAGATTCTATTTTATTCTACAAAGTGTTGTATCAGGTAGCAAATCCTACACTTTTTTTAAAAAACTCAAAGAAAATATGTCTTTATGTGTGGGAACATTACTTACTTGAAAATGTTTTTTGAACAGAGAAGGGCATGTGCGCAGTACTGGGAGAACCATGAAAAATATTTTGGTTGACTGATATTCTTGTATGAAGAACTTGTATATGATCTGTTGTCTGAACAGTTAGTTTAGAAATTAATATGCAGTTAATTCTCAGATTAAATTTTAAGATTTTTACCCTACAGACACTGAATGAATCAGAAATAATGCTTCTTGTTTCCAGTCTGAATGATTCAGTTGAATAAAATTTGTCTGATTAAATTGTGTAAGTGGACTGTATATCAGGCTTTTAAAAGAGAGCTGTGTTTACAATTGAAAAAACTTATATCTCAGATACAATAATCAACTTGTTAGAGAATGTCCTAAAGGAGTAAGTGTAAGGAATTTTGTGTTTTGACAGTTTTGCATAAAATATATGTCACATGATTTATTATGTATATCTGTTAATACATGATTTCCCGTTACGCTTCATTTTTATTTAAGCAAAATTTCATTACTTAATTTAGTGAAATATTTAACTTAATCCCAGAACAAGATCCTTTAGAACTGTTTCTTTCAGGTTTTTTAAATTAATAATTCTGCTTAAGTTTTTTATATTAAAATTTCTTCAAGATAGTTTTACACGTATCCCACCTGATCAGTTACTAATGTGTGATGACAGGTGCAAAGAAACACAGATTTGATATTAACCTTCTAGTTCTTCTTTTCTATTGATCTTGCAGCTGTAACTGAAAGTGCTCCTGCATCTCCTGTTGTAGGCCGAGCCATTTCTCAGAGTTTGGCTGTGAATGAAACCATAATGCCAACTGCTGCCGATAGCAGCACATTATTCATAGCTGGTACAGAAGAGCAGACATGGTAAAGTATTCATGGAAATAGTTTCCAATATTTGCAAATAAAGCAGTCTTTTTTGGCAGAGGAACTGTATCATTGCCAAGGGCAAAGATACGCAGTGTTAGAAATGGCGTTTACTAAATTACTGTCACTTGTCTGCAGTGAGATAATTTCTGCTTCTCAGTGGTAGATAACAAAAACCATCACATATGACTTACATCACTCTTGCATATGCAAATGTAGATACTGTGCACCTGATTTGACTGTCTTAACTATTACAAATTTTCAAGCTATTTCACGATTATAAAAATACGTTGATCATAGCAACTTCACAGTTTGTTTTAACACATTGTTTATATGTATAAAGTACAGATACGGATTTTTTAAAAAGTGGTTTTCTCAGTTGTCTCTGGTAGCTTCCTGTGTGTCATTTAGTTTTGTTTTGTTTTTTTCTCTCTAATCTAGTATGGAGGTAGAGAATACTCCCCAGATGGATAGACAAGGGAAAATGGCTTTCCAGGATACAACCACCATAAAGAAAGACACTAACACAAGTGGCAGTGTAAATGCAGGAACATCGATATCTAGAGGGAACAGAACATCTGGGTTGAGTCAAAGAAGTCAGCCTGTCTTGCCATCTAAAATTTCAGAAGCTGGTAAACCTAGCGAGAGTGCTTCACGTCACCAGTCTAACTCAATTACAAATTACTTCCAAGTAGCTAGAAAAAGGTATGTTGAAATGTTCTTGACATTGCTTCCCTTATTGTTATGTTGATTCTGGAAAATAATTTTACCTCAGTCAACTTTCAATTTGAGACATACTTAAAAAGGTAATTTTTAGATCAGATTCCTAGAAGGCAAGTTTTTCCTCAAGAGTACTTTAAATTTCACGATGCAGTCCCTAAAAACCCAGGAAGCTCTTATGTTGCTGAGACAGCTGGTCATATACTCAAAAATGCTTTTGTACTTTCTTTCTGGCTAAGGGAAAGAACTGAAGAAGAAGAAGAGGAAACATCTGTGCCCAAACTAGCAAAACTGAATGAAAGGCCTCTTTCCAAGTGCGCTGAACCTACAACTTCATCAGTCTGGAACAGTGACGTAAAACAGCATCAGGAGAAAAATAACATCCGGGACCCAGACCCAAGTTTTGCATTAGAAGACACAGGTATAAAGCTTATGAGGAAAAGCAGCAAACCAACAAGTGATAAAACAGACACTGAAACCACTTCTAGTGAAAATCATGTAGCACAGAAGAGAAAAGAGTTAAATGATTTATCTGAAGATACAGAAGCACTAGAAATTGTGTTTGGAAGCA
The DNA here is from genome assembly GCA_035047845.1 of Dendrocincla fuliginosa. Classification (NCBI taxonomy): domain Eukaryota; kingdom Metazoa; phylum Chordata; class Aves; order Passeriformes; family Dendrocolaptidae; genus Dendrocincla; species Dendrocincla fuliginosa. The sequence continues at coordinate 126,066,855 of JAWWMO010000083.1, read as the reverse complement.
GAGACCTAGACTGGGAAGATCAAATGGCAGATCATGACCAGGAAGCTCAAGGAAATACACGAAAAAAAAGGTGTTTGGAAGCCAAAGGAAGCAGAAATCAAGAAGTAAATTTAAACCAGAGAGAGGAGAATAAAATATTGGTAAGTTTTATATTCTTCTCATGTGTCTAATCTTGAAATTTGCAACTTGGTTAGAAGGATGCAGTTAGCTCCTTTAAGGATGGGCTGCCTGCATACAGAAAGTGGCTTTGTAAAGTTTCCTTAAATCTCATACATCCATTTTTAGCTCAGTGATTCATTTACTACATGTGAACATTGCAGTTTTACAGCTACCTAAATGGTTTTTCATTCTTCAGGGCATTTTTTCTTTGTGAATTGAAAGTTGCTTGTATTCTGAAAGTTTTCCTCTTTTACTTGATATACTTTAGGTAGGCTGGTCCAAGAAAAACTTCTCATGTTGCTTATTATTGTATTAATCATAATGTTGATATTTATACTAAAATAGTACACAATTACCTTTATGTAATTAATTTTCTGAAGAAACTTTTAAGTTGACCTCTTTTCTTGAATACCACAGTAATGATCAACATATTTCAAGTCAGAATCTTCAGCTACCATGTGAAAGATTATCAAAGTTCCTGTAAGAGAAATTTAAAAAAAAAACCCCAAAAAACAAAACTGGCAAAACCAACAGCGAAACCAAAACACAGCTTGTGTTTTCTTGATTATTTCTCCGTTTTTGTTTTTGAGACTCTAAGGGAATTTTCTAAGAGATATGAGGAAAACAATAGATTTTGAGTAAACAGTGGTCACTTCATTAAGAAAACCAAAAGCAGATTTGTAGAGGAAAACAGTGTAGAGAGTGCTGGACTACTAACAATGAAGAGGGAGATAAGAGAGAAAGAAAAGAACAGGTTTCATTTTTGTTTAATTAACATGTATATACTAAAGTGTCCAGTTCTTATACAGAGTAGGCAGTGTTTAAGTGTTTAAAAGTTTGAATGCATGATTGTGTAAGTGGAATTTGCAAGGTACCTTGGATCACATGAGAATTAGTAATTGTCTGTGCATCCCTAGCTTAACCCAGCTGGACACTGTTGTTACTTAACTGGTGCTTACTTCTGACAAAGCGTGAATTTTGAACTTCATTATATTGCTATTTTTTGTGTGTGTTACTAATGGGCAAATTTTAAGAAGGAAGTCCTATAACTTTATAGAGAATTTTGTTTCTTGCTCTTTATACTATCAAAGAGTAGGTGCTTCTAATTGCCTCTGACCATACTGAGAGACTAAAATTGCTGCTTGGAAGTCTGTTGAATTTTGTTGTGGCCTGGAAAGATTTTCTTGTCTAACTTCTTGTCAGGATTGTAAAGGAAAAAAAAGATCTTACGTACAACTAAACGGTTACATTACCTGATGTGTACTTAAGGATTTTTGCTGACAAGATGTCTTCTAATTGTTTAATTAATGATGACCATAATAATGTATGTAAAATATATTTCCAGTGGACTAGGAAGGAGATTCCATGATAAAGCTCCACAGGAATATTTGTTACCTATTTTCTATAAGTATAGATGCACCTTGTGTATCTGGCACGATAGAGAAAAGTGAGTAATTGACTCAAAACCTACAGGGTATATCATCTGATTATTTTTTTTCAACCACTGAAAATAATTTATGTAAAACAAATCTGATTTTAAACAGTAAGAGGTAATCAACCTGCAGAATACTTTGTTATCCCAGTAATAAAAATGTCCTTTCTGTACACATGTACACTTAAAATGTCAAATTGAAAATGCTACTTTCTATATTCAAAAGCCTTTACAGTTTTCCAGAACTTGTCAGGAATTTGAAGGTTGTACAGATGGACAAAATTTGCTACTGGTATAAGAAAGAAAAGAAAAAAAAGAGAGAAAATAATCAACAATTGTTACATGTACATAAAATCATAAAAATTTTGAAGTACAGGCCAGTTTGTGTCTATCTAAATATTTACATTTTATTGCAAATGCTTATTGTACTGTAAAGAGCAGAAAGCAATTTAATGTAGTTAAATTTCCATTTCATTTCAGTTTTATATTTAAAATAATTTTTGATCAAAAATTTCTTTCAATAGAAAGAAGAGGAACTTGGATCAGTTCTAACTTCAGAAATGAAAAGCAAGATCAAGCAAGAGTCGCCAGTCTTGGTAAGAAACCAGTTAATTTTGAGTTTGAACAGCGAATTTTGAAAACTTTATAAAAGCACATCAAAATTTTGCTTTAAGAACATAATATTTGTGGATCCTACTTCAGAGCAAAGGAGGTTCAGAAGATTGTACTCCCTAATATATGTAAATTTGAATAGTACAGTCCATTTTACTGACTGTGAAAACCAGAGCACATGTAGTTAATCTGTGTACTTCTGTAATGGCATTTGGGTGGATGCTTAAGGTGACTGAAATTACAGAATTTTAATGTAATTGTATTAACCCTTCAGTGTGGTTAATGCTTGTACTGATGTTTTTGTTAGGTTGCTGCTGAAAGACCAGACAAGGACGTAATCTCCTTGTCTGCTCTAAGGAGATCATAACTAGAATGGAGAAGATGGAACCATTGAGAAAATAGATGTAATATTCATTGAGTAGCAGTAGATAGCATGGTTTTTATAAGTGAGATGAAGGAAGGAGGGGAGAGTGGCTTGGAATGGGAGCTGAGGCTTAAATGAAACTGAAATTGAAAAATTCTGAAGAGAAAAAGTAGAGTGTAGCCAGTCAACAGGAGCAGAACAATACATTTTTGCATACATACTGAAAACAGTCCAAGAACAGGGAAGGGTGTGTAGGTATACTGAAGTGGAGGGTCAGCTCAAATTAAAGGACTTTTAGTTTATACTGTGTTGTAAAAGAACTCTGCTATGCCTGTTCTGGAGCTATCCATAAGATAGTTCAGTGTTACTTGTGAACTTGTCCTGCACCCACACTTCCTTTCTAATGCACAGAGATGTAGCTGCAGGCAGCAAAGTGTGCATGCAGACTTGCTGGTATAGGAGCATTCTCATGTATAAGAAAAAATTGCTTCATTGATCAGATGTTGCTTTCAGCCCTAGAGTTGGCCAAAAATCTGTGGCGAGAATTGACCTGGAGATGGTCAACTTTGTTTTGCATGGAGTTGGCTGGAGTTTCCATCAGAGTAAATATGCTTGATTGAATTAGTCCCAGTAAGAGACAAGGTTTAGAGGAGGAGAGAAGGCACTCTTAGATATTAGCTAAATTGGGAAAAAAGAAAAAAATTCTTACTTGAAGTTTTATCCTGAAGTAAAATCCTAGTGAAATTAAGTACACTTACTTCAGCATTGTTACTGGTCCTGTCTTTTGAACATATTTAAATATGAGAGAAAATTTGCTGAGTTTACAGCTCTATTCACAGTATATAAGGAGCTGAGAAGTTCATATATCTTGTTAGCTTCTAGCACTGTGGCTGCTTTCCCTCATCCTTTTGTAATTCTAACTTTTGTTAAGCTCAGCTCATGCTAATTTCTCAAAAGTTTATACTGTTAGATATGCTGTATGTCTGTTTGTACACTTGAATGCTTTTTCCTTTTTCTTCCCACATAAGAATCACAGCAAACTGGAAGATGACTCCAGCAATCTTCCTAGCAGGCTTCTGTTGTCTGAGTTTAGATCACTGGTTGTCAGCCATCCAAGACAGAACAGTCGTCTTTCTGGAAATACCAGCTATGGGGGAAAGAAAAATTTCAAAATGTTCAAAAAGGTTAGTGTGTATTTGAAATGGTCACAAGATGGCACTGTTTAAAAATACTGAAAGGTGTTGCCTTGAGATTGTAAAAATATATTAAGAAAAGTGTTTTGTTTTTTTTTTTAATAAATTGCTAGTAACTACAGAAAGAAACAATTTAAATAACATATTATACTGTTAACAAAGATTTTGCTAATCGACTGAAGAAGTACCAGGCTGACAAAGGCTTACATCATTCTAGATTATTTAGATACTCTCTAATGCAAATACTCTCTATTCCAAGCTGTCACTTCCAATAAGTAGTTAAGTGATTGCTGCCATAACTACTCCAACACCTGGTAATTCCACTTCTCCAAAGACCTATGTATAAAGCATATGCTTCTTTGGAATCTTGCATTTTAACCAGTAAATCTTGGATTTCTAAATAGAACTAAACTTAGTATGGTACAAAAATAAGATGATTGCTTGCTTGGGTCCTGAAGGCAATTTCAAAAGGATTCTTAGTGTTTGATGTAAAAGTACCACTTCAGCTTGTATTAAACATAAAATAAAGATCAAAAACATGTGATGTAAGATGACTAGAAATACATTTCAGTAAAATATTTTGTAGAGAATGTGAGTCACATCATTAAACTTCCAGTTTTCAAGGAGTATGGTCTCATTTTTAGGAAGTATTTTAGAAAGTATTTTAAATTTCTGTTTTGCAATAGATGCTTATGCAGTCTGACAATAAAATATAAACTGGTGTTTACCAGTATTTCAAACTCCATTTAATGTACTATCAGATCTATTTAGCATATTTAAGATACCAGATTTTTTTTGTTTGTTTGTTTGCTTCTTCTGGTAAAAGGAAGGAGTTAATAGCTTTTTGTAAATGCCTTTTTTACTTCAACCACTTTTAAATATGATCTCTGAATGTTATTCAAGGAAAGACTGGATGACTTTCTTCTGTGATGTCTGAATAGACTTTGTGAATTCGGTAGAACATATCTTTTACTTGTACTGTGCTGGCCTTGTAGTTTTTAATAATTTATTGTCCAACAGGTAGTTTATCCAGGGGCAGGACAACTTCCATACATTATTGGAGGATCAGATTTGGTTGCTCACAATGCGAAAAAGAATTCAGAGGTAGAAGACTGGTTAAGGCGAGAAATGGAGGTAAGGAATTATTTCTTAACGATTATCAAATAAAAACTTGACTTCTGTAAGTGGTCATACCAACCTGTGGTCATTGCTGCACTCCTTCAGGGTTTTATTTTGAAAATAAAACCTCAGCCAGCAAGCTGTCCACACATGCTCCATAGGAGCATGTACTTTAGGAAGGTTACTGAAAGTCAGAGGTCAGTGTTAAGGCTCATCTTTTTGCTGATTATTTGAATTCATTTTACATGCAAGCATTTATATAATCAGAAATACTGATGTAAATCAAAATCAATATCCTAAAAGAGTAATTTTTAATGACTTTTTGTTTTTGATGAGCAAAAAATAAGCATTATGGAAACTTGGGACTTGTAACATGTGACAGGGAGATGGAAATAACTTCTATATGATTAGCTGTGTTCAGATAATTCTACACTACAATTGATGTTCTACTCTTGAACAGAACAGAAAATCCCTAATAAAATTCTGTAGTAAAAATCTTCACCTTTATATGTGAAAGTTTTAAGAAAGTACTGTATTTTGTCATAACAGATGTTAGCACCTTTATTTTTCAATAGTTTCCTTAAAAATACTTGCTTGTGAGTCATAGTCTGTTTCCACAGTCTGATTGATATGCAGTTACATCAACACTTCTTGATTATCTCATTTTCTTAATCCCTAGGTATAAATAATTCTAGTTAACTGAGGGAAAACCTACTTCTTCAGGAAAAATTGTATTAGCGCAGGAATACATTGTTTTTCTATGTTGCTCATTAGCTTTATCCTTAACAATCAAATATTGAATAAATTTACTTTCTCAGGAACTGAACCGATATGCAATAGAAGAATCACTTGCTGATGATCTCTTTAGGTAAGAGTTTTATGTTTGTACTTAGAAAAATGTATACATTTTGCATCATATCTTTTTTTTGGACAAATTTTGATTTTGTAATACTGCATTGACTATTCTTTTCAGAATTCCATGTATTCCCCTGTATGAAATACAGTCAAAGTGATTCAACAACTTCTCTCAAATTTTCTTATGTCTTAAACTTTTGGTTCGATTCAGACTTCCTTCAGTTTTTTAATAAGAATATTCCCAAACAGAAATGTTGCAATTTCCTGGCTTATATGCACAAGTTTGATTGTTCACAAAGGCCAGAAGATGTTCCAGAGTGTTTTTAGAGCCTAATGAATTGTTTTGATCTTAGAATTAAGTGAGTCGTGCATTGTCGGAAAAAATATGATGGAGTTTGCTGCTTTTTCATTCTGGCCATGGCACTTACCTGTCCATGTGCTGAGTCACTTGAGGGAGCTAAAGCAACAGAGTACTAGTTCTGTGCAAAAGTGATTGGCAGGACTTCTTTTTCCTTTTTGGATATCTGAAGTAATGATTCCCAGAATATAAAACAAAAATTAAAAAAATCCCACCCACACCCTAAGTAAATCTCTCAGTGTACCCCCCCGTGTCCTGTATCTTTGAGATTTTAAGCTGCTTTCAAACCCATTCACAATGAAAGAGCTCTTACCTTTTTTTAAGTGTTAGAAACTCCCTCAGCACATTGCCATCTTTCCATTTTTCAAACAGAGGAAACATTTTGACAGTTATCATTCCTTGCATTTGGCAGTCCAGTAGAGCCATTGATTCTTTCTTAATTGATTTTTGTGTCTCAGGAGTTTGAGAGATTTCTTTGATAGTCCCAGGTTCTCCTTGGCTGTTTGTCTTTGCTTTTTGCCGTAATTTATAAATTACTAGAACTCAGAACTCAGTCTGTTTCAGCAGTGTTCTTTCAATAACCCTCACTTCAGTCGTCTGCCACTTTCCCTGTCTCTTTTGATGGACTGAGTCATCCTGCTCGGTTCATTTCCTGTCCAATTTACTTTCAACTGCAATCCTAATTTAATGATTTATAACCACTTTCTAATTAGAAAAAGTTCTAAGCCAAGTTTGCCACTTTTTCCAGTTTTCACATCTGCAGTACAGCTGTTAAATATATGTCAGTTATCATTTATAAAAACATGGTGCAGCTAGACTGCTGTGCTGCAACATTAACTAGCTGAAAATATCTTGGTTAATTTTTGCCTATCGAAAAACAGCAGTGAAAACTTAGATAATGTGCATGCATGAAAGTTAATCGTAAGCATGAATTTTCCACAGTCAAAAATATTAAATCATGCAATTTAATGTTCAGCAGTTTATAACCTGCATCAAATTTTTACCTTAATCTTGAATAAAACTAGTTGGCATAATGCTAATGTTAACAGCTGCAATTTGCCATGAAAATTGCAATTGAAGATGCCATTAGAAAGAGCCATGAAGTACTCCGGTGAGGAGCTAGAAAGAAAAGCTGTGCTGTTAGTATGTTCAGTGCATACTGAGAGGAGGAAGGGAAAGTATATTATAATATCTGCTAAAAGGATAGATAAATGGATTATGTTTAGTAACAGCCCTTTGTATCCTCCACTCCCTGTTTCTAACAAGGTCGTAATGTTTTTTGTGCATTCACTCACAGTGGCGGATTCTCTGTAGTCCTTTCTCCATTCTAGGCCACAGGCACTGCACAGTTTCCTTTTCTGATAATGTTGTTTGATTCCTTTCTCTCTGGAAGACAAATATCATCCAGGCTTCATTTAACATGGAAAATGGCTGGAGGTGAGGTGGAGAAGATAACATGAAAAGATGTTCACAACTGTCTGTGTCAGCATCTCTGTAGACAGTCACAGACAGGGTTGAAGCTGCTATTGTTCTGATGAGGGATTTCCATCATGTGTCATCCCCTTTTCCTATCTGCTTATCTTCCTGTCCCTCATCTGCCTCCCTTTCCACAGAATTTGGTGTCCAGGACACATTTAAATGTTACAACTAATGTTACAATGCTATAACAATAAAATCAAATAAATGGTTTGAGATTTAATGTAAGGATCTCACTCTGTTCAGCAAAGATTTCATTACTTTCTGTTTTTTGTGTGAAGAAACAAGTGACCGCCGTTTGACTTCTCACCTGCCTTGCATTTGACTCGTACTAAAAATTGTGCATTTAGGTAGAAAAATATATATGGTGAAGAAGGATGGGTTTTTTTTCCAAACCCCTATCAAAGAAACATAATACTATATATCAGCACATATAACAGCCATTCAGGAAATCTTACTGCATTAACAACTTGCTCTGTTAATTAGCAGTTAATAACAGAGCATATAATAGAGCATTTACTTTTTGTCAGAAATCTGAGTTGTATAGCAACAACAGTGACTTCTAATACCTTTCTAGCTATGTGATGACGTAATTTGGCTCACAAGTTGTCACATTTTCCTGCCTAAGCAAAAAGTCTTGATGAATGAGAGCAGAATTAGCGGAAGCAGAACTGTCTGATCATTCAGTTGTGTCTGTAAATTATTCATGCATGAATACAAAACACATCAGAATTTCAAAGAAGTGACATATGACTTTGGGGGATGAAGCACAAATGGAGAGAAAGGGAAGGCCAAGGAAGAACAGTGTCAAGCAGAGGCAAACTAAAAAGCATATTGCAGTAAATCAGGTAACTGATATCCAGGAGTTAGCTCCAAATTTCTGACAGTCAAGCAGAAGATGTATAAAGGCTTTGTAAGGCAAGGAAATGTTTTATGTAGGAGTAGGAAGCAGCAGAAACATTTTGTCTGAACGAGTTGTGGCCAAATGTTGTACTTTGATGTAAATATACAGTACTTCTTTCCCTGCTTCCTCTTCTGTTTTTTTAGTGACACCTTTTTAGTAAGACACTTAATGTTGGTACATTAAAGCTTAGAGAAACTTGTTTATGCATCAGATTTAAAGATTGTAAATAGCTGGGAAGTCAGTGAAAACTTTATTGAAGGTTATTTCTCATTCATGCACAGGTTCTACCTTACAAATCCTTCAGTCAAATTGTAGCAATGGTAGTTAATTATAGAAGTGTGGTCAGGGAAACGATTGAATGCTGGACATTCTCTTGTTATAAATATATAACAAAGCTTTTTACATCATATTGTTAACTTTTAATATTATTAACTTTTACTAATTTGTGACAATTTTTTTTTGTTGCAGATATGATCCTAATGTGAAAAGGAGAAGATAAATTGTGACCTGGATTTACAGTGTTTCTCTAGCAAAACCTGCTTTCTGTTCCTTAGCTTCCCAGTTTACAGTGTGTATGATGTTCTCACATAAGACCATTTGAACTATCTATTATTGTAAGACTTTTTTAAATCTAACTTTTATTAAAGAAAAAGAAAAATTTCTTTTCACTGCTTGGTACTTGCGGATTGTACATTCTCAAGACTTTAACACTATTTACTTCAGAGTAATGCTCAGTAAAATACTGTAGTTACTTAGAATTTCATTTTAGGCTATTTCTAATATTTGCTTATCAGTACTATTATGGGTAAATAAAAAGAAGGCCTTTTTTTTTTTAGAAGGGTTTTGTTAGGTATTTTCATGGGTGTTTTCTTAAGAATTGGGAATCTATTGAGAGAGACTGAAAAGCAGATGTTATTTGATCATGATAGCCTTCTCAGTGTTCATTATGTACAGCAAATACTGTTGTTACTGTTACAGAAGGTCTTGGAACTTCTGTAAAAGAAGAGCTTCTGTAAAAACTGCTGTAAAAAACTGTAAAGTTTTCTGTAAAAAAAAAGCTTTTTTTCCTCTTGTTTAAACATATTTTCATTTTCAACTTTAAATCAGTGTGTTTGAATTTTCATTTGTTAAAACTTACTTCCAAGCCAGAGAAAGTCTTGGAGAGCTATTGCACTCCAATTTGGGATTTTAAATTATTTGACCCATTTCTTTCTCTTGTGCCTTTACTTTTTGCAATTGCTGTGCGAAAATACGGCCTTCAAAACAGCTATGCATCCTTGGGTTATGAAATCTTACTTTAATGATCTGAGAATTTGCAATTTGAGGAATTCCTCTGGAAGTACAGTGAGGAGAACCTTCCAGTCTTTCTGCTCAGCTGTATGAAGCATACAGATAAAGATGGACCGGAGCTCCCTTGCATCCATTTCAAGAGGCAGGATGGTAGGATCTCCTTCCTTATGTGAGGAAGCTGTTTAATTGAAGTACACACAAAACTGTTTCCTCTGCCAAGAGCTCAGAGCATGCAGGAAAGATGATCTGAAGGACATTGAGATAGCAGATATGCTGAAGTCAACATGGTTGCAACATGCAGAAAATACTTGGTCTTCAAGAGCCCATGTTTCCTCAGGCCTGTCTTGGCATCTTCTTGATCACCTAGTCGGCAACGTCCAGAGTGTTACACAGTGCAGACCAAACTTCTGAGTTACGGAATAGCTGCAAGAGTGTTTTGGTATTGTGACTTACATCAGGGCACATCAAATCTTGTCCACCTAAACCTTTTAAAAAGGCTGTTCTTAAGCAGTTGAAATTCTTCCTGGAGATGTACTGATTGCAGTTTTGTTGCGCTCTCAGGTGAGTTTTTCTACAGTCACAGTGAGAATCTCCATGTTTTCTGGTTGAATACCCACTGATCCAGCAGAGCAGCTCTTGTAGACTGCTGAGGTTTTTCATTGTTACTAAATATCGATGGACAAGATTCTTCAGAAGGGTTGTGTTTACAGTTGTAAAAAAAAAGAATGAGAATTTCTAAGGTAAAATGTCAAAACATACAACGTACAAGGGCCTTCTACAATAAAGTAAAGGCTAAGTGCTTTGCTGCTCAAACTGCAGCCTGCTAGAGTTCAAGCAACTCTGAGGGTATAGCCGAGAGCACTTTTCACCTTTTATGATTTAAGACTTTTCAAATCCAGTTCCCCAGATGGCTGAATCTAGTTGTTTTGATTTCTTTTCCAGTTATTGAAGAGTTGGACTCAATGATCCTTTTGGGTCCCTTCTACCTCAGAATATTCTGTGATCTGTGTCCTAGGACTGATGGACTCACACCATGTGACAGGAGACATTGGAGATTTCTTTATAGATCTTGAGATGTCTTCTATCAACATTTCCAACATCAGATTTCTTTGCAGTCTTTCACAGGCAGCTGTGTATTCTCTAGAGAGTAGGAATTGTGGGGACAATTTTCTCTCAAGTGTTGAGAGAAAAAAAAAGCCAGGTTCAGTACCTGGCTAAAGGTACAGTTTATACTCCTGTTTTGGGCCCAACTTGAGGGTGCCTAGTAGGTGATAGTTTGGTTTGTAATTCGCTTGCAGCTGCTCTCAACTTGCAGTTGAGAAGCCTGTACATTAGTGCACCAGAGTTTTCTGCTATTTCAACAGTTCTGCTTGCATTAAAAAAGCTTAGAGATGGAAACCTCTACCTCTGAGCCATGGTTTGAATTCACGTAATAAGTCCTATTGATAATTCTGAAGTCTTTCTTCCATTTTAACTTCTGTCTTGACCTGAAAACCATGACAGTAAAGGAAAAATGCTTGTTTGTCTTACTGGTTTGGGCCTCCAGTTACTGGAGTTTCTGAGGTAGATGATAAAGGACATTATTACATAATCCAGTCTTGGGAGCCTGAACATCTGGTAAATCACATCCGTATCTGCCTTAACCCTGGAGCTATTGCGTTAACTTCACCTAATGATTCCTTTACTTTATAAAACATCCTGTTGTGAGCCAACCCCCGTAGGGCAGCTAAGCCCCATGCAGCCACTCACACGCACACCCCCCTGCCCCTGCACAGTCGGATGGGAGAAGCATGGAATCAGGAACGGGAAAGTGGGAAAGGTCATGCATTGAGATAGTTTTATAGGTAAAGCAAAAGCTGTGAACACAAGCAAAGGCATCAGCTTTGCATTCTGCAATTCAGAAGTTTTGCTGCATGCTCCATTTTCACTCTGTGGAGCTTGTACCTTGTGGTTTCAAGAGTCTTCTGAGAACTTGTGTGGTGATTTTATTTAGAAGGTTAGAAAAAGTTCAGTAGCTCACAGATGGTATCTAAAGACTCTCCCATCTGCCACAAACCACAGTCTGTAAGCATACTCACCTTTTTGACAAAATTATGCTCTTCACCGAATACATCTAAGCAAAAACTTATCTTCAGATCTTGTTTCTTTTTTGTGTGTAACACTGAGAGTTTGTTTGGATTGGGGGTTTTTTAACACCTATTACCTTTGTTTCCACTGCATACAGGAAGGAGATGCACACAATACATAAACTAAATATACTTTTTATTAGCAAGGCTCTTAAAATACAGTCTTGCATTCAGCAGCTTAGCTGATGAAAACACTTTAAAGCAGATTGAATTACTCCATGGACCACTAAAACTGAGGATGGGTGCTGTATCCTTCCAGGAACAACATGCTTAATTTTCAGTTTTAACTCACACCAATTTCAGCTGACTTCTCATCTTTCCTTCATCAGCTGGGGAAGCCACTGCCTTTTTTTGGCAGGACTATGAAGATATTCTCTGTTGAAGTCCGATTTCTATTTTGTCCGTTCACATCTGTGAGTCTGCCCCTATATCTCCTACCATTACTCCCCATGGTGGGGCTGATGGTGCAGCAGGGCTCACCTCTCCTGTCATTGCACCAGTTCCTGGATGTGGAACGTTTGCAGTTCAGCTTCAGGTTCCTCTATCCACTGACCTCCCCATCAACTTCCTCTAAAGTGCTAAGCCCCCTTCGTTACCTTCATTCCTCATGTGTCTGAGAGGCTTTATTCAATATGTTAATTCCTGAGACAGTAGCTGAAGCTAGATCTACCTCCAACTCCCTCCCATCTCTCAGTCCATGTTATACAAGTGATTTCTCAGTCCTTATTTTTCCTGTCTTTCTCCCATAAAACTGGAGGGAGTTTCGTGCCTTCCTCAATTGCTCTGTTTCATTTTGTGCATTGATCCCGAGTTACATTTGGCCATATCTGGTGTTTGATTTACAAATTCTGGTTGTGTTCTGGTGGTTCTGATATCTCCTTAGAACTCAAACCAAGTGTGTCAAAACATGAAACCATATTCCTTACCATTATTCATTACTCTTCCTCTTAAAATCTTTGATAGCCATCACCACATTCCAGTGAGATAGTTATAAAAATGTTACACAATATCATACCTAAGTAGCAACTTTCCCTACCACTCTGCCACAGCCTTGACTGCCAGACTCCGAGTCATTGGCTACAGCACCAGATCCATGCAAACCAATGCCTTCTCCCTCTTTCTGAACACTGCAGCTCTCTGAATGCCTCTTCCTCCCCAGTTTGTTCTTTGCTGTTCTTTGACATACGTGTTCCCCACTTCTCAAAACCAAAATAAGTGACTTCTACGTGAAACTTTTAATACTTTTTACCTTCAGTCCATCATCAGTTTTCACACATGAATATAAAACAAGCTTAGCATGCAAACCTCAGGAAATGTCTGTCATCTAATCAAAGCTGAGGTTTTGCTCACAAGTTGCTTGCTGCTGACAGCAAATATTCTGTACACGTTTACATTGCTTATCTTAAAAAAAAACCAAAAACAGTATGACCCAAGCATACTTCAGCAAAAGCAGAAAACTGAAACACTGACTCACAGAAAAAATGACATTTACACAGTATTCCCATGCCCAGGTGCATTGTGTGTGAACAAACGTATAGACAGATGAATATAAGCCTTTATCTCATTTAGAATTGGAATTTGACAACCAGTATACCAGGCCTAACAGAAAAACAGACAAGATCAGGATACTGACTTTGTAAATTGTGTCAAGATGTAAGGTAGCAGGATCAGTTCTTGAACAGCAGTAGCTCAGTATTTACACAGAAGCTGGTCCTAGCATCCAAACTTATGAAAAATGAACCATTTCCATCTCTTAACAGCATCCTTTGAAACTGCATCAAATCTCTTTCATCATCTCTAGCTTTGTCTTTGTGGACAACTATTTTTTAATTTGTACACCTAGTTAAAAAAGAATCTAAAAATACCCAGATGCTGTAATCTGTGAATACACAGCAAACCTAGTTGTTAATTTTCTTTATGCTGGCATGTAAGCCTAGAGAGGGTGTCCAGAATAATGAAGCTGTATTTTAGTTCATTGAAGTAGGCATTGTGGTGCTTACACATTGCCAGTGATCTCAGAATAAAGAGATGGAGGTAATTTCCTGGTTTTAATAACTAATGATGACCACTAAGTTTTAAGAGTTGGCTTAATATGCTCTGAAAGAAGAAAATTATTAGTTCTAAAATGAGCTAACATCCAGACAGGTATAATGTCAACTCAAGTTCAAGGTCTGCTTAAGATGAAATGTTCTAGTGTCTACAAAGACAAAACTATCTCTAAAACAGTGCATGGCTTCACTCCGACTACTAAATTATACTATAAATGATTTCCCGCTCCCCCAATCCTTGTTCCTTACACCAAATTCATCCTTGACCGCACAATTGCTTGTGTAATTCAGGTTTCAGAAATTAAGTGAAACAGCTAAAGTGTACCATATTTTCCAAAATACACTCTTTTGCAGAAAAAGAGCTCTTTATAATTCAAAATTCTTGTTTCGGAGTTGTACACCTAATGTCATCAAAGCCTTTTTTCTGTCAGTGATGTTTGAATTTTATTGTTTCTGCTAAATAGAACCATTATGGTTATTTCAAACAAAGCATGACTTTTCTTTCAGGTTGGACAAGGGGAAATGGGGGAAGTGTATGCACAAAAAGCTCTGACATCATTTGAGTGCTCCCATCTTGCTCTCACCTTAAATGATTAGAGAACATGAAAACGATTACAGAACATTGTAATTTAAGGTTGTAATACATTCTCTAAATTAAGATGTAAGACTATAAACCTCTTAGCATTTTTTGTGCCATGACTTACTCTAAATTAAATCATTACTATATGGATGATAATAAAATTGAGTAATCAGCTGCCTTTAAGGTGTATGTCTTGCTGTTCAGAAATGTTCAGGAGCACTGTACAGCCCAGATCCTGTTATTACATGAAGATACCTGCTTGCTTTCTCAGAAGGTAGAAAATACGGTAGCAGAGCAACAAAGCCTTATCTCTTGGCACACCACCTTACTAATCCAGTTCTACAGCTTAATGAGCAAATACAATTGCTTCTAGTCCATATGTATTTGCTGCATTTCAGTGCACTTCAGTTAACAGCCAGTCAAAAATATATGGCAACATGTTAGATGAGCAACTCCGGTGCAGAACTCCAGGGTCAAAGTATGCAAAGGACAGGAGACCACCAGCCTGTCAAAGCTGCATTGATGCTCTTCTGCACCCCTATGTCTGCTGTTCAGATTGCACAGGTTCTTTGCAGCTTTCCCTCAATCATTCCTCACTGGTCATAACTTCTCATCAGTGAATACTCACTGTAAGTTTGCAAGTTTTAAACCCTTTCACTCTTTCTCAAGAGCAGTTGACCTAAAAATGGCTGTTCCTTTCAACTAGATATGCAGCTCAGACCTGCCTCTAAGTTTGGATCTTAATTTGATTTCCTCAAGCTTTGAGTAAGTATTCTGCGTTTCTGCCCCTAGCTTCTTTTCACAGTTCTTCAGCTGCAAGAGCAAGAAGTTACAGCCCTCTCCTTCAACGGAAGTGCTGAGGACAAGGGACATAGAGCTGTGGGATGCACTTCAGTGTCCCTTACTCGGTGTAGAGCTGCTGTTTCTGGGAACCATACTCCTTCCATGCATTTGCTGGCAAGCCCAGGCTGCTAGTCCAAGGCAATACATTTTCCCAAGAGAGAGAAGAATTTGTTGTTATTGTCACAAGTCTCTCTGGATTACCTAAAGAAGGGATTTCTGTGTTTACTCATCTGAGTGAAACAGCCTTACTCCCTTGTGGAAAATGTTTTAAGCAGAATTCAATCAGAAGAGGCACTGGAAAGGAGGCAGATTGTTAGGGAAATCTACTCGGACAAAACTTAGTCCCAGTTCAACAGCTGGATACTACTTAAAATGATTTTAGCAATAATTTAACTAGGAGACACAGTCACAGTATTAAGAACCAAAACCAAATGTAAGAGATATTTTTCCACTAGCCTATTAGCAAATATACAGTACAGGTTAACACAGCTTTACAAATTCTCTAAATTCAAATTAAATTATTTAGGCTAAAAATTATATTCTGTATTTTACTAATAAAGCTTAAGTAATTTTAAAATCCATGATGTTTAAAAGCTTGCTTTTCTTACTAAAAGAAGCAGTCTCCCTTCTGGGAACTATTAGAACACAGGAAGTTCAAATGTTTTTTGTTTTGTCTTGTGGGTTGTTTTTGTCTAATCTGAGAAACAAGGTGTTTCTCCAAAAGACAACTACTCAGTGCCAGCATCTAATTCACAATAAATGCAGCATTTTAGGTAAAACTATCTTAAGGCAAAGCTTGAATTTTTGCATTTCATAGTCCCTCAAAATACCAAAGAGGAGAGAAACAGAAATTTCTCTCAAAATCAGAAACACAAAAGTGAAACAGTCCAGCTACAACTTTAAATCTAGCAATTCCTAGAATAAACAGGATGATCTTTTAGTACAGCTTTGGTTGAAAAAAATGTGTTTATAGTGGCTTAATAAACACAAACACTGAGAAAATTTTTCTGCCCACCTATCTCAAAAATACTGCTAAGACTGCTAAAAAATAAAAAGGCAGTTAAACCTCAAGGTGCTGTAAGACTGCAGTGAAAGATACTAATCTGTAATAACAGGTCACAGATCTCTGCTACAAATTTGTCACTTATATGCAGCTGCAGTTCCTGTCACTAGAAATCAGACTGGCTGAAGCTTTTTTCCCCCTTGCAAAATAATTGCTTAAGTAAATTCTTCCTTTGTTTTGCTGGCATTATAAATGTCTTGTGACAAATGAAAAAGCCAGAACACGTCATGGTATGTTATATTTGGACATTTATATTGACACAAATCTGAAGGAATTTAATCACAGTGCAGATGTATTCTCAATAATTTAACTGCAATAAAGTTGTATAATCAAGTATTTTGCACCTGTAACCAATTCACAGCTAAAATTATTAGATATGACAGGTTTAGAAGAGGTTTCTATATCCACAATTTCTGCCAAAGAAGGCAAATTATAGAATCTCAATTCCATTATGAAGAAAATAAGCCTAGAGTTTGGCAGAATTAAAAGCAGCTCAAGTATCAGTATAAAAAAGTATCTTAACTAGTATTGGCAATGCATGGTTAAAGCCAACCATGTGGATATTTATGCAGATATTTATAGGAATGTCCATTAGAGTTTATTTTTATGCTATTAAATGGCTCTTAACTAAAATTTATTAGTAGTAGCATCATTTCATAAATTGCTTTGGACTTCACTGAAAATAAGTCATCTTAATCCTTGCATACTTTACCTTTTCAACTTCTATGTCCGAAGTCTGAGCAACTTACTCAGATGCATAAGGGCCTGCAGTAGCCACAGAATCCTGTAATTCAGCAGGCACAGAAAGCAGGCATTTATTGAATATAGGTATCTACAACTTCTGAAAGTTAAGACAGCTGAGGAACCAGTAAGCACAAGCTGTTTCACAAAGCCTAAGCCTAATTTCCTTTCTTAAATCTGCTGAGCTTCTAATATGGAGATTTTTAATCATGCAAACACAATACCTTAAACTAACATGATCTTTAACATAAAAAAAGCCCCAAACGAAAAACCAACACCTATTCCATCACACTGGACCTGAATTAAAATGTTTGGTAGTAAATCAGTTAAAACCAAGCACTTTCATCTATTGGAGAGTTCTGGAAGTTCACTTTTTTAAATTAGCTGTGGCTTAACCTCACTATGGTGAATAATCCATGAGTGTGTTCAGATAAACTAAATACTCTAAAACCCAGCAAATGAAATCTAGGTCCTACATTATGGAGCAGAAAGGTGAAACTTGGATTCAGAGGTAGGTACTAGTTATCTTTGTCTTTCATAACAAGCTCTAAGAAACTATGTCATGCTTGTTTTGAGTTTGGTTTTTTTTTTAGCTTGCTGTGAGATATAACCCTTTTTAAGTTTCAAAAACTGCAGGCTAAAATATTTAACTATTACGTGCTGCTTTAGGGAAAAAAAAAAACCACAAAAGACCAATCCTTGGTGGGAGATGAGACTATCATCTCTCATCCACCCCACCTCCCTCAACCAGGTGATCCTATTCAGTCTTCCTGAGCTAGGAAGCGAAAAACCCTTTAGCTTGCTCATGTATTTAATTTTTCAGTAGTACACTAGACGTTCATTATATTGACACTGTAATAAGAGCACTTACATCAGTACTTTATTATTGTTTATGTTAACGCGTATTCTCAGAAATGTACATATCACTGTAGGGGA
Source organism: Dendrocincla fuliginosa (assembly GCA_035047845.1). Lineage (NCBI taxonomy): Eukaryota > Metazoa > Chordata > Aves > Passeriformes > Dendrocolaptidae > Dendrocincla > Dendrocincla fuliginosa. The sequence goes on along the minus strand of JAWWMO010000083.1, from coordinate 126,048,756 downwards.
ACATGTCAGGTTAGTCTTTGCGCACTCACCCAACTCTAGGCATAGTGTGAAGAAACATTAATGGATTGTGTCAAATCACTGTTAAGGATTAAATGGGAATGCTTATTCTTTTTTTCCAATTACCAGGATAATTTCTAATTGTTGAGGAATACTTGCTTAAAGAAATACTTCTTACAGTAGAAGCCATTTTATTAAGTGCTCATTCCAAGTATTACTGTGGCAAATAAATAAAATCCTTGTTTCAAGCAGAAGGCTCCAAATTTGCTTTGGGACCATAAACCACTTTGTACTAAGCAAGCTTTCTGCTTTTAGAAGTTACTTTAATTTCATGGTAAGAGTATTTTTGTCACATTGGACACTAAAATGTAAAGCCACTCTGGTAGGGATTGCTTTTCCCAGAGGAAGTCTGCTCTTGTAGCTGAGCAAGAGATGACAGGCAGGTCAGTATAAGTTAGTCTCATTTTCTGTTTATCTGGAAATAATTCCAGTTGAAATCGGTTGAAATAGCAGATCAAGTTTTTCTATTTTGAAAGGGTGAAGTGTTGTAGTATCAGCATCCTTTACCAAGCAATACAAGCGCAGGTTACTTGTACACAACAGAAATGTGACTGCTATCAACTTTCGCTGCCAGTGAGTGTTCTGTTAGACTACATCTGTAATCCTGGATGTGAAAGCTTCTAATGCCTCATTTATGGTACCCCATCACCTCCTCCATCCCCACTTTCAATCAACTCGTGTTTCTTCTTCTGTCTTATTGCCAAGCATCGTGCAATGCCCAATGCACCTCCTTTTAAAAACCGTACAAAGTTGTCTCCCACCAGAGGACCTAAAGCAAAGAGGTTGGCTTCTTTAGTGCATTCGTAAGTGTATGGATCAATCTCTATAGGATTCCCCTTGCATGTGATGGGCTGATTAGAGTGATGACCTATGCTATGTCCTTGGTCCTTTAGAAAGAAAAGATTTGGATGAGAACCTATCAGAACTAAGGCTACGGAAAACTTCAAAATTTTCTTCAGTCCGGAGGCACTCTGAAGAACACATTTCATTTCAGGCTTGAAGGAAAGGACATTGTGTTCGGGGAAACTAGTGTAAGCAGAATGTTGATTAGAGTCCATGGTATAGGACTGAGTACACATCATATGATAAACCTTATGGTATTCAGGGTAAAGCTTTTTAGGTAACTGTTTGAAAATCAGGCTTGTATCAGTAACTCTTCTACGAAACACATGGATTACTGGGATGTTGTTGTTACAGGCACAGAGTACTGCATCAGCTGCTGTAAGTCCAGCACCCACGATTAACACAGGGTCTGCCTTTCCACGTAACTTTCCTTTGGTGATTGCAGCTCCAAAGTCAGACATGGAATGAAGGACAAAAGGAAAGTCTTCTCCTTCAACTTGTAGTCGGCCAGGAGAATCAAAGGTTCCTGTGGCAAGAGCCACATTCTCAGCAAAGAGGCAGAACGGCACATGAGAACCATCTGTTGCTCGCTGATAACCTCTGACTTCCCAGTTTCTCTTAATAAGTGATTTCTGTCCATCTTCCATTTCCAAATGCTGTGTTGAAATATCTTCATTTTGTTGACTTCTATCTCCTTCATCCTTTCCTCGGTAAAGTCTGGAAACGGATGTTATGTAAACGTTGTCTCTGAAATTCTTTTGGAGGCCCATGACTTTAACATAGTGTTTATAATAGCAAGCTATTTCCTCTGGCATTACTCGATCACTCTTTATATTTCTGAAACAAAATTGAATGGTTCCAGTTAATGTACAGACCTTATTGATAATCTGAATATCATGTATGACATACCATGTGACAAAGCAAATTTACGAGGACTGAATCTGCTCAATGTAACTGACACTGAGTTCAGTATCTTTAAATGCATTCAATCTATTTGTTCTCTTGATTCCTGATACACAAGACAAGCTAGTGGTTTTTTATATTGTTTTAAGTCTTTATACAATGTAAAGTGCTATGGTGATTAACAAATTAGGTGTAACGAAGCTCTGCCGTATCACGGTAGATCCATATGGAAATGTTTTACAAAGACAGTTTAGCAACACAACTATCAACAATACAATACTGGCTAAACACTTACTTAGGATATAATTAAATATCATAGTTAAGTGTTAAATTTGAAACTCTAGGTTCAATATCTCACTGGAGCCAAGTATTCTTCATTATAGTTTGCAAAAGAGCTCTCCCCTGAGAACAGCTAAGTTCACTAAGTATCAAATGAAGTAGTTCCGTATCACAGGAACGAATAGAGCAACTACAGGACAGTGTTACTGTAACTATGTTAACAGAATTAGGATGTTCAAGTGTCCAATAAAAAGGATTTTTGCACTACAACCCTGGTATTACAACTATGCTTTTCTCATCTTTATTGCATTTTCTTTTATAAAAAGAATAAGCTGACAGTGTAACTATTTGGATCAGGTACATGAATTTTGTTGCTTCTTTAGAAGTAAGCTCTAAGAAGAACGCAAAATAAACAACGGTGAACATCAGGACTGCCACTGAATTACACTTAAAATCATATTTACAAGTAATCAAGCTACTCATTATCATAATTTAACAAGATAATAGCATATGTACTTTTAGCTCAGGTTACTACTCTGAAAATCCTCATGGGATATTTACTGAAGAGGATAATCTGACAATGTGACACCTCTTCCACAGAAGCTTAGGAAACTATTCTGCATGACTAGAAATTCTCAGTATCATAAATACTTTTAAATATGCTTGTTTAATTATAACAGGTCAGCGTTTCTGGTTTTAGCACTGTCAAAAACTATAAAATAAACAAATTAGCTTCAGATAATTAGCAGTTTATGGGATTTCCATTAATAAGGAGACAAGATTAATTGTTTTCTTAAATAACTGCAGTGAAGAACAAAGGCAGAGTTTGTTCACTTGTAAGTGCTGTCCTGAAATGAGTAGCAGTATGCTCTCAAAGACATATGCCTAAGTAATTCTACTTCTTCTTTTCCCATACGTGGTACAAGAACAACTTCCTTTAATTTTGCTAGAACAAAGTTAGGAAAGTTAAAATTTTAGAAAAAGCTTATGTAGAGTGTTCCTAGGTTCATTTGCTAACACAGACCTTTATGAGCTAATTTGATAACAGAAGCAATTTTTCTTCTCAAATTTTTTCAAGAAACTACTAGAAAATAACATTGTGAAATACTGAAGTATGCTCTTAAAATTAAAATTTATAGATAACATTTCAGATGCTGCAGCTTTGCCTGTAAAAGCAAATACCGAATTGTACAACTTCCTGAATGCAACAGCAACTTGTTGCATCTGTGTTGAAAGAGGAATCTGTCCTCCCTCTTCTGTCAGCTCTGATCAGAACCACTTTCAGTAACAATGCCTCTTTGTGAAATGCTGCTAGTATGTATGCTTTCCGTGCACTCACAAGCAATTATTCTGCCTGACCATTGTCCAGTTTTTTTCCATCAGAGTACACACACCAGAAGAATTTCCAGTGCCATCAGGCAATTTGATAAACAAAACAAGAAAACCTCCTGTGAACAGTGAAGTTTGAGTGTTTTCCAGTTCTTAAAATAATTTTATAGTAACTAGGATTCCCAAACAAATTAAGCAATACCCTTACCTGCGTTTGCTAGCTGCCCACTCCTTAAAGCTGAGGCCAGGCAATTCCATCCAGTCTCCAAAACTGATGGTTAGCATAGAGCCTTCCATGGACTATGGTGAAAAAAAACAAAGATGCATGACCAGACACATTTCAAATGCATACATTTATGCAAAAAACAATTAAGTTTTTCTCATTGTACTCATATAGAGCAATAAAATACTAGAACACAACAGAAGACCAGGACATTACATGAAGCATTGATTAATTACTTTTGTGTTACAGTTAGATACTATTTTAATGAGCAACTATATAAGCTAATAAAGAAGGTGAAGAGAGAGCATGTAAAAGGAAAAGCAAGTGATTTAAAATAAAAGAGGAACAAAAACATGAAACCAAAAGCATATAAAGACATCAAGATTAAGGATTTTATAAGAAATCACCTGGAAAAATGCAGAGAAGAGAAAAAATTTAAGAGAAAATACACTTAATTATAATTCATTAAATTTAAACTAATAACAAATCATAATAATATATGACAGCAGTTACAGTCACAAATGCCCAGATAAAGGACAATTTTTTCCTTACTTTCTTATCTCCCCAACGTATTTGGACGTTGGTAAACAAGTAGTTGAAACTGCAACTGGCATTACCAGCTGACACCGCCTTAGATAGTAAGAAAAATCCCCAACCACAAAGTTATCAAGTTATCCTAGAAGTGATATGGAATTTTTACTCACATGCCAAGCTCCACCAGGTGGTCCTTTACCAAGCACTATATGGGGAATATAATTATGTTGTTCCAGCTTCCAGTGCAGAACAGGCGGGTAGTCATACCCAAAGTCAGCATCAGGGTGAAGCAATGTATCAAAAAGTACTGCAACTGGGTTTGAAGAGCGTCCTTCGAGGCCTTCAGACAAGTACTCCAGATCCTGAAATATGAAAAAATGCAACACATTCATGCAACTTTTACTGTTCATCATGCTATTCTGACATACAGAAGTTGAATTGCAACAGAAAACACAATTAACCCAAGTTGTATTTTATGCAGAGGTAAGTATTTAATGTAGTGATTCAATCAAAACACTTTTCAAAAATAACTGCTATTATTCAGTTCTTCTGTAACTCTGAATAATACATTTGACTCATTTAAAAATTACATATATAATACAGTAACACTGGGGAAAGACATTATTTGAAATTCATTGTAGAACAAGACATATATGGCCACATACCCAGAGATCAGAGCAACTTAGTAACATCTATATTTATAGAGACCAGATTGCTTTTAACATAGAATTGCTAAAATTTATAGGAGCCCCATTTTGATAAAGCAAAAATGGAATGTAAAAACATTAAGTTTTAAACATCAAATAGAAAAGGCTCCTTTGACAGCTCTTAGCTAGTTCCAACACTAGCTTTATTATATAATAGGGGTATTATAAGTATTATTGTTAAAAATTAAAACTGGGATTATTTTACAAAGCAGGCAATGTTGAGAAGAATTTCTAGAACTTTGCAAAATGTTCACATTTCAGCATCTATTAACCAGCTGTGTTCTAAAAATTTAATAATGCAATAGCAAATATTTGAAGAGAGAATAGAGATTTGAAGAAAGAATTGGCCATAAGGCAAATTTTTTCTGACAAAGATGGTGCAGTTTAGCTAATTGGCAAAATACCAGGGGGTCAGGGGAGGATGAAGTACAGGAAACAACTACAGCCAAAGCTTAGGCAACCTACTCTCCTGCCAAAAAAAACAAACCTGGAGACTCAAGGTACACAGCACTGAAACAAAAAAAACCCTCCAAAACACAATGCCAAAGAAACCCCTACTTATCCCCTACAAACACAAATCCATGTCTGTATCTCAAATAAATTAGCCACAAAGGAGACAATAATTGATAGCATTGTCTGTAATCCATTAGGAGTATTGTGAAGTGAGTAGAAAACAATGATAACACAAGTGGAGAGAAACACATTGGAGAAGACTTAATTAAAATTGAATCAGACAGAAAAACTGGATGTATACAAGGGTAACAAATACAGCATGAGCAACTGTGAGTACAAAAACACTGAAGGATGCATACTGTTTCTAAAGGAAAAACAGACTGTGTTTACAGAGGTTGTATGTCCCTAATATTACTAAACTGAAATCTTAATGAGAATTTGAGTGTTTAGGAAGATTTTAACTTGAACTATGTGTACTTGAAATATTTTAGCAGCACATGTTCTTTCATGAGAGTGCCTAAACATCCCAGGACACGGAAGCTGAAATTTCTGCATCAGCCACTCAATAACCAAGTGGTACTTTTAGAGACGTCAAACAGTAACAAAACAACAAAGGGCAGACTGTAAAACCAAAAAAACACCACGAAAACACCCACTCGTTGCAGGTTTGCATCTAACAGTCATGAGCTGATTTTATTTAAATTAACAGAATAACACAATAACTTAGTAATGCATCAGAAATATGAGTAGGTAAGTAGGCCAGTTCATCACAACACAATCTGCAGAATTTTTTTGGATAAGCAGTTCTTCTCATCTGCACATCTCTACATACAATTTGTTACAAGCCACTGAGGAAGGTATATACTGCTCTTTATTTTACATGCAGGAAGAAGACAGGCCAAGAGATAAAAGTTTTTTGAAGCCACGCAGTTACTGAGCTTTACTGTAGTCTACCTGATAACATTGCAAAAGCATTTTAAATAAGATCATTAAAGAAAGGCCACAACCGTGCTTGCAGTAGGAAAAGAGCCAGACAAGATGGCAACCAAAGTTTACCTGATCAACAATGGAAAGATGTCGAGCTTCTTCTAATTTCGTATGTAGAACGGGGTTTGGGTGTATAGCTTCAGGAGACAAATATGGCCTGTATCCAGAGAGCAGGTAAGAAAGACAAATTCCTGAAGGTCCATTTCCTATAAAAGAAAGAAGTTACTGGTTTAGTACAAATTTCAATAATCTATAGTAAGTCACTAAATATGCAGCAACAAAATAAAAATAAAGTGGTATAAAGCCATACTGTCCTGATCAGAAGTAGTTTATAAAACTTTCAGTAAAATAAAGCCTTCCATAGGACTGTCCCCACATAGGAAAATCTTTTTCAGGTAACAAGGAACTGTTATGTATGATTGTTTACATCAAAAAATAAAATGCATATAAGGGAGTTCCATAATTTAGTATGTCAAATTCACTATTCTTGTATGCAAACGGCCCACCAGATAATGGTCTGCCTGTCAATCACAATAATATCCGAATATTATTGCCATCTTACAACCCTGCATTCTCACATGCACTGTACAACACAGAGCAGAAAGACAATCTAGAGCGTAAGCACTTCAGGTATGCCCATAAAATAAAAGGAAGAAAGAGACAAGCAGAAAGCTGAAAACTGAAAGTCAGATGGGAAGTTACAGACATGGCAAAATAGCAACATAAAAGCTAAGTGAAGACAGGTCCAGCAGATAAGTGGTAAAGTACAAGAAACTCGTGTAAGACCACATTCATCGTTCAGCAACAATATAAAGTCAAACATCTTTATCCTCTTTGTAGCATTTTATAATCTGTATATGCACATTGCTGCAATTTTAATAGACACTTATTTTAAAAATATTATTAAAGATATGAAATGGATGGGACCAAAACACTATCATAAAGTAAACATCTCTATTTATTTGACTAGTATTAAACAAAGTAGGGGACTATATTTATCACATGCAAATACAGAAGTAACATTCATGTTGCAAAGCCAGATATCAAAACCTAAGCAAAACTAATATCAGAAAAGTATGTGCTATGACACAGAATTTAAATATTTGACTAAGTATTGTTATTTCTACAGCTCCTCTTCCTCATTAAATGAATTAGAAGCACAGTGTCCTCCTAATGAGGCATGCATCAGTACTTTGTCTTTGTCTGCTTTCTAGAGTGGCACTCATGGTATTTAGTACACACTATGCAAATTCTGGGCTTAAGTTACTAATTTATTCATCCTTTTATACAACACTCATTGTTGGATGTTAGCTCTTACTTCCAGCCATTTCAGCCCTTGATGTTAAGAGTTCACATGTCATTTCCTGTTCCCCGGCATCCCTGCACACATTATTTTCACCACCTGTTAAAAATCTCACTTCTACAATGCCAGTCTCTCATGCCTTTTCTGATTCCTCAGTTCCCAAATCCCACATCAATTTGCTGAGACCTGTTCATTCTCTTCATGGACTGGATTTCTTTTTCCTCCTCCACCAGCCTACACTTATCTGGTCTGCAGTGGCAGAGTAGCCCATCCTTTATTACACTGCTGTGCACATAGCCTGGTCACAGTCATGGCCTACAAGAAAATCATGCAGGCTCACAAGAGATGAATTCTTCAAAGGCTGAGACTATTGAGTTACAAGAAATCTTCAATAAGCATGTTTTCTGCAATGGTCTAGAACCCAAGTAAATATGTGAGAGTGCACAGTGGATCCTATCAAACAATCTAGTTTTTGTATCCAAACACGGAGCCAAAAATAAAGGCATTAGCATGCCTGTGTACTGTAAGGACCATAAAGCACTGAAAAAAGACTATCTAGGAAAACTGTTATTTCCATCATTGGGATCTATAAGACAATGAAATCAAAAGTCTGTAATAAAAGGTTTAAATATTGGTTCTACTGACTATATTATTTCCCAAACCACTTCAACTTCTATTTTGCTAATTACAAGAAAGCTGGTAGAGAATCTACAGACAATGAAAAAGATCTTCCTTACTCTCACACTGTTCTGCCCTCCCACAAACAGATCAGCTGGATATGCTTCAGTTCAGGAATGTAAAGTTTACAGCAGATGAAGCCCCTCCTGTCACCCATTTGTCACATGAGATGGAAGTGAGAGAACCTCAGCAATACAGTGAAACCATCCATAACAAAATCATATGAAATTATGAAAACACTGTGATAATACTAATAGTTCACACACATTCTCACGACTGATTAAATTTTTAACTGTTTTTAGAATTGTAACTTGTGCACAGTAAAGAATTTTCTATCTTTTCACGAGTGCATAGCTAGCTTTTTTTTTT
>JAWWMO010000083.1:125989904-126033853 GCA_035047845.1 Dendrocincla fuliginosa | reverse complement strand
GGATGCGAGAGCGCCGCTTCCTCCGCCCGGCCCCGGCCCCGCCGCCGCTGCCCGCCCGAGGATGCGGGATGCGGCGCCTCCCCCGGGATAGGCGGGGCGGGACGGGACGGGACGGGAGAGCCCCGGGAGACACCGCCTTGGGATGGGAGCGGACTGCGGTTCCCGAGGGGCTCACGCCGGGCTGCGGTGTCGAGTGAAAAATTTTTGAGGCACCTTTGGACTAACAGCCACCTATTCGGGATCAATGCTTCATGAATGATGCACGTTGGCTGCTTTAAATTGTGTCTTGTTATAAATGTTTTGCAGATTTGCCTATCTGGGATAAAACATTCCTTACCTAGTCCTTCCCTGGTCATAGTTGCTGCGGTTGGCAGGACCTCAGGAGGCCGTCCAGTCCAAATCCCTGTCCAGGAGCATGGCCACTCGGGTTTCCAGTATCTCCAAGGACAGAGACTTCATGATCTACCTGAGCAACCTGCTCAGGGGTTTGACCACCCCCACAATTCCCTTATGTTTATGTGGCATTTCCTCTATTTCACTTTGTGCCCATTGACTCATCCTGTCCTAGAGAGCCCGTGAGTTCCCTCCCGTCTTCTGATGAACTCTTCTTCATTCCCTCCCCCCGCCCCCCCGCCCCACATCAGGTGCTTATGCACATGGATTAAGATCCCTCTAACCTTTTTCTTCCTTCTTCACAGGCTGAACAATCCCAGGTTTCTCAGCCTCTGCACATGGTAGCCAGCCTGCTGTGTAAGAAACCCATGTCTTACACTGTTTCTCTCTCAAAGTCTACCAAGCAAGTCTACCAAGGTGAATGCCAATAAAATCTATTACTAGTTGTAAAACAATTGCAGCCTTTCGCACAGAGTTAAACTTGACAATTGGAAATGTCATCTCTGTGAATCTATTCAGTAAATCCACAACAGTAAGATCTTACAAGGCTGCTGAGTTACTATGGCTGAAAGTGGCTGTCGGTAGCTGACAGTCCAGTTCACCTCAAGGTTGTTCATTCAGCAGACTGTCATGTCTGTAGTCAGCAAATAATTACTGCTTAATAACCCTGCACTGGTTCAAGTAGAAAGGGTGGCTTTATATTTAGCAGATATGTGTTTTATAAAAGCTCAAGGCGAAAGAACACAGGACTGAGTTGTACCACTGAGGAACTACAGAATATTGGCATAAAATTTCTATTTTGAATGGATAAAACGCCTTCAGTTAAACACACTGTTCTTCAAATATACCCAGCACTGAGTCTATTATGTCTTTAGACCAGAATTTACAACCTGAAGCTGCTTTTGGCTTGCTGTGTCCCCCCCGCAAATTGCTTTCAGTTCAGGAAACTACATAAAAAATTTGTATGTTGACCGGGTAACTCATGACATTTGAATATTCATATTGTTATATTAAAATTGTGTTCTCCTGAACAATGAGTTATGGAAAACTCCATCAGAAATTGCAAGGAAATTTTTTTTCTCCCACATAGTATCTTACTCGTCGTCAGGACAGCCTCCTCCCAGATACAAACCTCCAGGTCTGTGGACCTCACAGTTTTTTGCTTGGGATTTATTTATTTCCTTTTAAATTCTACATGTTAGCCTGGGTTTTTCAAATGTCTTAGGTTTTTGGTTGGGATTTATTTCAAATGCACGTCTCAGATAAAATATATTTTCTTTAGATGTACCTTTGTATTAGTTATTTAACATTAAAAAAGGAACAGAAGGGAAGAGACGAAAACAGCCCAAGCCATAGCAAACACTTCCTCCCATATGCAAACACTAATCACATTTCAAAGGGATTTATATTTCCTGTTGGGTTCATTTCTGTTAACAGATTCAGGCAGTAATATTACAGATCTTTACATTTTAAATCGTGCTAGCCAGTTAGCTAATTTAAATCGCCTTTCTTTTGCTAACATTCATTGTACTAACTTAGGAAATAAAATTGTGCATTTGTTCAAGCATTATTTTTTTTAAAAAATCAATTAAATTTTAAAATATTTCTTCCTCAAATGTTCAGCAAGTCATTGTCTCAACCAATGATGTTGGAAAATACCTTAAATACATAGCTCTTTCTTAATCAAAAGTATATTCTTAATAATATTTGTAACTTCTCCTCATCAACTGACTGATAATGTGTTTAGTACCAGCTTGACGCTGCATAATTCTTAAAAATTCTGCATAAGGTGGGAGCATCAGAGCAGGGAACTGTTGTCTCAAGCCATGATACACAGCATGGAAACAAAGGGCTTCATCCTCTTGGATAAGAAGTGGCAATGGTCAGTGAGTAACTGAAGAATGACACCAGCTGTGCTGAATGCAACCTGCACCTTGTAATACAGCATGGGAAACAAGGAAGAAGACTGCAACATTCGGGTAAGATTCTGTGCCTCCATCCACTGCAATTAAAGTACAAACTAATTAGAAAATAGACCTGTAAGGCTTCAAATGTCACTACAGGAATATGATCAACTCTGTCTGGATGAATAATGCGTTATCCCAGAGCTGGAGCTGACCCAGGGCAGATGTCTCATCAATAACAAACTTGTTCCCTGTAACAGTAAATGATTCTGAAAGATGTATGAACTGCAAGGCCCAGCAAGCGACAGTGTAGTGAAACATTTTCTGAGATGAGCAAACAGAAAGTTTGCCACAAGCCTGTGGCACTCAGCCTGAAGCACGAGGTGCTGAAGAAAGGCCAGGGAAGATTAGGAAGGCTTGAGTTTATTTGCTAAGTACTGTGAAGCAAGATAGCAACTAGGAAATCTAGCTGCAAAACAGCTTTCTGCCTGGTCAAGTTGAAAAAAAAAATAAATTGTTAAGATGGGAGAATGTCATACAAGGAGTTCTGTTGCAGCAGTTACAGACTCTGCCAGAAAGTTAAGATACTTGTCAAGAGGGAAAAAGAAAAGACGATTATGAAATGAGCTTAAAGAAGCAGGCCTGTCAGGTTCCTGGGATCTTTTCATCATCTGTGAATAAAATTATTTTCAGTGATTCTTTTCAGATGTAAGTGCTAATGAAATAATACTTGTTTGGAGAATAAAGATGCAACAATTTCTGTGTCAATTGTTTTAATACTATAGAAGTACTGACAGCAGGGTCTTTATGGGTCTTTTTCACTTCAGAGAGCAATCTGCCTGAATATCCCAAAAGATGTCTGTGTAGAATTCTGTGATGATAGGATAGGCGAAGAAATCTGATGATGATTTAACCTGGCAGGAAGCGAAACACAACACAGCCACTTGCTCACTGCCCTGCAGTGAGATGGGAAAGAGAAATGGAAAAAAGATAGAAGTCATGGGTTGAGATAAGTATAGTTTCATAGGACAGAAAAGGAAGGGATAATAATAATAATAACAACAACGACAACAACAACATACAAAAGTGATGGACAATGCAGTTGCTCACCATCTGCTCTCTAGTGCCAAGCCAGTTACCAAGCAGTGGCCTGCTATCCCCTAACCAGCTCTAACTGTTTATGTGCTGAGCGTGACACCATATGGTGTGGGATATCCCTGTGGTCAGTTGTGGTCAGCTATCCCAGCTGTGTCCCCTTCAGCTTCTTGTGCACCTCCAGCCTCCTTGCTGGCAGGGCAGTATGAGAAGCTGAAAAATCTTTGTATGTAGTGTAACCCCTGCTCAGCAACAACAAAACATCAATGTGTTGTCAACATTATTTTCATCCTAAATCCAAAATACAGCTCTGTACCCTCTGCTAGGAAGAAAATTAGCACTATCCCAGCCAAAACCAGGACAATAGGATAAAAGAATAATTACGCTGATGCAAAGTCAAAATTCCTAGCCAGTGGTATGCTGCATAGCTGTGATAGCGTCATTAGCATGTGGAAGGAATCAGCATTCCTTAGCACCACACTGCCCTTCTTCAACAGATGGATCAAATCAGTTTGGAGGAAGCCTAAAAGATCATAGTGTGACAGATAGGTAAAGGCATAAATATTCTCTGGAAAACAGTGCACATGGAAGGGATTAACCAGCTGAAGTTTGATGCAGATGTCATTCTTCTATACATTTAGGATAAAAATTTATAGATCTAACCTTCTATGGATGCAGTTAATGTGTGCTTCCGTGTATGAGCAGAAACAACTCAATCATGATTGTCTTTTGCAAGGTAGAGGAAGAGAATTCTAAATAGTCATTAGATAATGGTAAGGTAATTAGGAGTTTGTGTTACCTCACTCTAGAAGAAAGAGGAGTGATGCCAAACCTTGAAGTTGCTTAGACTGTCAGGGAGCATCAGGAGAGTTTTCACAGGCATTTGAATATGATACTACTAGTACAGACAATGGTAAAAATCTCTTAAATTGATAAAATTTTTCCAATTACAAATACCTACAGAGAAGAATAAACAAAAATGCAGCAAGAGCACTTCATTGTTAATATAACTCCAGGTTTTCCAATTACAGGTGGTACAGCTTAGTCAGACTTCTTTTGCGCTAGTTATCACAGAAGGCTGGACATTCTGTGTCACTGTTGAGCATTTGAAGGTTTTTGTTGTTTTGATGCAATGTGTGTTTGAAAGATGTTGTTGCTGGGAGAGGGAATAGTTAACCAGGATCTAGTTACCATTAAGAGAGACTGGGAAGGGCCTAGGTCCCAGGAAAGTGGATGTAAAGGAGCAAGCAGCTTCCTGTGCTTGAAAGACTCTTGTAAAGTGGTAGGGCCAGAAGTTACAGACTTGGGGAACGGGTGAATTTGGTGGTTCCATAACACAATGGAACATGACACAAATGTATGAAGTCAACACGTTGCAGTGCAGGAAACAAACTTTGTAACATAAAAAGGCAAATTATTCAAAATTGCAATAGATTTGTTTGCCAGAGTACATATGTGTACAGAGAAGCCCTGGTGAGGACATATTCTAAAGCATATAATAAATTTCTTCTGTAAATTTCATCAGTTTAATCCTTGAGGCAATTTTTTCAGCAGCGGAACAAGTGAATCTTTTGTACAGTTGGTATTTAACTTTGGATTTGTGACTTTGTGAATTTTTGCTCTGGGGTTAGTGTACAAAACTATCCATGGTAAGTAGTAAGGATAAGTGTCCAAGGAAGTAAAGATTGTGTTCTGACAAGTTTTTAATGGTGCATACTTTTAACTAGCTGCAGCCTGTAATGAATTTATGTTTTTAATAGTTCTAACATAAAACTAGGCCTAGTTATTAATAGAAAATATCCAATATATGGATTATCCTACTAGTACAAGCACACTGTTTCTGGTAGGCAGTAAGACAGCTCTGAATCTTTCCTAGATGGGAGTTGCAACTTCAGTTGCCTTTGATAGTGAGCACATGATGCTGTTTACAAGAGAGTGTCAGAGTCCTACCAGTGCTTACATACCCAAATGAACATCTGACCTTCCAATTCTAATTTTTTTTTCTTTCTTTCTTATATTAAGGAAAAATAACAAAGACAAAAAATTCTCAACAGCGACATGAATTATTAAAAACCATTCTGTATCTGATCTGAAATACAAAGTGCTGTAATTCAGAAGCAGGTTCAGAAACAACAGAAGAGAGTGAAAATAGTTGTGGATTCCTGTTATCTGAAACTTGGACTGGTGGCTTGCTTTTAAACAATTGGCTATCAAACAGTGTTTACAACCTGTTTATAACTATGCCAGAATTGCAGACCATGCTACCATGCTTCCAGACCACTGAAGTATGGTGAAGCAGGCCTCCTATGATATCATCCCACCTGGAAATTTGCTGTAGTGTTCTTCAAATAGGTATTATAGATAGTATATGTTTGCTGCTCATTTGGTGAATATTTCTTCATCTCTGTACTTTTGCACAGTAGGTTTTACTTAGTTCCAACAGCAAGATGATACCAAATGATGGTTCTGTAAAAACTAGATAGTCCATGAAAAAACAAATTATTTAGAAAACTTAACCCTCAATATTAACTGCCCTCATTGAACCAGCTGAAGCCCCATGCTAGGATAGTGTCTTTATGCTGATTTGTGGTGGCACTGGGATGGATGGAGCTCAGTGAACAAAATGAAAGCATACTTAGAGCCTAATATTGCTACTTTATATCGCATATTATTATCCGGATGCACGTTCATTTTTGGGGAAGCAGTTACGCCATTTGCAATTAGGAAAGGCTTCCTATTGCCTCAGAGTTTTTCTTCTTTAAAGACTTTAGCACATGCATTTTTATTTATAAAAAGCATTTTTTTAAAAGAATAGAACTCCTCACCACTACTGGCAGATCTTTATTTTTTTTGCTATTTCACCAAAGTCCAGCTCCTAGAGATAAATTATTTTATCTAATAGAGGATTATATCTAATAGAGGATCTAATCCTCTGTCCTCACAAAATCTGAAAAAATATGTCTCAATCATACTTCTGATTGTGCAAAAACTTTGTCAAAATTAACTCCTTAAATATAAATTAATTCCAACTCTGTATATTTTCTGATTCATAATTTCAGTAGATGGGACTAGCTCTATTGTGTTGCTTTACTTTCTTCTAGGTGTAACACTATGATACTAAGAGCATTCTTATATAAATGTGAGAATGGACAGCTTGTTCCTGGACACTTCATGCTGCCTTCTCAGAGTCAGTGGAGAATGTAATAGGACATACTGGTAAAAGAGTAACAATTCTAAAGATGTCAGAATTGCGATTGAGTTCATGTGAATTTCATATTTCTCAGTTCTTCTGTTTTGAAACACAGATTGTTCCCAGCCACTGCTGAACCTGCCTGTTATGAAAGTCACATTGCATCTCTTAGGGGTAGCGCCAGATCCGTGGGGAAGCTTTGTGTACTCACATGGATGTTTTAAAAGGGAGAGAAGATTGTGTGCAAAGCAGACTGGTCAAGGCTGGCATATATGAAGGGATTTGAAGAATAATATAAAGAATGACAACAATAGTTTTCAAAACAAGGACAAAACCTCAGGGATTGAAAGAGCCAAAATTGTTCAGTTACGGTAGGTTGCAGCTTATTGCACTTCAACCTACTGTGTTGTTGTTGTTGTTGTTGTTGTTGTGGCTTCTGCATTCCTCCCTCCTTTAATCTATTCAAAATTCAGCTGTCATAAGCATCCTGTTACTTTTTCTACTTCACACATTTCTTTAAATCACACTTCTGTTGTGTTTCCCAAGTGGGGAGTGAAGGAGAGTGCAGTAGGGAAACATCAAAACAAGGGTATCAAGTTATGAAAGATGGAGCATTCAAAAATAGCTGTTAAAGATACTTAATTAAAAAGGAAAATAGAAGCTTTCATTCACAGAACTAGGCAATGTAATTACTTGTTGGGTCTTAGAATAACAGCTATTTTCTCTTCCTTATTTTTCCTATTATCTGCCACATCTATTTGTAGTGTTTGATTTCTTATCCCATGCTTAGAAGAGCAATGTGTGTATGGGTGGGCACTGCTGTTCCGGAACCTTGTTTCTGATTAGGCCTTTTGACTTGTATAAACCAAATTCAGTAAAGTCAGAATGAAGAATAAAGAGAAAAAAACTAAATGATCAAAACTTTTTGGTGGAAAGTACAGTTATTGCTGTTTTGGCATTTCACTAAACCTTATAACCCCTTATGTCACAGTCAATCTCACTTTTAGTGTAGCTAAGACTGTCAGTACTTTTTTTGATTCCGCTGCAAGATTATCAAAATGCTAGTCTCTCTTTTTGTTCTGACACTGTCATTTTCTAAAGTTGACCAATAATAATTAAAAGTGACAAATGTTGATTTTTTTCCTCTATTGCCAGTGACTTGCAGCTTTGCCACAGAATGGAGGATGCAGTTGCTGGAAATTAAGGGAAGTCACTTTTCACAGTACCCAACAACGACCACACGCTTATTTCAAATCTTCTGCCTTTCCTTCAATTACCATCAAAAGAAGTGAAAGAACAGCCCTAAAAAAAAAATTATCTCTTTAAATCTTAGACTTCTATATTTTAAGACCCCAGTACCCACGGACAGCTTGATTATAGCTGCACCTCCATAGCAACAACACTTCAACACACTTTGCAGTTCATATGAACGTGCCTCATTATTTTAAGTCACACTATTTTAATTGTCACATCTGTTAACTGCTTCAAGTCTGTAAAAGGCATAAGACTGCACAGACCTTGGAATTTAAAGAGTGAAATAAGGTGTGATGAGCCTGTAATGGGATAAGTGGGTGGAAAGCAGAGTCTACAAGTTACAGGAGAGGGAACCAAAAGAGCATTCCCATCATCTATGTCTCTGTGTGTGTTCTTTAACTACACACAGGTGACCTAAAAGAATAACAAAATCCAGTCCAAAAAGCAAACTAGCCAATTAACATGTATTGCAGAAAGCTTTAGAAACAACAACAGAATTTTCTGTTCTGTACCAAATATATTATCAAGCCTCTTATAACCCTCCCTAACCTTAACTTTCCTCACTCCTTTGTAACTCAGCCTTTTGTTTTGCATTCTTTCTTGTTTTTCAGACCATAGGAATGGTGTGCAGCTTACACTTGGTTTTACATGTGTTGGAGAATAGAATGGGATTTGACTTGGGTGGTGACTTGGCAAAATTTTTGGAAGCATTTGCCAGTAATAACTACTCACAGCTTGTTTGTTTTTCTAAAGAAAGTATGTAGTGCACTAGATGGGCATTTTGAAGGACCAATTTGAGAAAATATGTAGCTAAAGGCACACAAATAAATAAGTACTGACTATATATTTTCCTATCTGAAAGTAAATGGATTATTCCACAATCTTTCTTATTTTTTTTTTAAGTCTCTCTGATTTTTTTATACATGGGCTAAAGGATTGTTTTCCTGAATGTATGATTATTCCTCTCTCATTGCTGTAAGTGCAGTGGCAGTTTACATAAGATGTGCTGTATTTAGTGGATTCTAATGAAGGTTTTCCTCTTTACATCATGTTAGAGAAAATGCAGAATGTATTACAACTTCAAGGGCACATTTGAAGAGTAAACACAGTCCTCTTAGTGTGAAATGGTAAGGGCCACAATTTCTTTAATGCAATTTTTCTCCTTAGGAGACATCAAAATTTGGATCCAAATATTGTAAGATTCCCTTCTGAGATTTATATAGTAAAATTTTCCATCATGATTTCTAAAACAGAAGTCATATCTATCTATCCATTTATCTATATAACTATATATATTTAGGTCGTTAGTATATCTTATGTGTTTTGGTATAGATATGTTTTTGAATTATTTTTATTTGATTTTTTTTAAAATTTAACTTTTAAATTTTATTTTAAAGTCCTCACATTTCAAAGCAGCTGTTAATAACCAAGCAAATTATGTGACCCAATATTGTTATAGAATGGAGCTTTTTTACCAAAGGGCATTTAATATCAAAGGTGAGGAATGGTAACTGCATTTAAACTAGAGAACCCATAAGACAAATGCAAAATCATAGAATATCCTGAGTTTGAAGGGACCCATCATGGTCATTGAGTCCAGCTCCTGCATGATAATAGGAAAGTATGAAATATTTGCTAAGCTCACTTCTGAAACAGAAGACTGATCACGTTACAGACCACCTGTGATAACTGTGATAAATTCCAAAAAGAAAGCTTAGTAAAAGCTACTGTGTAGATACTTTAAGTCCAGCATTATATAAGGACATTCATTCCCCCAAGAGCACTCCCGTGTGTCAAAATTAGCAGCTTCACCACTGAAAATCTTATTTTTTTTTCTCAGCAAGCTGTAGAGCAAAGTTAAACATTTGGCCACCTCCTACTCATGTTTTGAGGCTGAAACCTGTTCTCAGTGGTGTACTTTTTATGGCTTTAGGGAGTCTTCAATTGTGGAAGTGCAAATCACTTTTGAAGAAGTGGAAGAGGTATAAGCAACCCCACCCTGATCAAGCTATCTGATTTTTGCTTTAAATCTGTATGAGTAACACAGTGAAGATGAAATTAGATAAGAAAATCAAAACCATAAAAGGGAACCATGACGCATTACCTGCACCCAACAGTAAGACTTCCTTCACCTAAGCCATGTCTGAAGGAAGAAAATGGCAATTAGTCTGATGGGAAAGTAGGCAAATAAAATCTAAAGGTTATTTAATGATAATGCTTTAATATGCTTACAACAAATATTTCTATTTTTCTAGTGCTTACAGGATGATCTTTATTTTGTCACTCTGGTATGGAATTCTACAGAATCTGAGGAAAAAGTCATGTTTTCTTCTTTGTTTCTACAGCCTGTTGTGCTGTTATACTGTAGTCTGGATGGTAATCATTGGGAATACTATGATATAAGGGCATATTTATCATTATATTTTAAATGAATAAGCAGTGTTCAGTACCAGATAAAAGCAGATTCTGTTATATCCCCAAAGTATTTATTTCAGTAGTCAAATATACTTTCCTAGTGACCAGATGTACTGCTTTGCGTTTTCAAAGATAATTTTTGAAGAATGTGTGATGGAAATGAAGTCATCTATCTCCTTAGTGGGATTGCATGAAAATCTCTGAGGACAAATTGCTGTGAACAATTGGCACAGAAGGAGACAAGACTCTGAGTTTTGCATGTTCTTAAGTGGCTTCCTGTCTCTGGCATGACTTTGTTTTGGGCTCAGCCTCAGTAATGCACACAGGTCCCTGCATTTGTTTAAAAAGCCCCATCCTGTATTACTGAAACAACAGATGAGAGTCTCTCTGATAATAGCTTTATTCAACCTTGCTGAAAATGTTAAGTCTAGGAACAATAAAGGCTTAACTGTTCTACACAGCGGTCAACTGGCCTTTGCATATTACAGCAAACAATTGCAAGCATTTAGCACTGCAGTACACATAGATCCAAACTACTTGGGAATGTGGGATCTGAATACATACCCTGATGCAGCCACACTGCCGAATGGCACAAATACACGGCATTGTAATCGATATTGGTGACATCATCTTTGGAAAACTGCACGTTATATACATTTCAATTTTGGTGTCCCATATTCAGATGAAAGTCAAGAGATTGTTTTAAATGTTTTGAAACTCCGGAGACTCTTTGACAGAATTTAGACTTGCTCATTTTGCACTGACCTGGCAGAGTAAGGAAGGTATGAGATTCTGCAGCTCTTATAACCAACCTAGGACTGGAATCAGGAATGATTTCTAGCTTCTGCCTGCAGAGTCCAGTTAGGTGCAATCTGAATCAGTGGAGCTGGAGCCAGTCAGGTCTGGTGCGATTTGGTTTAGTGAAAAGCATCATCTTTCCTATTGAGTGTTGCCTTAGGCAGCATTCCTGGAGTGCAAAGGCATTGGTAAATGAGCAAGGAATTTTTAGCAAATTGTCATGTAAATAGTGTAGAGTTTGTCATTTGCACTTGTAGTCATTTTGGCTCCTTGACCTGCTCATACTTGTAAATTCTACATTTAAAAGCCAGTGTAAAATAAATTAGAGACAGGTGAAGGAGAAAAACAACTCTTCAGTTGTTTCAGTTTTGAAATTAATTTCTGTGATTTTTTTTCCTGAGTTTGAGTCACTAATTACAATTAAAATTATTACTTTGATATTTTTTAGTATGAAAACTAGATTTTTTTTTTGTTGCATTTGGTTTCTTAATTGCATTATTATTATATGATCATTATACAATTTTTATTTTCCAAAAGTTGCTTGTCTAGGTATGGACTAATTTATTTTCACTCTTATGTTCTTTATATAAAAAAATTGCACTCAGACTCAGCTGTTCGTGACTTTGGTTTAAATACTTGAAAATGTTTATGACACTGTTTTCATTTTAGATGTCACATATACCTTCCTCCTCATCTTGCTTTAGAACCGCTTTAGTTTCTCCAATCCCTTTCTCCTACCCTTCTTCCTTCAGACCACCAGCACATGAACATCTGTGTTTGGGCTGCTTCTATTAAACTCTTTCTTTTCCTGCAGGACTCTTCTTTGTCCTAATATCTTTCCTTTATTTGCTTTAATGATTGTCATTTATGTAACATACAGTTTAGAAATGCCTCCATTGAAAACAATAAAACTTGGTCACTTTAAGATATTCTCTGTCTTAGCAGAATATATATAACTGCACATCATTTCAACTATAATAAAAACCTACAGGACTCTTTTTATTTGTGCTTGGACTCTTCCTGGGAAATTTAAAATCAACCCTTGGAGATCCACCAGCCAAAATTTTACCTTTTCTACTGTGGTATTACTGATGGCAGCAGTGAGTTAATGCGCTCAGTATGAAACAATAGAAAGATCTCATCTCAGGAGTCAGCAGATCATGACAGAGCTTTTTGAATGAAGGATCACCATAGCTTTTAATACATACAAGCAATGTATTTTCATAATCTTCTCTCAGAAATCGCTGAGAGTCTGTGTATCTTGTTCTGGCGTTCACTTAAAAAATCTACTGACTTAATAGTTGTAGACTAAGGCCCTGTGGCTTTGCCCATCTGTTCTTTCCACAGTGCTCAATACCAGCCCCCTGGAAGTCAGAGCACTGTGCTCATACTACTCCTGGGATGTTCAGACTAGCAACTCTGAAGATATTTTAACAAGCCTTCATCTGTGATATAAGGATAACGTCATGCCAGCAAGTAGCTTGCATGGTTGCCTTTAGAATAATTTTTGAACTTGCAGTAACAATCTCTTTTTGGAACATGTATCTCTTTGTTTTCTCCAAGTTATAAGTGTGCTCTGCTGCATATTTAGGATACTTGTTTAAGGTCATTGGAGCTTTTTATTTGGTTTGATTTCTTTGCTTTTGCTTTGAGAAAACCAAGAGGGCTCCTGTTACTGGCTTGTGTCGCTTTTCTGCTTAAAAGCTTTCCATTATGTGAGAGAAAAAAGTATTGCAGATGCCCAGGCTAGATTCATCTAATCTCCTAGGAAAAATCACTCCATAGTTGTATCCCAAAGAGAAAGAATGCTTTGCTGAGGCTGGGATCACATGCTCTGTACTGCCAGTGTGTTAATCCAAGGCAAACTGAAATGTTTCATAGCATCCATAAAAGACATCACAGTGCTTTGGGCAATGAGGCATCCAGCCAATGCCTCTAGAATCACTTTTTCTACTGCAACTTCTTTGTGTTAGAATAAAAGCATTTTCATTTTTAGAGGGATGTGGCAATATTTTTGGAGATGTCCTTGTTAATTTTACTTTTGAAAAATTAGCTGCAAGCAGAAACAGTAAGACCACCAACAGTATTCCCTTAAATGCTGCCACATATTCATCGTGTTCAGGACACATCATGAACAGCTCAGCTGCCTTGTCACATCAAATGACTGGAAGGCATTTTGACACCATTTAGCCTCTGACCTTAAATTTCACTCTCAATAAGCAGAAACCAAAACATACCCCACAAAACACAGAAAATAGAAACTGCGACTGTGTCATTCCAAAATGAATCCCTATCACTACAGAGGAGACATTTCCCTGCTTTCACACAATAGATGCTTTTATTTATTACTATCAAGACTGGAGCCAAATCGAACAATCTCTCTTTGTATACAGATACTTCTTTTAATTTGTTAGTGAGTTGATCCTTTTAAAATTGCTAATTAGCTGAGCTGTTACTAATGTGACTCAAATAACTGGAAAATCTCATAGTCTTATGATCACAGGGCTATTCAACTGACTGGTCCACAAGCACCACTCATTCACCTTCTAAGTAAAGCAGTGTTTAACCCAGAAAGATAAAAGCAAAATAATGCATACTATTCAAATTGGCAGTAAGAGGAGTGTTCTCAATATAACATTTTAACACTTCCTGCATTTGATTAAATGCTCAATTAATTTCTTTAGTAAACCCCCCCCCCCCCCCAAACACTTAAGGCAAAATTAAGAGATCATTTTTAAGCAGAGAAGACTTTTTTTTATTGCCAAGGTTCTTGGGATATATTGTAGCATCTTACTTGCAGTGGAGTTGCTGCTGTAGGACATACATCCTCATCCGTGTTTTGTGTACTTTTTATTACACTGTTAAGCCCTTCAGTTCCCTGGTGTCAATCAGAACATCTGTGTTTTATATGTGTAGACATTGTTATCAAATCTAAGTTTATATTACCTGTTGTCCATGGTAACTTACAAATAAATCATAGCATACTTTTCTCCGACTACTATTCCCCTGTATGTTAAATCTCAGGAGTTTTTTTGAAAGCTTCTATGAAAAAAAGGATGCAATTCTTTCTCCTTTTACTTCCCTTTCCCTCGCCTGGAGAAACAGACCAAGCCATTGACCCTAGTTTAGTTGCTAACCAGGCAGCTGGGGAGGAGGGAGTTGCAGGAATTCTTTCTTGTCCCGAAGTCAATTTGTTGCTTCATTTGAGTCAGCTGAGTTCAGCTTAAATTATCAGATCTGGAGTTGGTAGTAATTGGCATTTAGCAAACACTTTTTTTTTCTTTTTCCCCTTGAATACAGACCTTCTTTTGGTAGAAACAGTTGGAATCTGGTTGTTTTCTCAAAATGCCATCTGCTGAGAAGAGCTGTCAAATTGGAGCAGAGAGCAATGGGGAAAAAATGACATTCAAGCTCAGCTTAGTGGTAAATTATAGCTATATGCCAAAACTTACTACCATTAATATATAACTTATACTATTTATTCAATCAGATGATAAGTGTACATGATATGAAGTGTGTGCTGAAGGTGAAAAAAGTCACCTACGGTTAGGTGGAAAATATTGCCAGAACTTCTTTTATATGTGTAAAACTAAGAGATGTTATAAAAACTGTAGATTTGCTAGTCTAAACAGTACATTTTTATAAGGATTCTCAGTCTTATCAGCATTATTGGCCTCTTGAGTCTTACTTTTTATTATGTTTGCAAAAGAAGTCCTTATTGAAGTTACTACAATATTACTTTACTGATTCTCCATTGTAATACTTTGCCAAATAGCTGGAAAAAACTGCCAAACACGCATCTGACATAAGGCATCTCCTATCACTGTAGAAAAATAAAATGCTATATCCAGATGGGCAGGTGGTAACCTGTCTTTGCTCTGCTCATTGTCTATGGTGGCCAGATATTAATTCTTCTCTATTCTGAAATCAGGACACCTGTATTAATGAAATGCTGTGTCTAAGCACTGCTCTTCAGAGGGCATTATTATCAGAAACACAGCACTTCTTTAGTGAAAAAGTTATACAGAGCCAAGCAGGAACAAGATAAAGATGAACTATCTGTATCCATCAACAGAGTCTAATCATAAATTATATTTCAAATAAGAAATATAATCTAATAGGTGGATCATTGTTGCAGAGTTTTCTCATGGATAGAAACAGGAATGAGATTGCAACGGTGCAAATGTTAATACCTAAATGTGCTGTTGGAGCAAACATTTTCATATTTTAGTCCACAAGTGTTATTTATGTAAGACTCCTATCCATACCAACAGATTCGTCAAAATGAAGGTACAAAAAGCTGTAACTTAGAAGTCTTTTCTGTAAGTATTACTAATAATTCATTTTAGAACAGAATGTGATGAATTGTGAGGTCAAGACCATATTCCACTGCAGGTTACTTTTTTTATTATTATTCTTGGTATTTGCAGGAGGTTTCCACTGCAAATCACACAATTAGTTGAACAGTCTTTTCATCAGGTGCCACATTATGACTGCTTGAACAGACTACTTACAAAACCCCCCAAAACTTTCATCTGTTCTTTTTTATATTTTTGTAAAGACAGGGAATTCATTTTTGTGACTTGGTTATCTAAGCATAAAAGTCTTACTATAAAAATGCATTTCAGTAATTGCTTTAATATGTGTCAGTCAAGAAAGACCTCATACATAAATAGATTTTTTAAAGGAGTTTATCGTGTTGTCTGACCTGAACTGGTTGGGTCATAAGTCCCCGTTTAAAGATACAAACAATCATAAAAATAAATGTTGCACAGTTCAAAGTTTATTATATTGGCAGAACTGTTAAGACATTATTTTTATTTCTATAAATATTAAATTACTAGACTGTTCAAGATGTAGGTAGTCAGCATTAACACAGACATACTAAAAAGCAAAAATAAAAAGCAAATAAAATATTAATTTATTTTCTCGAGAGTACCTAAAAAGAAATCTGTGTAAAAAAATTGTCTGAATTTGAATACAATATTTCAGAAAATACTTTTGGTTTAGATTGACATCATACATTTGCAGTCAGATGTCCCATTTCTGTAATAAGCTGATACGATTGCTGAAGCCTGGAAGTAATTTTGAATACAAGGGTTTGGAATTTTAATACATTTTTTAAGCTTGGTTGCTAAGTGGACAAATGAACTCAGTTGACACCTCATTCTTGAGAATGAGAGCTGTTGCCCAAGTAATTCATTAATATGATTACATGAATAGAAAACGAAAAGCATGACCAGAAAATCCAACAGGAATTCCTATCAAAACTACTCACATAAGATATATCAGTGGAGAAATAGGCCACAAAGAAAAAAATAGCAGCACTATTTTAGGAAATCAGACATTTTTCTGTAACATGCTAGTATCTTTAGCAATTGTTGAGCCTCTTGAGAAAAAACCCGAGTGATCTGTATTAACCCACTGGAATAGTTAGCTCCGTTCTCTGTGGGGATGTGTGAGACTTGTTAGAGACTTTACTAACAAGCAGAGAAAAAATGAATGTACATGCAGTAGGGTTTCAGCAGGCCCTCTCCTGATGCTTATCCCTGCCCCAAGGGAGTAAAACTCTGGCTCAGTAGTCATCCAAGCAACTGAGGCATCACAAGGTGAGACTGTGGTTAAAGTTCGTGGGTTTATGTTAAGAGCAATACTTAAAACATTTCAAATCCACAAAGTTTAGGTTTTGGGGGACTCTCAGTATATGTCTGTAGAGTGAGGTAGGCACTGCAGTGGTTTGCAGGTGGTGTGAAGTTGGAGAGGTGAAACAAAAGGATTGGATTTGTGACATGACGGCTGAAGTGTTTTGTATGCTTTTAATGTGGTGGGGTTTTATTTTTAACAGGTGAACTGTAAACTTTAAAAAAGTAAATGGGATGAAAGAGAGTTAGCAAGCATGGTTGGTATTTTGAAATATAAATGAGAAATGAAAATGAACTCCTGGTAGTTCAAAGTAATATTTGAGAAGGAACAAGATCAAAGACAAAGGTACCTGAAACAGAGAAAAGAAAGCCCAACAGGTCAGCTGAGGAGCATTACCTTGCAGAGGAAACTAATGCAGAAAATTTTGTGACCATAGTATGTTCTCACTGGTCAGTTCAGTGCCTTTTTCAAAACATGCCAGATCCCTGCTGCTTGTATGGTATTGGAGAGCTCAGGACTGATGTCTCAAATACCCCGATGAAGAGCACAAATTGGTATTTCAAATACAGTAGGTCATGCACATCTCAAGGCTTTTGTTTAGAGTTCCCTGTCTTTATGGAGTAGAGCACTGTAACAGGCATTCTTGACCATTTTGACTAATCCTCCTTTTATAACACTGACCTTCAAGTACATTTGCACCTGGGTAGAAGATGATGCTCAGTAGAGATACATGCTTAGGCTGGAATTCAGATGTCTGGTTGTTATGACTGCCCTTTAGAGAAGGCTGAAGAATGAATGTGTGTCTAAACCTTTGAGGGATCCAAGCTGGAAGTCTGAAAATACGTGTGAAGATCACCCCACGCCTTTCTTTAAATAGGCAACTTATTCAAGGAAATAGATACTTGGGAAACAAGTTGCTATTACTGAAAGAAACACAGTAGTCAATGAAAGAAATTTGACGTGACCATGTTTACTTTACCTTTAGCAGATCAGGCATTTAATAAAGTAAACTAATCTGAATATGTGAAACAGTTATCAGGTCTAGAAGCAACTGAGGTTTAGTATATCTGCTAAAGTTTGAGATTAAATTTTAACAGAAATTATGTGAAAATAGCAGATAAAAATCAGCTTTCTTAAATTTCTGTGTCTGATGCATAGTTAGCAAAGCTATTATTTCTGTTTGTTTTGCTGTATGATCTTGAATGGAGGTTACAATGCTGCCACAGGAATCGTCTCTCTTGCTGATCGAGCTGTGTCATTCCCCTCTATCTCCTTCACTAGGTCTTTTCAATCTACACTGTGTTTCTAAGAGTTACCTTTTTCTTTTTTTTTTTGGCCCTTTTGGACATCTAGTAAAATATTTGCATATCTTTTATTTCCTCCCTTTTCCTCTTCCCCAGTGTGTACTTATCCAAACACTCCTGACAGGCTGCCTCTCTTGGCAGACTTATTTTCCTTTTGTCCTTTTTCACTGTATCCTTGTATTCTGCCCTGTATTTTTTTTGGCGAATGATCTGCTTCTCTTGTTACAGCTTTGTTTTCTCTTCTGTTTCTCCTCAAAAAGGCATTCCTGATAGATGTGAGCCTTTAAAAGGAGTAAAAAGAAACCTGGAAGCAAAAGTACTCAACCTCAATATTTGAATAAGAATAGTGGTCAGTTTAATTCAACATTATAAGTTTGCCACAAATAGTAGTGATTTAATTAATGAGTTTATTTGACATTTAGATACATTGGTTGAACATATCTCTCTGTTCTGCCTTACTCCAGTTCTGAATTTAATTTTTTAATTCAGGTGTTCGTATATGTCTTCTGAAATCACAAGTTCACCCATCTCTGCCCCTTCACTTCCCACACAAACTTTCTGCCTGAATTATGGATCTGCTGGTTGGAGTACTATTTCTAGTGCTCTCCTCTCTCTCTCTGAGCCATCAGTCTACAAAAAAAAAAACAAAACCCAGTGCCTGGTTTATTTTAGCTTGATGGATCACTTATGGAAAGACAAAAAATAAAATATCTACTGATTGACTGTGTCACATGAAGAATAACAGTGGTGGTGCTGTTGTTATGACAGCCTAAAGACATAATCAAGACAGATTTTGTTGGTGGAAGCAGTATCTTTTAATAGACCAGCTTGTATCACTGGCAAAATTAGACAAGTTTGTAGGCATGTGAGTCCTTCTTCAGGTCTGAAATAGAAGCAGAAGTCTTCAAAGCTAAGTACAAGTTGAGCGCATTGTGTTATAATTATCACATTAGTTGTGCCTCAGACCATCTCAGAGGGAAAGTAGCTGAGGTTTTTAAAGGAAGGAGAATATTAGAAGAATGAACAGAGAGATGAAGAGGAGTCTGAGGAAGGGATCATCAAGGGCATGATGGAAGATTTTAATGTCACAAAAGGACTGTCTGTGAATTCATGGGTTTTAGTACCCAGCAGATTTCTGAAAGCACCCAACTTTTTCTTTGGAAAGTGTTGTAGTATTCCTTGAGGCTCTGGTCTAAGATATTGAAAATGCAGTGATTATTTCCTGAGAAGTACTCTTTCCTTGATAACTGGGGTACTTCTGTTCTTTACAGCTAGTGTATGTTCATTCTTTCTGGAGCCCAGTAGTTGTTTAGTTTCACCTGTGTAGTTACACTGAAAGTACTCAATGCACCTGATGAAAGATGTTGTGTCCCCAGAAGCACAGGCATGGGAGTTGATTGTTCTGTGTTAAAGCATTTTTATTGTGCTGGTAGTGGTGAGATGTTGGTTAAGTTTTGTACTTGTGAAGGGCTTAAATACATTTAGTTTGTTTTGGCCACAGGCAACTTGCCTCTCATAGTGGGTTTAGTGAGGTTGGGGCCAGTGTAATTAGAAGGGTGGTTCTGGAGAGCCCTATTTCAAAATAGGATTATCTTCTAATAAATCTTTCAATGCTTGTATGTGTTTTCCAGTACATGAAATTGCAAGTGGAAAGGATGTGCAAGGGCTTGATGATCTGTTACCACAACACTATTTCAACATTATGCATATCCAACAGTTTGTCTTGTTTTAGTACTTGTAGCAGTCAGTCTGATAAAATATATTATTAATACAGATAAACAAAAAGAATATGCTCTCGCCTTTTAACAAATGTGTTCTAACAGCAAGAAAAGAGAACAAATGATGCTAATATTAGTGTTTGTACAGTGTGCATCACCATGTGTCAAGTATGTTGATTGCACTGTAGTTAAAACAACATTTATGCAACTGATTGAATCACTCTATGGGGGAGGATTTGCTACTAGTGTTGCATTTAACCTTCTCCCTAAATCTTTTTTGTTTAGCTCCGAGCCCAACGCAATGATCAGTGTATAAGGTTTGTTAACATTTGTTAACCTCATCTTCATTGACCTTTTTTGCTTCTGCTACCAATGGTCCTTCTAATGGTGACTTCTGGCAATGCTGAAATACAGTGTCCATAGCATTCTCAGTGAGCAGCCTACACTGTCCTGTTCACTGTGGGGAACCCAGTTTGTGCTAGATAACCAGACAACTGTATATACTACTTTGACCTTTTCCAAGAAATGCCTCCTGTGTTTAGGGGATGACTTGTAATCCACTTCTCTCTGGTTTCTCATAAAGCTGTCCCATGATATCTTCTCTCTCAGCCAAATATTTTCCTTGAATTCTTGTTCCCTGATGCTCCAGATGTATATTTTGCCCTTATATTATCAAGTTTTCCACAAGAAGGAAGTCATCAGAGTTTCATCAAGTACGCAGTACAGGTGGGTAATTTGCCTTTGTGATGCTTGTAACATCAGTATTACCATGATTAATATTAGCAATATTGTTTAGTATTAAACCTCGGAAGAGGTACAAGTTATTTTGAAAATTGCAGTGAAACTGATGCCACCATGTTGCATTTAAGAAAAGGATCTCAGTAGCCTCTGGTTACTGATCCTGGTGTTTAGGCAGCACTTTTTCTGAGGGTTGTTTTGGTTAAAAAGAGCGGTAAGGAGGGAGGACATCTGGGCAGACCGTGGACTTTGAGAAGATAAAGGTAACACTTCTCCATGGGAAAATAAAACAATAGAAAAAAAAAAAATATCAGGGGGAGTTGCAGCAGTTCTTGATCTCTAGTGCTTCCTGACCTTGAAGTTGTTTCACTTTTTTCTTCTCACTAAAAACCAGATGTATCCAAAGCAATTCATACTGGGGAACTTACTTATCTCCAGCTCAAACAATATGTTTCCAAAATATCTTTCCTTTTTTTTTCAACCTACAAAAACACAAGAAACATGGTAAAGCCTGAGGTATTTAATAATGTGCAGGTATTCTCAGCATTTTGGGAATACTCATTTAAGAATAAAAGCTGTTGCGATCTATATTTTATAGTCTAATTTTCAAAATATAGAGCAGAAATGTTTTATTTTAAAATTATGCCTTCTTTCATGATGAAATTTCCCGCAGTGTTTTCTATATTTTTCATCTGGCTCTACCATAATCGTTCCATTCTTTCCAAGGAGAGACACACATTGTGGAAAGCCATTTGTAAAGCTAATGATGTATGTTTAATACAACATAAAATGAAATAAATTCTTAGAGCTTTTTGGATTCTCTGGAAACAAGCCTTCACTAAGAAGATACCTGCAGAAGTTCTCCCAGGCTGACATCTTCGAGGGTCCTCTCTTTCTCCTCAGGCAGGACACTGAGCTCAGGACCTGGGCTGATGCTGTGGGGGATTGCTCAGATGTCAGCCAGACCCTGGCCTCGACAGAGATACCAGATCTCCTGGAATTTGCTGTGTTACGTGGTTGCATTCTGTGTGGAACACACACCCAACCTCACCTGCCCAGCACGCTCAGGCACAGCCGTTTCATTGTGTGGGCTGTGCAGCTGCACCACATGATTTGTCTGTCTCAGGCTGCACCATGCCCAAAAGTTTGGACATGATCCTGCCCAGGGCTGTTTCTGCAAGGGTTTGGCTGAGAGTGGAGGAACAGCTTCCCTTGCAAGCTTTGGCATGCAGTAGCCACTGGCCCAGAGCACTGCTGCGCTGGTGAGGCTTCATGTCTCATGGACATGATGAATTGGCTGGTATGGCTATACTGCCCAGGGACTCAGCCTCTTTGACAACCCTGAGCTGATTGATACATCTGTACTGATGTTTTTTATCTGGGTTATGGGTAGAAAATACTCAGTAGGAAAAATACAACAGAATATAGAAATTTTTCATGCTACCACACAGTTTGTAAAATCTATTGTTGTCACTTAGAACAGTTGAAATGTCATATGAAGAAATACAAATATTTGACTGAAGAAACACTTCACTTGTTATTTTAAAAATAATTTATCTAATACATCATTTAGATTACCAAAAAAAGTACATATTCTGTTCACTTAAGGTTTTTTTTCCATTCCCTCCCTGAATGCTGTTTCCCAGTGGTCTCTGAAATCATGTTTCAGAATATGCCTGGGTGATAACAAAAAAAATGGTTTAATTCCCATAAAATGACCTATATAAGGTTATAAAGTATTCATATTTGTCATCTGGGAAAGAGCTTTTTTGCCATGTTTTGAAAACAACAGAAAACATGTAGTTTTGTATTAGCTGAGAGTACTATGCAATTCTTCTCCAATAAAGCAAGAGCTAAAAAGTTATTTTCCCTAGAAGTGTAATTTACACTAACACTTTCCCGGTACTAAATAGGGGAATTGATAATAGTTCTTAATTAGAAAATGAAGTATTTATCAGCAGTGTTTAAAGAGATATATGTTTTGGACAAAGAGTATTTAAAAAGCAAGGGAAGATTTCTTCACTGTTCTATTTTTTGTGTTTGCGGCTGCGGACTACACATATTCAAATATAGGTGAAACAAACTGCAAAACATCCTTGGTGACGAGATAACGGGGTAAGATTTTCATCAGAGAAACAAATTTTTCACATATTCTTAGACCCAGTTTAACCTTTGTTCATGAAAGAATGAGGAAGTAGATGGCATAAAACTCTAAGGTACCATTTCTGTTTTATGTAGCTCCATTCAGTTCATCTAACAGAAATTCATTTATTTCAAATCAGCATGGATCTGAGCAGTCACATTTAGTATATGTAGCTCAGAGTCATCTCATTAAAAGAAGAAATCCTGAAGTGCACTGCAGCAATGCAATACTGTGAACTGATTACCTGAAGAACACAAGGCTTTCAGGCCTTTAAAGACATAATAATTCAAGGAAAACTAATTTGATCAATGTGCTTTAGGGGAAGCTGATGACTCAGTACTTGACTTATAGCAGTGTTCATATACCATCCTGTACACTTCTTGTATACAAGTCCTCCACTCTGCCTTTTTAATCAAGCAAGCCTATATTGCCTGCGCACAGCAGCATTACTGCTAGGTACCTCGCTCATGGGTTTTCAGAGTGCTTTTACAACATGTGTGTGTACAGCTTAAAGTCTGTTTCAACACAAATTCTTCGGGGTACTTTACCCAGTCATCCTGTTCATGCTCACAAACTGCTCAGACTAATGTCAGTGACTGAGTAAATGACATCTAATTTTTCAAAGACTAGGAAATTAGCTTCTGCGTGTCTGACACATGCAAAGTTCTTGCCTTCACATTTACAATCTAGCAAAGAAAGTCAAACAGATTAAGTGTCTTGTCAAGGACGCACCAGAAGAGAGTGAGGTAGCTGGGAAGAGCTATTTTCTGCTATTGAGTCCCTGCTCTTTAACCTCAGGATCAGACAATTGAATGCAGGCAGAAGCCTGACCTGAAAATAGCAAATTTTCAGTTAAGATCGTTAATGAGGATTTTAATTAGTTGAGTAAGTCAGCATCAATACAATCAGTAAACTAAGCTTCATGACCTAGCAGCCTACTTTTTTCTGAAGGAAAAGGTACTGTAGACAAGTGGATATCAGGCCTCTCTCAGCCATTTTTTACCATTTATTGTCACAGGTCTGGCTTTGTATTTTAATTAATTTTAAATCACATTGTCATTCTTAAGAGTGTAGATCCTTTCTGAATGCTCTCATCTGGACTGGAGTGACCATCCTTTTCCAAGTGCTGGTATGGCTCACTTGTAGGGACCTGCTAGCCCAGTGTCTCCTTCTCCCCTGGCAGCTCGGCATTTCCCCCACAACCCTCTCCAGGCTGCCATAACTTGCCTTTCATGTGGTGCCAGCCGTGGGCCTCTCTGGCTTACAAAAGGAACTTTCCACACTGTGCCAGTGGTTGTGGGAAAGCTCCCTCCAGAGCATTACTGAAGGCTTTCTGTTCTTGGGACATGGCTGCCCTTTAGGTAGCAACAGCTGAAATAAATTTTTTAGCAGACTTCACTCCCCACTCTGATTTGTATTAGTGCAGCACATTCCCCATTGTGAAGGGCTTGACACTGTCTATGCTATCACAGCTTTAAATTAATCTCATCTCGACAATGTAGACATATTCTGTGATAAAAGAGTCCCTATTTAAAGTAGCGTGATCACCAGTGGAAACAGTTTGCTGCATTGGGGTGATTTCTTATTTCCATAGTGTGAATTCATGATTACAACAGTCAGGAATGTGTTCTAGATGAAAGTTTGTGAATATGCAACAATATAGTGATTTTTCTGAACTTGCAAATAGCTTGGGATGACTGTGCATTATAAACAGTAGGCTTGCAACAATCACCAATAATCACAAGTGCAATACATCGTGCAAACGTTTCCACATCCCATGGGGCTTATAGACAGAACTGGGTGAAAGGAGAAAGGAAGGCTGAAATACATCTGGATAGAGAATAATGTGACAGCTGGCAATCATCAGGGCAGAGGTAAGGAGGAATCATCAGCAAACCAAGAAGAGAATGGAAGGAGAAACAGGTAAAGAAATTCCTTACAAGTTCCCTAGGAAGGGAGTGGAATAGCTGGGTAGAAAAGGAAATGTGAAAGGGAGAAAACAGTATTGCTTTGCTGGACTCTGCTGGGTAAGTTGCAGAATGTCCCTGTTACGTTTGCACTGAGAAAGCTGTGCTAGCCTGGGAATACACTACATAAAATGGCCATAGGGCAGAGCTAGTGCTGGAACCAAGAACTATTTCACCAGTAGGATTAATTGCCTTTCTCAATCTTATTTAAATCTCCCTTTTATGAAAATAGTTAGTACATATTTGCAGTAGTGTAATTCTCATTGATCTTCTTTTATAATTTAATATATTTTACATAGTGTTTTAATTTGATTAAAATGAAACAGGCTGCCCAGGGAAGTGGTTGAGTCTCCATCCTTGAATGTATTTTAAAGACAATAGACATGGTGCTTAGGGACATGGTTTGGTGGTGGACTTAGCAGTGCTGGATCTTAAAGCTCTTTTCCAGCCAAAATGATTCTGTCATTCTAAGGAAGAAAAGCCCCAGTTGAATTAAGTCTGCACAGAACTAAGTGAGAGAAACCTGCTGCTGGAAACAATGTATTGGTGAGCATTGTAGGAAGCCTTTGCAGCAATCCATTCCATTAGCAGGTCTAAATGTTGTAAGAGTGAATACATACCCTCAGGAATGAGAATGCAAAGCAAAATTGTCAGTCTAGGTCTGATAAATCAAAACACCTGGAATTAAATCAGAGCAAAAAGTCTATGGACTATTGACTTAGGTCAGATGCTAAGTCAATAACCTTTTAATACCTTTAAGATGGTTTCTAGGTGCTGTTGGTAATTATGTGGTAATCCACAAGAGATACTACAAGCAATCAAAGACAAAAATAAAAAAAAAATTAAATCCTTATGTCTTGATTCGATTATTAAATGGCAATAGAGCAATGCCAATTTGTATCAACTTTTGCCTTTTATAACAGATGAAAATGTGGTTTTATTTTTACCTAGCATCAGTGATGTGCTGGTAATTGTAAACTATCACAACTTAAAATAATTTTCTAATTCAGTAACTTTTCTTCTACCCTTTTACCCCAGTTTGGAGTGAATGAAGGAAAAAAATGCTCATCAATTAAAACTTTAGCCAAGTTCTGTGAAGATTACTGTGATGATTTTCGTGTCTGTAACTTTTTACAGAAGCATGACTGTTCTGAAAAAGAAGTCAGTTTTAGTGGTTTGACTATTCCACAGCCTTCTTTTACTTTTCTGCACGTACTTCCTAGAGAAAACTCAGAACAATTGGTTTTGATTTTTTTTTTGGCTTTGCAGGGCATTGCTGTGAATTCATTAGCTCAGGTCTCAAATGTCTCTCTTCACTATATGGAACACTGCAAGGAAGTTAAGCTACTGAAAGGAGGCCTGTACCATCCATCACTCACCTTTTCAGTGAAAAGGACTAGATTTACTGATGCAGTGGCAAGGCAGAGCTGCCTCTTGAACATATATTGGGTCAAATTTTCAGTTACAATAAGTCATTTTGGCCCCACAAACAGTGGTTTGATTTTTGGTCCATTTCTAACATGTTCAGAAGTATTGTTTTTATTTCAAACTGTGGTCTAATTCCTACCACACCCAGATACCACTCAGCAGATTCTCTTTTTAAAAGTGATATGAGAGTATGATATGATATTTTAAAAGTTATATGAAAGCATTTGCATTTGAAAGACAAACATTATTTTTTTAGGACAGTGTATCCTGTTTGTTCTTAAAATTGAGCTGTCTTAGGTTCCTTGAGTGTAAAGCTCTAATGAAAGCTAAAAGGGAGGTAGCAGTTACAATTATAATATGCAGCCTGCATATGTACCAAATCTGCAATTATAATTTACAGGTTAAGTGATCACACCACAGAAAATCTGAGAACATAATAAAGAATTTGTTCAAACATAATTAGGACAAGTCATTAAAGCAAATCTTGAAGGGAGGAGGGGCAAAAGGAGGCAATGTCCTTAATACTGCTGCACAAAGTAAAACCACTCTCAAGTGAATCTAGTTATGGCAGTGAAATAGTAAAGAAAAGAAGAATAGAGGGAAAGCACAACAGAAAGAAATTGAAAATATGTAAATTGGTGGTATATGAAGGGAGAAAGGAAAAAAACCAAACAGGGGTATGGCATTCTAAAGTCTTTGTGTGTTTTCTGCTAGCGTGGCTGTTGCAGAAAGGTTGATATTGTCCTTCCACACCAATTGCAGATTTTTTCCTGGTTTCACATCAGCTCTCTGCACCCTAAAATCTGTTAATTGCATTTCTCACTTTAAACAGTTTCCTGGTTTTGGTTAACTAACTTGAATCTTTTGATTCTGTAGTGCTTTCTCCTTTTAAATCCAAAAAGTATTTAATGAAAGAAGAAACCTACCCAAACAAATACCCTTAACATGCCTCATTATTGCAGTGAAAAGTTTGAAATGCAACTAAAGAATAAACAGAGAAACTACAACGCATAACAGAAAATAATTCAACACTGCTACTTTAGATCTCATGGGGTTTTTTTAGGTTTATTAATTTGAGAGCCTGCGTACCTACTGCTGTCCTTCCTTGTACCCCACAGGCACTGCTCAGCCATGCTGGCTCTCAGAACTGAACAGCACAAGCATATAGCTCACACCACGTAAGGACTGTCAGCCTCCAGTCTATCAATGCAGGAGTTAATTAGGATTATTTATATCCTGGTAAATGTCAGAGTGTGAATATTCCTTTTCTGGCTGTAGGATGCTGAGTGTCTGTCCCGTGTGTGCAGAAAACTACTTGTTCCCACCTTCATATCCTCAGCATGGCTATTGCCTGGTCTACCCCGCTACCATCTTCAGCTGAGCCCAAGCCACTGGTATTTATCATCAAATGTTCCTGGCACCACAGGGCTGCTCTAGTGCCTGTGATCAGCCAGAGCACAGCATTTCTGACAGTGCCCTGTACTGTGCTTGTGGTGAGAAACATATTCTGGCCTTACTTCCCACAGAGAAATTATTCCCGACTGATTATTTCCTGATGACCATGTTTGTGCTACAGCCTATTCCAGTCTGCTAAAGCAATATAGTAGAGCCATAGAGCAACTGGAAACCAGTGTGGCTTGAGGATAGGGTGTTGAAGCCATGAAGGTCTGCCACAAACCTTTGCTCTACATCCTGTTTCTAGGGACCTGAGTTTGCAAAAGCACCCTTCTCTGAACCATTATCAGAAACAGTTTGCACTATATTCAGGAGGCTGCGTTACCCCAGCTTGGCCTGTGCTGATACATCTTCCCAGTAACATGAGAGGCTGAGCTGCTGTCAGTCCTCATCCTTTTTCTGACCTGGAATTTAATAATGCAGTGCCATGGATGTCAATAGGATGAAAAACCCACAGTGGGGGAAGTCAGAGTGCCCCGTGTTCCCCCCTGCACCTTCTCCACATCCCACATTGCTCCTGTGCCCAGTTCCAGGCTCCCAGACCCACCATTGCCAGCACAGCATTGTGCTTTGGAGAAGCAGCCTTCTCCCCACATCTTGTCCTACATTGCCCAGGCAACTGCTGTCAGAATGCCCTCAAAAGCAGAAAGGCTTTAGGTCTGTGTTAATGCCTGTACTGACAAATATTTTTTCACATCTTTCTCCATAGTGACAAAAGAGGCACTATGGGGACCGAAAGTGAGGGTACTGAATTATAGCTGCTTTTCTAGGTACCCCAAACCTCATACTCCTTCTAGAAACACTCAGCAGTGTGAAAAAAGGACCTCTACTATTAAAAAAATAAAGGAGAATGCACAGCCTTTTCATAATGCAGCAGACTGCAACTGGAACAATTAATGCAAAGCTGTATCTTTGATATTACATGAAGGTTTAGAAAAATCTGAATGATATATTACAGACTGAGCAGCTCTAAAAAAACTACATATTAAAGTCTTCCTGTTGAAATATCTAAGCATCATCCTATCATACAGGTATGGGCTTCAAAGATCTTGCTCTGAAGCACTCATCTTACCATAATTTTAAAGAGCTGAGGCTTAGAAAGAGGTAGATAAATTGCTTATCATTGCACAGGTTATGCCTCAGATCCCCAAACATCAAAAGCACCTCTGGTGGCTTAAGCATGCTTGAGCTGGATGAAAATTCAGCCTTAACTTGAACATGGACCTTATAGGCAAAGTAGCTGTAACAAAGAATCATAAGCTTGTACTCATAGAGTCATGGAATAGTTTGGGTTGGAAGGGACAGCTTTCATTGGTGTCTGGACCATATATAAAGTCAGATCAGTGTTTGGGAGTGGGAATCTGTATGTAATCTATATAAAAAGAGAACTTAAACAGGTTTGTTCCTGTATTTAACCTTTAAAATGTGACGTTGTGTAGTTTTATGGGGCAAGCATTTGCTGTGAGCTCAGACACTGTAAACTTTTGTTTGCCCTTCTTTGGACTGATAATCAAAGCAGTTCCTGGTGTACAGGCACTGAGCTGTCCTTATGAACCTCTCAGGGCATCCAAGGATACTGGAAAATTTGTTAGTATCTTTTTGGAGAGTTCAGCATGGACTCTTTGAGGAGCCACCAAAAGCCATTCAGTGCTGCAGTATGTAGCTGTGCTTGTATACATTTTATGACCCCCTTTCTTTTGGATCCAGGTCTGCTCATTTGATTTCTGTGTAACACCACTTAGGGGTGGCGATCCACAGGAATTTCAATATGATCAACAGCTTGACTGGTGTTCATGGACTTTGCTGGAAACCTTGCTCAGTCCATGTTACTAGGAAATGAGGGGAACTAGCAAAAAAACATACACAGTCAAAAGGCCACCCCTTAAAAAAAATCAAATCACAACTGAACAAGCCCGGTTCACTTTCCTGAGATGTCTGACATGTCAGGGAGCACCAATCCTTTCACTCCAGATGTAGTGGTAGGACTGCACCACTGGGGAGAGTGACAGAACAGTGACAGATTCACTCAGCCTGTAAGAAAAAAACAAACTCTCTGAGAGAGGTACTGGGACTGTTTATTCTTTTTTTATTATTGTCCAGTGGAAATAAGTTAAAAACCACAGAAAGACATAGGAGTAAAGACCATTTTGCTTGTAAATTTTTTTTAAAAAGGAAAACATTGGGTAAATCCTCAGGTAATCTTAATTACAAATCTTGCTATATTGATGCATGAGGATCAGTCAACACTTTTCACCCCTGACCTAAAACAGTTTTACTTTGAGAATATGCATGGCTGAGGAAGGTTGGAATAGTTCCAGTAAAACCAGCATGGTTTAGCAGTTTATTTGCAAGTTGCATCCAATACTATGGTACTCACTAAACCAGATACTTCATGTAGTCAGCTCAAAAAATGAGCTGACTTTCTTTTCTCTGCCCCACACTCCCGCAGTTAAAACATGTTTTGGCTGTCATTTACTACATGACTAGTCCCCATGCAGCAGCTGGATCACTTGTGAATCTGTTTGTAAAAATAAATGTTTTCTAAATTCAAAGTCAAAATGTTTACCTAGTTTGTTTTGATAAATTGTAGGAGGACAACTTAGTATAACAGAGGAGAGGGGATAAAATCACAGCCACATTTCTTCTAATGATTCCCTGATCCTTCCTGTGCAGTTCCATCCTGTTTAGTTGCTAATGTTCTGTGTTTTGGAGAAATAAAAGTACTCATCTGATTTTCTTGGTTTAGCATTTTATCGCAGAAGAAAATAATTACTGTTTGCTGAATAGAATAAACTTCTTCTTTTTTTTTTTTTAAATTATGGAGAGTTTTTATGTCCTCGCTTCTCATTCTAATCTGCTTCTGAGACCTCCAAAAGATGATGTTTACAGCAACAGCTAAAGCTGGTCAGACTTTGTGATGGCCCAGGGGTCTCTGAAATTTTGTTGTACAGTCAAATTCTTCCCTGCAAGAGGAATCAGGCTATATAGATTCCTGAATAAGCGTTACTTTTCAAAAGGCATCAATGCTCTAAGAAAGTTAGAGCATTTGCCTTGGACCAAAATACTCATGGAGTCGGGTAATCTTCACTGTCCCAAAAAAGCAGAAATACCATAGTGACTTGCAGCTCTCAACTCAATATTTAGTATATCTGGGATTTGATCTATTAGTTACAGTGAATATTAGGAATAAATCTTGCTCACTGACCTCTCTTCCTAAATAGGAGGCAATATGAAGTCAGGGCCAACGTTCTCACAGAAGCCAAGGACATCCAGAAGGTGAAGAGGTACATTTTAGGTCAGCTGGAACTGTTTCAGCTTCAGAAACTTCCTCCTCAGATGCAGCAGGTCCAAAAAGTCTTGCCTAAGTGTGTGTCCCACAGGAGGAAGAGGCAAGGCTCGTGTAGTGCAAGGATGCAAGGTGGTACCATGATAAAGGACTCAAGTGCCACCATGCTGTGAGCTGAGCCCAGTGAGCAACCCAGCAGAGCTCAGAAACTGCGGAGCTGAGAAATGAGGGCGTGAATGGAAAGTGGGAATGCTGTCAAGTCTGCTACTACTAAACACGTTCTGGAGAGTGAGTAGCTGAGATATGTGGAGAGAGGTCAGTAGGTCAATATAAATCTGTTTATTTTCTGGATTTGTAGGAAGCACTACAACTAATACAGGTGCTCTGCCCAAGAGAAAAATAAGCAAAATGAAAAAAGGAATTTGGAATCTGCATACTCTTCTCCACTTGGTTCCTTTTGCTGGCAACTGCTTACAGATGCCTTGCCTGCTCTGTACACATGATTCAGTTGCAGCTATTAATGGCAGGAGCTAATTCAGAGTACCTTAATGTATCAAGAGAGTTACTGGCAGTAGATGGATATCATAAGCTGAGACAAAAGGCAAGAATGTCTTGGTGTTCCACTAAGTGGGCAGAGCTAGAGGATTGCTCTAGTAGGCAGTTAAAGCAGAACTGAATTCAACAGAGTGATATGAAAAAATAACATATATATATAGAACAAAGGCCATAGCTGTTCACCTACTGACATTGGCAGGAGGTCAGCAAACAACTGTTTTGACTTACGCACTATATTTTCCAAAGAGTGTCTGTAAATAGTTCACTACCAAATAGCAGAGATACTTGAATATTTCACAAGTTTTATCAGAGAAAAGGTAAAGAATTAAAAATAAGAATATGAGGATGAACTGCTCAGACATTCAATCAGAACAGTTTTTTTCTTTACCATAAAAGAGCTAATTTATTACTATTAGGTTGTTTATTATTTGTGTTCTGAAAAGGATGTTCTTGATCCTTTTCATTTATGCTGTTATATATTGGAAACAGCTAGGATGAGAAAAATCCATCTGCTGTTACAGACACCAAGGCAATCCTATCAGGAAAGAGTAATGTTTGAACTTTAACCTCATCCTCATTTGAGTTTGCAGCAGGCTGTTCTACAGTATTATTCAGAATATGTAGCAGACAGATTTCACTGAAGTTAAGCCTCTGCTTCTCAGGACTTTTGCTTTGGGCAGGAATATGAATATCGTTCTGGTTCTACTGCTCCGAGCAGAAGATCCCAAACCAGCAGGCTCTTGGTTTCCTGAGAGCATCAAGCAGAGGAGTTCTCCCTCTTGTGGAGTCAAATGTAACTCCACCGGAATTCTTAAATTTTGCTTCCATGACCACAGACTCTCTGAGACAGACAGGACCTAACTCCTAATATAGCAAGAGAAAGGTGAATTTAATTTTCAGGTTTCCTTATGTGATGACATGATATGGGCAAGAGAAATGGCTAATCAGAAATAAGGTACTATCACGATAATGAGCATGTTCTGACCCGAGCACACACTGTGAACTGTAACCATTCAGAAATTGTTTTGTACTATTATAGAAGCATGTCAGGCATCTTGTTCAGCAGCTTGTCCTTGACCTTGTGGTCATTGCTGTCAATTTTGCCTTTCTTCTTTTTTGAAATGACTCTTTGCTCTTTTATATAGAGGAAAGGTTTTTTGCAATTTTAAATCAGTGCATGCTCGTTTCGTTTTCTTTTTTTTTCCTTCCCCCCTGCTATCTGCATATAGTTAGAATGTTCTCAAACATCACCAAGAAGGTTTTCTTGCAGTGTAAATGCTTCTTGCCCTCCCTCCTTCCAGCAGGTGTGGCTCACAGTTGGTTTTGGCTCTGTGAAATGAACATTTCTGAGCGTTACGTAAACATATTGCTGAATTGATCTTTGTTATCTTTGATCTTTGTTCTCTTTGTTTGCTGAAGCGTGTTTGGTTCTGTCACTTGACAGACAGCACACTTTGGGTGAACAGCTGTTTAAACATCTACTAATTTCTACTGTGGTTTTCTTATTGAATTATATCATGAACAAGTTCATTATTTATTCTTCCCAAGAAGATCAACCCCTGATCATTTGCTTTAATGTTGACCTCTCCTGTTTCAAATCCATGGTCATGTAACCAAACTTCCACTCTATTCCTTTGACTCTAATACTGACCTTTCAAAGTAGCTAATAGCCAAACATTTCAGTTCATGCTTTTCAGTGACATCCATTACATTGAATGTGCGTTCCTAAATAAGTATTTATAATTTTTTGTGGTAATAATCTAGGCTCTTGATGTACAAGACAAAGAAGTTAATTCTCCCCTTATTGTGTGGTATCTTATTTTGGTTTGCATTTTATTTCCCTTATTCACTTTTTTGGGAGTTTTTTTAGAGCTTTTGAGCTGCTTACAAAATACACTTCACATAGTTGCTTGGCTGCCACTCCTCATAAGTCAAAAATGTCAATTCTGCAGAAAAAAAATTGGAAGATTTACAGAACTTGATAGCTTTTCAGAACAGGAACTTGACAAATCTAGTAGTAGAGATTGAAAGGTTCTGCAATAATACTTCTAAAGTTGCTGTTACACAGTGAAGATAAATTTCAAGAAAAGATATTTAGAAAATGGCTTCAGTTTCAAGTTTCACATGCACCGAAGGCACTTCATCCTGTAACAGAACTGTGACCTGTCCCAGTGTCAGGCCATGCATCTCTCAGGTTGGTTCACATTTAATATCCTCATTCTACCTGATGTTTGAAGGCATTTCCTTACCTCTGTATCTAGGGAACACACAGCTGCCCTTACAGTACTTCAAGCTCATTCAAGTCTTCAGACTTGCTATGGCTGGCAGTCTTTTCTCTATCAACACCAGCTTGCTTTCCTTTGCTGATACAGAAATTGAGTCCGATACCAATTCTCCTCTCCTGTTTTTACTCAAAGAACTGTGATTCTTTGTAAAAAGCAAGAATCCTGTATTTTCTTAATTCCTAAAGAAGAGCTAGTATTACCCCCAAGTATTGTATTGCCCCAGCTTTTGCCCTGAAAGACCCTTCCCCCACTTTGCATGTGGTCTCCTGCCCCTGCAGCCTGCCAGACTCCTGTTATGTTTTGCAGTGCAGCTGTCACTGCCTTGGGCTGCATCTTTCAAAGGCTTCCAGTGTTCCCACTTCCGTATCCCAGTCCCTTCCACCACAGAGATGTCATCTGGAAAACTAGATGTCAAACAGCCTCCTCCTATGTTATATAATGATGAAATACTTAGCCTAGGTGCCAAGACTGTCTCTGAAAAAGTGAAACTGTTTATTGTCTTACTGCGTAATTGAGCAGCTGTGAATAATATATAAAAAAATGTTTAGTCTTAGAGCAAGAAAGTGTTTGAATTGCTCATATGTCCCATCTGAGAGCAACTCAAAATTTTTCCTTCCATAAATACTTATTTTGTTGTGTTACAAATAAGAGTTAGAGTCTCACTGCTCTCCTGGCAACCCAACTTGCGAGATGGAAGGCAGGGCAAATTTCTTTCACAGTACTATTTTTATGCTTTAAAACCACAAAACTGAAGCATTTGCCAAGGCTCAAATGTTTATTTGTTTCAACACTTGCAACACCTATGTCTTGCTTTAGATATTTGGCAATAACTTACACGTATTACTTTTAAGGAGTGAAAAATCAACCAACACATTAACATTTCTGAGATTCCAATGTCCATAGAAGATTTCAATAACTTTATTTACATTTGTAACCTTGCATCTGACCACTGCTTTCCTTCTGTCCAGAAAGAAAGAAAATGAATTCCTGTGCATCATGCCCAGAAAGCTAACAGACTGTGGTGGGTT
This sequence comes from Dendrocincla fuliginosa, assembly GCA_035047845.1. NCBI lineage: Eukaryota > Metazoa > Chordata > Aves > Passeriformes > Dendrocolaptidae > Dendrocincla > Dendrocincla fuliginosa. Next base: position 125,999,254 of record JAWWMO010000083.1, on the reverse strand, counting down.
GACCTTGAATGGATGCCAGGTGCCCACCAAGCTGCTCTATTACTCCTCCTTCTCAGCTGGAGAGGGGAGAGAGAATAAGATGGAAAACGATTCATAGGTTGAGATAAAGCAGTTTACTGAAGCAAATGCGCACAAGCAAAGAGGGAAAAATAATATTATTCTCTACTTTCCATCAACAAGCAATGTCCAGCCACTTCCCAGGAAGCAGGACTTCAACACACGTAGTAGTTGCTTCAGAAGGCAAACATTGTAAATAACGAATGCCCCCTCTTCCTGCTTCTTTTCTTAGATTTTATATCTGAACTATCATCCTACAGTATTGAATGAACTTTGGTCAGCTTGGGTCAGCTGTCCCAGCTGTGTCCCCTCCCAGGATCCTGCCCACCCCCAGCCTCCTGGTGTGGGGTGGAATGTTGAAGAGGACAGTGCTGATGCTGTGGGAGCACAGTTCAGCAGTGGCCAAAACACTGGTGTGTTATCAACATGTTTCTAGCTACCAATACAAAGCACAGCACTGTGAGAGCTGCTGTGGAGAAAAAGAACTCCATCCCAGCCAGACTCAATGCACAGATCCATACAAAAACAGATTTTGGCAAAGAACAGATAACAAAAGAAGTTTCTCAGCTCATAATTCTCTATGAAAATGGTCTTGGTGAATAGCCCTTATTATACTACCTGTGATGCCTCCTATGTGTTACCACCTGACATGTCACCTCAGGTGTCTCAAATCACGCAGAAACTTTGGTCCTTCATGGAAAAGCTTCAGAGGATGGTACATTGCTCTCCTGGTGTGACACATGGCTCAGCATCAAGTGTGACTGAACTCCATGGAGCCAAAGACTGTCACGTTTAGTTTGGTACTGACTTGTAGGATTTGTACTCTGTGCCCTGATACAGTCGGGGACCACAGCTCTGTCACTGACCAGTGCTTTGTAAGAGATGGGGCAAAAATGCAATATTTCTGTACAGTCATAGAGCAGGATCACAGTGATGGTATAGTGTAACAGAGGCATGTGTTGTGTGTGAGGAGTACATGGGCATGTTCTGAGCTGAGCAGACTAAACTACATCACAGGTCTTCTTTCCTCTTTGTGTATCGTGGGTGTGACACCTGATTTTAGTGCTCGAAAGCAGTGGCTTCCAAAAAAGCAAAACAATAATCTCTAATACCTTGATGTTTACCTTGATTAAGTGCATTTTTATTGTTTATACTTTGTATCAAAAGAAAACCTTGCTGAAAGGAAGCTGTCACAGCAGATGGCATTGAAATGCAAATAGGAGGTTACATAGGAGCCCTATCAGCAAACACATGGTTTTGGAGATGCATGAAATTACCACCTTGCAAGTGACTTTACAGTGTGGGATGGGAATGAAGAGAAATTTAAGTAGCAACAATTACCTATTCAGTTGCTCTTTCTCTGAGCAGACAACAATTAAGCACAGTAATTATAGAAGCTACAGGGACTTGTATAAGATTAAACTACCTTAATTGGGGTTTATTGAAGAGGAACGATGAAACTCAAATTAGAAACAATGTAGGTTAAATTCAAATATAAATACAGAAAGGAAGGATGACTTGCCAACAAGGGTTACAAATGGTACTGCATATCAACAAACCATATTGGAGCTGGAGCACCTGTTTTTAAGGTTTGGGTTGCAAGGCTGATGTGTTTGTTTTGTGGTTTGTTTGGTTTTTTGTTTCGGTTTTTGGTTTGGTTTGGTTTGTTTTGGTTTTGCTTTGGGTTTGTTTTGTTGGTTTTGTTTTGTTGAGTTTTTTAACAACAGTTAAAAAGTCTTTTCCATTTCAGAGGATTGAATTAGTCTAATTTGCTAACAAGCAAAACTTAACTGACATCAAACTGATGCACAGTACAGTGATTAGTGCTTTAGTATGACTGAACACATGGGGGGAACATCAGATGATAAAAATTGCTACAGATGGGAGATGTCAGGGCCCAACTCCCAATGTTGAGGCAACTCTTATTTATTCTTAGCTGCTGTAGGTTCCACATCTATGTCCAGGTCTGATAGAGCACAGTAGAAGAGCATCTGAACATACTTTGTTGTTGTAGCTGCAATAGCAAAAATGAATGAGACATATCTTAGACAAATATATGGCTTTTGAGGATTTGAAAGCATTACACTGGTATTAGGAAAATCTTGAAACACCTTAATCAATTTAATTAAGCCCATTATAAATAGATAAATAAAAGAAGTTCAGTGTTTAAACGGAAAGTCTTGTTTAATCAGACTTTCATCAACATTTTCATTGAATTGTCAGATTGATATCTGAGTTCAAAGTGAATAAAACTATTAAAGTTTTGCTTTTCAAGACTCCTTGAATTTGAGGAGTGGAAACTACCCTTCAAGCCAATAATTATTTGTTTATGAAAATGCGTGGACTCCTCTGACTTGGATGTTCCATGCCTTGGATAGAAAGTGAAGCAATGATGTCCTGGTACTTCTCGCCTTTGTATTAAAAAGCATGCATTTAGTATTCACAATCCTCCATGACTTTTATTGATCCAACATATGGAAATGGCTCAACACTGCAAATATCAGATGACCATGTAAGATCCATATTGGACTGGTTTGTACAAGTATGCATGGTTTTGTTTTCAAGACCATGTGATGAAGCAGACAACATGCCACATACAAAAGTATAGCAAAACTTAATAAAGAAAAAGGATTTGGGGAAAAAATTATTCTTTCTCTCTTCTGACCAAGGTTTTGTCACAGTGACTAGGACAAGATGATCTTACTTACCAGAGAGCCACTGTAGACATTTAGGTCGTTTTTCAGCTGGCAGATAGACTCCCAAATAATATGCAGGAATGCCTGAGAGGGCAATACCAACACCAATAAGGGAATTGATTGTGTCACTGTAGAGAGGAACTATGACCAGGAAAAGGGAACATAAACAGTATACTATAGGGAAGAAGAGGCTAAGCTGTGGAGACAAAAAAAAAAAATAAAAAAAAATTAAAAGATGCAATAAATAATCTATTGCAAAAGTTCCAGGCTTTGCAGATTAAAGTTAGAGATGACAGTAGTAAAAGTATTTGACTCCTTACAGTCAGCACAATTTGCTAGCTTCTGCGTACACTGCTGAGAGCCCCTTATTTGGTACACACCTGAGTGTCTGGTCATTTTATATTTTTGAGGCCTGCACTAGCTCAGTTCCTTTACCATTAGGAAAAGATCAACCTTTGAAAGCAGTACTTTCAAACTGAGTAGTAATGGGTGGCTTTCCCTCTAACTTCAGTCGTGAGATTTTAAGTGTAATTTCAATTGGGAACTACCTCAGCTAGACTTCCAGTTACCATCTTGATGCTATAGAACTATTGGACTGATTTGCAACCATTTTGTGTGGGCACTTTAAAAATTCTATACCACAAATAAGGAAAGCTGGGCCACAAACTTGCTAAGAGGACTGGAGCACCTTCCCTATGAAGACAGGCTGAGAAAGCTGGTGCTGTTCAGCCTGGAGAAGAAAAGGTTGTGTGGAGACCTCATAGCAACTTTCCAGTATCTGAAAGGGGCCTCCAGGGAAGCTGGACAGGGACTCTTTGTCGAGAACTGTCTGAAAGAACAAGTAGTAATGGGTATAAACTGAAAGAGGGGAAATTTAAGCTAGATACTAGGAAGAAACTCTTTACTGTGAGGGTGGCAAGATACCGGCACAGGTTGCCTGGGGAGTTTGTGGATGCCCCAAGCCTGGCAGTGTTCAGAGCCAAGCTGGCTAAGGCTTTCAGCAACCTGGTCTAGTGAAAGGTGTCCCTGCCCATGGCAGAGGGATTGGGACTTGGTGATCTTTAAGGTCCCTTCCCACCCTTAACATTCTATGATTCTTTGAAAGTTGCAATAACATCTTTATGAGTTTATTTTTCACTATTTTTTTTTCACTTTCTTGGGTAGTGAACCTTTATGAGTCCAGAAGTTGACATTTGAACACTAGCTGAAGCTCCTGAGAGTTTACTGGTATAAATACTTCTTTTCCTTATAAAGGCTAAAAATGTAAGTTTCTACATTTCAGAAAAGGAAGAAGTGTATGTGTTGTCATGTTAACTAAGCTGGCAAATGCTGACAGGAATTAAACAGTCATTATCTATAATCTGACTGTAATCCTTGGTTTAGTAGAGTCAGAAACAAAACTGCCAATAAGGCAAGATTTAATCTTTATCTGCCATGTATTTTGGGGGAGAGTTTGGAAATAAGTGTGAGCATGCTTCAGGAAAATTTGGTCTGCTCTGGAAGACTGGAAACACTTCTAGCAGTATTACCTTAGGATATTTTATTTTTTTTAACACCTTTTTTTTTAAAAATTAATCAGGATGTTGCACTTCAATGGAAAAAAAAAAGCGTTCATAAAAATGATGCAGGAGTTTAGGAAGAGAGTGTTTAGGTTGGGTGTTCATTTGTATTTCTCTTAATATTTACTGCATCACTGCATAGTCAAAAGGCAGGTCATGGAGCCAATAAACAGGAGTTAGCATAGTTTTCTGTGCCTGTGGGAAGCTGTGTGTTTCCACCCTTCCTCCTGGACAATCACTGGATTAAAACCAGAAACAACTTTTAGACACACTTTGTTTCTGTGCAGTCTCCCTCTCCTAACTGATAGTTAAATGCTCTTCTAAGTCAATCATTTAACTTGCATTTCACTGTCTATGACCACTATGCAATAGGAGGGAACAATCAAAATAAATTCGATTATTTAAGCTTTTGAACTTCTGTGTGAGCAGAATTGTGGACATTTAAGGGCTTTGGAGGGATTTTGCTGAGTTTGTTAAATCGTGGAAGTTTGATCAGAGTGTTAACCTCCCTGGAGCCTCCATCACGAGCTCTGCTGAGGTCTGCTGTTCTTCCAGGATGGGCTAATAACCCCAGACATTAATTTATTCCTTATTTATTTTGAAATAAAAATATTTATAAGTTTGAATGAAAGAAAAACAAAGGATGTATATCATTTCAACCTCACCACAAAATTACCAGAACGGATGTTGTGGAAAACTCAAATGGGTTTTGCTCCTTCATCTTGTATTTTGAAAAAAATTTCTATGGCTGATAAATAGTCTATGACAAAATTGGTAATGTTATGGTTGTGGTTTTAAAGATCACAAAAACACATGCATTTTCTGGCTTTTAGGGCTTGTTTTCTCTCTCAATTACTTACTTTGACAGGCCGTGGTCTATGTGGCTGAGTGTATCTCAAATATATTAGTCCTCCAATAGACAGACCCACAAAGAGCCAGTAGTTGAAGCAGTAGTAATTAATGAGGAGGAAAACGTCTTCCACAAGGAGATAAAGCAAAGTCATTAAGCCCTAGAGATAATAAAAACAAAGACTTTTTAATGTGAAAATAAAGAGACAGTAAAATTATAAACTGGCCTGTTTCCAACATATTTGTCTGGACTTAGGAAATCAGGTCCTTGCAAGGATGATGTATGGTAAACTTTAAGGAATCTGCAAATATGCTGTGTGAAAAATGCTGATACCTCTTCATTAAACACAGTAGTGAAACTACCACATTTAGCTGAGGAGGTGTTGGGTCTATGAAGTTATGTTTCAGCACCAGCAGGCGACTCTCCCAAGAGGGCCAGGTGAGAAGCCCGAGACACTGCTGCGGTATGGAGAAGGCTGCTAAGAAGCTTTCAGTACATGGAGGCTTCCTGTGCTGTTCTGGTTGGCCTCAGTGTGAAAGCAAACTTTTAAATTGCTTTCACTGTTGGAGGCTTCCACAATCCACTCATAAATTGAGACCATTCAAAAAATTTTGTGGCCTGCAGGTATCCTATACTGCCTGCATGGAGAGACCTAAGACACCAGGAATTTAATGTCTGTTTTAACAGATGAGAAGAAAAAACTTGCACTTTCCACTTTCACACTAAAAATGTGAATGGTGGTGTACTAAGAGAGTATAGCTCATTTTACTAATCCCTGTAAGAAAAGTGTTCATAATGATATAACTTTTAGTAAATTATTTGATGTCAAACAGTACCACTATGATAATCTATTTATAAATAGTATGTAGCACAGGGCAAAGGTAGACACCACAGAAATACACACTCAAATACCTGGATTATTTATGAAAATCATTTGCACTAATTCTATAACTTTTGGTTCCTCAGTTTTGTGTCACAAGACTCATTTGTAGAGTGACAGCAGGAAAAAGTCAATATGGTTATAGGCATCCAATGGTGGAAATTTAATTTTAAGTGCTTTGTCACTCCTGTTATAACTAGAGCCATAGAATATCAGCCTATGGCAGGGTCTGAAAGATGTCCTGCCATATTGTCCTCCAGTGACATTGAAAGTTCACATAAAAGCTTAAACAGTTCCTGTCTATACCATTACATATTTAGCCATTCTCAGTTTTCTCTGTAATGGTATTGTACTTATCACGAATATTGTTTGAATAGTGTGTCAATGTAAATCCAGCCATTCTCCTTCCACTGAAAAAAAACCCCCTATCAGACAAACTAACACTATTCCCACCCCCTCAATGAGTTTAGAAGTTGTGGGTATTTGCAGAAGATGTGTCCAGTGCAGAAGCCTGTGATTACACCAGGCAGAGAGAGGTGTTTTACCCCTGGGTCTGAACCCTGGCTGCTTGAGGCTGAGCTGTGACTTACATTGAAGAGGAGAGCAGGGACTGGTGTGAAGCATTTCATATGAATCAAGCTCAGGCTGACAGGGAGGTGTCCCTCCCTGGCTCCAACATAAAAAAGCCTAAAAAACGAATAAGAAGACTCAGCCAGACAGTGAGCCAAGAAATAGCTTGTTGCTTTCTGACAAAATGAAGAAATAATTCTCTTATTACTCTGTTGTAAATGCTGCTCTCATCTCAAGTGGCTTTAGTTTATCAATTGGTGCTGATCATGAGAAGACTTGTCAGATCATAACAGTCCCTCCATCATACGTGAACCACTTGACATGGCAAAAAATAACTGGGTCATCTTTATCATGCAGATTAATAATAAATTATTTCTTTTCAATGATTTAAAATAAATCTTGTATTTCATACCGAGATGCTGCAATAATTGATGAGTTTAAGCCACTATAGCAAGACATGGCCACTGCTATAGGAATTATCCACTTAGCATGACTAAGAGTTTCACCACCAAACGTCTGTAACAGAAGAAGGAGATAATGGTGAGATCCATTACATTAAGCATATGGACAGTCCTGAGAAACTCATGAGAACACACCATCCCAAATGTAGTGTCATACTCCATGCTTTCTTATGACACCCAATAATGACTTGGGAAATTAGAATTTGGAAAAGCTGATCAGTATCAAAATAAAAAGGGTAGATATATTTAAAAAAAGATAATAAAAATATTCTAAGCATAAATCAAGTCAATGAGAAGAAGAAGATGGATTGGCTTTAACCTATTCTGACAAATGCCAACTGTAGTAACCCATGAATTTTCATTTTACATCCGTATAATATTGTCAAGGTTTTAAAAAAGCCTTTCAATGAACATTTTTGTGTTGAAAATATTGCTGTGGTTCTGCAGCATTAAACACACTATAAATTAGAATGGTAACAAAACCCCCTGGTTCTTTAACCACCCAGACTTTTATAGCTCTTTCTCTGTCTGATCCTGGCAAAAACATCTTTCCAATGATGACCTGTTAAAAGCATGATTTACAGAGTATGTAAGAGGATTTTTCAGGAGCAGATTTATAGGATACATTTTTCATATTCGCCTTCCAATCTACTGGTACTTTTATATGAAAAAAAATGTTTTAACCAAAGCAGCATCCTTCATCATGAAAGTATTTCAATTTCTTGCCAAGAAGTATGCTACCTGAGATTTTTCTTCACTGTCTTTTAATTATTTTTCCCAACTTACCACAGCCACTGCATCACTTGTGAGGAGATCTGACATGTCCAACACTACGTAGTATGCTATATTAGTCAACAAGTAAATAATGGCCACAATAGGCATTGAGATTGCAATAGAAAGAGGTAGATTTCTGCAAAAGGAAAATAGAAAAAAATTACATCATGTTCTTTAAATAAAGAATACTTAAATAGAAGATTGTTCCCAGATTCAAACATTTGTGAATGGATACCTCCATCACAGCTTGTAATCCATCATTTCGTAATCATTGGCTTACAAAATAACATGCAGCCATATGTGGAACAATTCCATAAGCAGCTCAGTTTGTTGCTTGTGGGTCTGTCACGAGTTTTAGAGAAAAAAAATGTATATTGATACATGTAAATTTAATATACTATCTTTTATATGAAGTAATTTAAGAGAGCACTTAGAACAATGAAATTTAAATGCACACTTAGGTATTTTCCTGATTGTGGCATTTTCCCTGACTCGTAACCTATACATGTCCCAAGACCAGGCGGACTAAGCACACAGCTCCCACAGGGCTGACTTCCCTACAGAGGGAAGGAGATAGTATTTGTCCATAAACAGTAATGCTGAAGATCACATTATAAAAGTCATAAACCTGACATTCTTACTCTACTGGTGGCAAAACCAGTCCTACAAAAATAATTGTTTTGTCTAACTGAAAAGAAGTAGGGAATTCTAGAGGTCTAGATGGACCCATGCTTTTCCCTGATTTCAGCAGGGATTTGTTTTCCCCATTTAAAGATTCTAGTCTGAAGTGTAAGGTGTAAAATATATGCAGACAAGTGATTTATTAGTGTGATTCAACTGAAGACTGAGCATAATAATCAGAAAGAGTTCTCTTTCCTTTGTTTGAAAAGAATAAGGATTTTGCAGAGAAAGTAGTCTGACTAATTTCCAATCAGAAACAAATACAGAGTGGCTTGCCCTGCCATCAGCTGTCAGAGATTCAAAGGAAAAGCACGTTTACCTCTCGGGGTTCTGCATTTCCTCGGTGACGTAGTTGAGCGTGTCCCATCCCGAATAGGAGAACAGAGCAGAGTAGAAAGCCAGGGCGATCATCCCTGGGTTGGTTGCTGAGCCCTCAAATGGAGCTCTCAGGTTTTCCGTTTCCCCTGTACAAACAGCAGGCACCAATTGCCTGTTACGTTTCAAGGATTACAAATTATGGGGCATCAGGCAAAGCATCACCATCCGGTTGAGGGAGGTGATTGTTCTGCTCTGCTCTGCTGCAGCCTCACCTTGAATATTTTGTGCAGTTTTGGGCACCACAAGATAAGAAAGATATCAAGCTATTAGAGAGTGTCCAGAGGAGGGCAACAAAGATGGTGAAGGGCCTTGAGGGGAAGCCATATGAGGAGTGGCTGAGGGCACTTGGTCTGTTCATCCTGGAGAAGAGGAGACTGAGGGGAGACCTCAGTGCAGTTACAACTTCCTTGTGAGGGGAAGAGGAGGGGCAGGCACTGATCTCTT
>JAWWMO010000083.1:125969984-125983826 GCA_035047845.1 Dendrocincla fuliginosa | reverse complement strand
CCATACTGGTGAGAGTCAGAATTGTCAGTATACATTATATTATCTTACATTAAAACTACTTATCCTTTTTTGGAAATACAAATCCATGTTTGTAAGTAACAGAATTTGAGTGCAGTTCATTTACTGGAGGATAGATTTGCTTATCCCTATGCTCACCTAAGACATACAGCCTGATTACACCACACAACTTCTCTACAGACATCACTGTGTTAGGCAAACCATAATTCCATAAGAACACTCATTTTTCGTGATTTGCAAGAAATAGGGGAGAGAGAGCATGGAGACCAATGAACGATAGAGATACATCTTTTATCTTCAGTTATGATTTCCGCCACCCAAATTGTTGTCATTCCTCTCTCTCCTCTAGTAATCCCAGTTCCAAATACAATACATCTGAATAAAAGATTATTAGTTTCTAAGAACATGTTTTTGATAGGTAATAGTTACTTTTCATAGAAGACAAAGAAATAGAAATTCAGAAAAATGTCTATGGGCACCTATGATTATAGTTCTTAACTTCCAGTAATCACAACTTTACTTACATATACATGCAGCTGCAATCAACCTCACTGCATCATATGGCGGCTCACAATGAGGAAAAATTGGTTGAACAATGTAGTTAGCAAATGTGATTGCTATCACTGCCTGAGTTGTTGGTTCAATAATTAGCAAGGAAGACCAGAGTCTGATGAAGGCCACAAAGGCACCAAATGCTTCCAAGATGTAGGCATAACTGCCTCCAGATTTCACGATTGATGTTCCCAGTTCAACGTAACACAAAGCTCCAAACAGTGAAAACAACCCACCAAGTGCCCAGATGACCAGCGAGAGTCCATAGGAAGCACTGTACATTAAAACACCTCTGGGCGATACAAATATCCCAGAGCCAATCATGTTCCCTACAATTAAAGAAACTCCATTTAGTAACGTGATTTCTTTTTTCATCTGCATTTTTTCACTTGTATCTGCCATATTGTCCATTTCAGCTTTTCCATTCTTAGTTCTGGAGTTTTTATTGCAGCATATTTCCCAGGGGGCTGGCATCTTCAAATCACATTACCTGAAAACAAGAGGAGAGAGCATCCGTAATTCACATGACATCAAAGACACAGATAAGGTAATTAGCATACAAGCATAAACAATACAAAGAACAATTATTTTGCCTGCTTTTGTCTTGCAGTTCAGGAAACACACACTAGTGAATATTCTTAACTTCACTGGTCCGCACTTCTTTAATGGATAAATGTGAGGCCACTGTCTTTGGTTATAGATCCTGAAGCTTCTGTTAACTCTCAGTTCACTTTTATTATTTGCCTTGAATTATAATTCTACGTTATGTTATTGAAGATACTTCAGGGAAAAAGAAGACACTGTATCACTGGAAAACATGTTCTAATACAGCTGGATTGTCCTCTGCAGGGATATTGTCTCAGTTTAAAAGAAAATGAAGATGTCTATCAAGGAAAGTGAGGAATCCTTCTGGAATTGGAAGGGGTCCTCCCTCTCCTCAAGCCACCACAACCTTTGAAATTAAGAGACTTTACTCAGAAAATGTGGAAAAGAGGATAGCACTTGTTTACTACAAATACATACGTATAACCAAAACCAGAACAGAACAAACAGCAACACCGTAATCAAAACCTTGAAACAAACCAAGTCCCATCTCTGGCCCCTCGGTGCAGTTGTATTTACAGACAGCAGGGGGTGCTATCAGGCACCAGTGGGGCAAAGGCACAGTTAGCGGTGCCGGTTCCAGAGCTCCAATAGGAATGGCAGGCATAGGAAGAGGTGCCAGTTCCAGAGCTCCCATGGGAATGGACATGGGAAGATGTGCCGCTTCCAGAACTCCCATGGGAATGGTGGCCATAGTGGCAGGCTGGGACCTTTACTGTGGGCGGTGCAAAGACCCTCTCTCTGGCTTTTGTCCAAAAGCATTGAGGGGTAGGTGTTGTTAGAAACTCCTCTGCAGCTGGAGCCGGCCCCTCGATGAGTCCATATTGAATCCAGGCAGTGGTGATTGTCCTCTCAGGAGAACAACACAGGGCATGGGGAATCAGGTTGGGAACCAGAACCCCCCTCCCAGTGCTGCCACCAGCTCAGAAAGTAGTTGCTGGACACCCAAGCAGACAGAGGACAAAGGTGTAACCCACCAGCAAAAAATGAGCACTGGGAAACCTCTCTCTGACCACTTCCTAAGCCAGGGAGAGTGAAGTCCTCTCCCCCAAAAAAAGAAAACACCCCCCCCAATCCTCTTCCCAGCCATCACGCTGGAATGCAAAGCTATTGGCTATCCCTTTGTTTAGGCTTTAGACAGTTAGCTGGGTCTGAGAGCAGGTAGTGAGAAAGCTGGGCTTCAACAAGCCGTCTGGATCTGGCTCTCAAACTCCAAACTGCTCTGTTAGCCAGGGAACAAGAAAGCACCTAAAAACCCACCCACCCAACTAACCAAAATTCCATGAAAGATTTTGAAACTATAACAAATAACCTCTTCCTAAATTTTGCTCTCATCCCAGAAAGAACTTTATTTGATTATTATTTGTTTCATCAAATTATATCCACTTGAAAACTATCTGCCGAGGTACAAAAGAGAAAAGACAGAAAAAGATACTCAAAACCTCTAATGTCACAAGGTAAATGTTAATATGACAATAAAGAAAAGAGTTTTGGCTGCTTCTAGAGATGAGATTGCTGCTGCAGTGAATAATGAAGCTTGTTTAGTTATTGACCTCACTTGACTTCTCAGTAGAAGCCACTAGCATGCATAGAGATTGAGTTTTGAACACTGTCCCTGGAACACTTCTGTGTAAGAGAGTCCAACAAAACATGACTGTAAAAGCATCCCACTGTGGTGCTCCCAGGGCAAGATCCAAGTATTCTGGGAGCTGGGAAAAATGACATTTTTGCATAACTGCATCGATCAATGGGCCTTGTGTCTCAAAAAAAAATTTGTTTCTTCTTCCCTTCTCACCTCCACACACACTCTAAAACACTTAGAAAGAAAACTTCCTCAAAATCCTATGACCTAAAGCCAGTTCTCTGAGAAGAACAGAGGTTGTCCATGCAACACTAGCAAAATTAATTTGATTATAACATTACATTTACACGTTATATCTGATTCACAAATTTATATTTTAAAAGTGTGGGTCAATGGCCAGTTTAAAACAGCCTGCCCTCCCCAAACTTCCTGAAAGGTTTGCTTTCCTTTGCTTACTTTGTAAAGTATGTCTCTTTTAGTAGCCCTGAGTATTTTATAATTCTGTGTTCTTTCCCAGCTTTTTGGATCCAACTCAGTTTCCTAACTGATCAAATAATAAATGAGGCCTGATGAGTATTAAATATTAAAAAGTGCCAAACTCTTTTTAAAGATTAAATGCTTTTCTCATCCTAATGGCACTTTAACTGCAGTAACACTGTGGGAACTCTGGAATAAAGTTAAATATTAACTCTTGCATTCCTGCCGTTTCCTGTGTTTTTGCTGACCTCCTCCTCACATAGGTGACTCCTCTTACTTCTCATTTTGTCCCTCTATGAATAAAAAACATAATCCTGGTTTGCAGGGAGCAATTTCAAGTGTCCAATACACCAGTAACATATCTTCCTTAAAATTCCTGATAAGCATTCCCAGTTTCCTTCTGTGTAACAGATAGAAGGGAAAAGTCATCCTGCTGCCTAGAAATATGAGCCAATACTTCCATAACCCCTGCCCCTGTTTCTGCTCTTGATGGGTATATGAAATGTTGGCAGAAACCCCTCCTGTGATGGCAGCTGTCCAAAGTACTCATCAGAATAACAGCATGCTAGAAATGTGGGCAGAACTGTGTAGTAATACTACTTCGTCAGCAAAATTGGCTTAAAATCATCTTGTGCCTTTTATGCCTGACCTAGGAATATTTTGTATAATTTAAAAAAAAAAAAAACTGAAATGTGAGCTCTGCCTGTGAGTCAAAACGCACAAATATTTAAGTGAGTACATCTCAAAGGGTGTGAAAATTTAAAATGCAGTTGTTCCCCAGGTAATGTGAATGGGGAGCTATGCAAGTAGTGATCAAACACAATGGATATCAGTTTTCCTGAAATGAAGTCTCACTGATAAGTAATATAAAATTATTTTTCTGTAAAAAAAAAGGATACATCAAGTAACTGGTCACTAGTCACTACATGTCACTAGTACATGTAACTTGCGTACATGGTATCAAACCTGAATATTGATGTCTAGTTCCTGGTAGCTAAAGGGAATTTGAGCATTTAAACAGGCAATGCTACTAAAGTCTAGTAGCACTTTTATGATCTGCAGCTTTCATGACAGCACAAAGGTAAAGATGAAATTATTTTCTTAAGTAACATAATGTTTTGCATATTTTTCTCTTATCTCTGTTACTAACAAGAGATTATTTCAAATTTCTAAAAATGCATAACCAGGGCTGTGTAGGGAAATATTTCTTTCATAAATGACTGTGGATGAAATCATTTCAAATTTCTGTACTTTGAGAGATGGCACATTGGCAAAACCTTTAACCAGACCCTGAATTAAGTCCTAAAATGGGTATAGCCTGAAAGTCAAAGGGTAAGAGACTGTGTCCATAAGCAAAATGTGTATCTTCACCTTAATTAAGCTACGCCCAATTTATATCAGCTGAAAGTCTGAAAGAAGGCAGCAATTTTAGAACAAAATATTTTAAACAGCTTCTGCCCGTCCCTTCTTCCCCAAGCGAACAGCAGTATTCCCAATAGCTTTGACAGTGCACTGATTTCATTCAGTGGTGTCACAATGTTGAAGCTGTTACTGATTTCTTTATTCCAGACAATATTTTTCTTAGATAAACAAGGTTTGACTGAGGTAAGACTCCTGCTAGGCTAGGACTAGCATGAAGTCATGACTTCAGTCCTAAGTTAGGACTCAGCAAAGTCTATTAAGAAAATTAGAAGAGTCTCCTGTACAGATCTTTTTGTTTAATAGCAAAGGAATAATAATTTTTTGTCAAATGTGTGAAGAATTTACTGCTGTTACATCCAGGCAGTGATGAAAACAATTGGAGGATATGCCGAATGCTGGTTGCCGTAGTCTAACCCCTTATCTCATTTATAGCTTCTGCTATCTTGTTCCTACTGAATCTGGCCTGTAGTCCTACCCCACTGTCATCACTGTCACTTTATCCTCATGGCATCATCTGCCCTTTCTGGGACAATCACAGAATCAATTAAATTCACAGAATCAATTACCTTGGAGAAGACCTCTGAGATCAATGAGTTTAACCTATGAGTGAACAGCACGTTGTCAACTAGACCATGGCACTAAGTGCCACATCCAGGCTTTCCGTAATCACTGCCTCACACTGGTGCCAAAAATCTTAAGCTGAGAAGCCTAACTGTTCCAGAATGCTTCAATAGCTCTCCTCTATCATTTGGGCATTCGTAGGCCACATTTTGAGGACGCACATAATCCATGTGAGAGCCAGTAAAAGGTATATTCTGTGAGAGCTTGCTTGCTGTAACAATCAGAGCTGTAACAGGTTGACTTCTTACAGAGGGGTGACCATTTTCAGTTGTCAAATCCTATACTATAATAGATAACAAATTCTTACTGTAAATCTTCTAGCATTCAGAGTGGCTCCCCAAGAAAAAAGAAATATTTAATTTATGCAGTACTTAAAAAACAGAGGTTCTTTTCATTTTGCTTTAATGTGGTTGAATATTTAAAGGCTAACCTAACCCTATTGTGATAATAAAACCTTAGGGTATCAAAAATGTAAGTACAGGTATTTTAGTAGCTCTTGATTATGAAGGCTGAAAAGCAAGGTGTAAAACTTTCTGACATGAAGAAAGGTCCCGGCTCTCTTGGTCCCCATGGACTATGACAACCAGAAATAGCTATTGTTCTCTGGAAATCTGAGACTCCGAGAGGCATCAATGTGCCATAGAGCGTCAGAGGCTGTAGCAGGCTGAACAAAACAGCTGTAAACACTTGTCTCTGCCTCGTGTCAGCAAGTGATCTCTACTACAGAACTTCAGAACTCAGTTTTCATGAAGGTTGTGCTTTTTCTTAGGGGACCTCTCAACAAATGGAGGGAAGTTTTCCTCTCAGAGAAAAAACACAATGCCTTGAGAGTACAGACAGGATTAATGGCCCTAAATCTTTTGCCGTCTTATGTTTACCTCCCATCTGTGTGTGCGAAGAGCAACAGAAAGGAACTTGTAGACCGACACGTGGAAAGTTAAAAAAAACAATAACACCACATACAGGTAATTCTCAGTAGGTCATTTCTTAGTCCAGCCACTATCAAAAGTCATACAGAAAAGTGAAGGAAGAAGGGACAGCTTGATATTAGTTAAAAACCAGAGCTGAAATCAAAGCCAGTTCTTTCATAAATTACTGCAGGGCTGGTTTGGCTGGGCAGGATTTTCTCTGACATATCCCATTCTTCAGGGGTCTAGAGCCTCATGAGTGATTGCCTCCTTCTTAAGGGGTAATTAACCTTTGCCA
This sequence comes from Dendrocincla fuliginosa, assembly GCA_035047845.1. Classification (NCBI taxonomy): domain Eukaryota; kingdom Metazoa; phylum Chordata; class Aves; order Passeriformes; family Dendrocolaptidae; genus Dendrocincla; species Dendrocincla fuliginosa. The sequence continues at coordinate 125,977,345 of JAWWMO010000083.1, read as the reverse complement.
AGTGATTCAGGAAGGCTTGCTCAGGGGTTATGGAGGTACTTATGAACTTCTACAGGTACTTACAGACTTATGAAGCAGTCTTATGAACTGCTCCATAGACATCCAGAGGGACTAAGATGCCTCTTTTTACTAGAACATTTTGAAATTCCCAGCTTTTAATTCAAGAAATATTAGTAAATCAATGTGTTTCACAGAGATCAGATATTGCCTGCAGCAGATTCCCTTGGGATAACTTGCCAAATCAGAAAGACTTTCAGAGAAGGGAGACTAGCAAAGAGTGGTAGCTAAATTAAAATCATACGTATTATTTCATTTCAAACAACCTAACATTTTTCTGTGTTTTTTTTTTAAATATATTTTCTTTAAGTTTAATTTACCCACTGTTAAATACTTATCAATTAAATTATTTTTCTTACCTTTAGAATATAGATCTGTGGCTTTTGTAATAATTTGTGATATGATGCCTGAGACACAAAACAGGCTGATCTGGTGTTATGATCTTATTTTAACTAAGTAAGCTTTAAAAATATCTAGGAATAAAATAAACAAGCAAAGAAATTACTTACCCAATGTATTCAGCTTTGTCTTTGAGACAATATATTGCCCTGTCTGTGATGTACTTTTGCAAAGTATGGTATACAGCACAATATCTACTGAAACAAGTAAACATCCAGACAACAAAGTCTTTTGGGCAGAAGAAAAAGTTAATGAATGCAAGAGCACTAACTCGGGATTTTTGTTTTTCATGAGGAACATGGCCAGTAGCAAGGCAAAAAAATTGTACTCACATGCCAAAGGGCACCTGGAAGGAGCTGATCCAGCAGGTCAAGAGTCTTAAGTCACTGGAGTTGAGGCACCAGAAAACAGGACTTCATCAGACTGAATGACTAAGCTACGAAGGAAAGTGAAATAATTGAATTCTAGCGCAGATGTCCCTCCAGTGAGTCTCAGTAGTCCAATAAGAAAACAAGCAGGAGCGTTGCATCATGTTGCACATTCCATTCTGTAACCTATGGTGACCCAAAGGAATAATAAAAACAACATAAATCTTTCTATCGTAAGCCAGTGTTCCTCCTATTTCTTCCCTTTAAAGTAACTTCTTGTACAAACATGCTTTTTGTGACAGACCAAGACAGGTATACAGTTTAAAAAGAAATGGCTGTGCTTTCTTAAAACCCTATTCAAAGCAGGTGTATGACAATTACTTGAATAAACAGCTTTCAAGCAGTTTTTTCTATCAAGAAGGGGTGTTCTTTAAGTCTGCCGGAAAAGACTGCTCAGCTCCAGCTGCATGCAAGTCTGTGGTTACGTATGTTATAATATAGCAAGAAATATTTTGGCAACAGGATTGTTTTGTAGGGATGTTGTTCTATGCTGAAAGGACAGAGGGGCTGAACACCATGTTCCTTAGCTGGGGCCTCTGTCACCTTAAAATCTTTCTTTTTCTGCCAGAGCAATGTTAACAAACTACAGTCTAAACCCCAGAATGTATATTTTCAAGAATGCATATTTACTTTCACTCTGAAATTTAAACTTGAGTTTGCCCTATTTCTGATTTTGGGCACCAAACTAATCTTCTGATTGTTTGTTATGCTGTGGGACTCTCTTATCATACCACCATTATACTGTCTCTATACTCCCCTCCCAAGCCAGTCTCAGCTCTTTGTTTTAATTCTGCAGAAGCTGCATGTTGCAACATGAAACACAATGTGTTCTTCATTAATGCGTCCCATACTACTATTGGTCTGACCCTTATGGTTGTGTCCTACTGGACATTTGCCACAGATTTACGGGAACAACACATAAATCAGCATTGAGCAATTATAAAGCATGAAAAACATTTCTTTCTTGAACATTTCTTCTGTAAACATAAAATCTAGTTCCTTTGACAAAGAGGATTACACTTAATCTTGTGTTTTAAGTAAGCTGGATGGAAAATGTAAAGATGTGACTGTCTTTGTAACAGGTTTTTCTTATTCATTTTTACAGTCTTGCAGGATTTGACAAGAACTTCTGCAGTGAGGCTTCTCCTGTACCAAATTACTGCTCATAGCAATTCTTCCGTGTGTCATAGTTACATATACACACACATTTGCTTATGGAGCAACAAAGTGAGGTATGCATGCCTGAATAAACCTGTGACACTTTCTGGTTTCTTGCCCACATTTCCATTACTGCGTAGGAATGTTTTTCATACTCTGCTCTGGAAACAAGACTACTTCAATTATTTCCAGAGCCCTCTTCAGTCTTACCATTGCCCATCTGCACCAAACAGCTCAGCTGCACTTTGCTGAGTCCCCTGCCTCCTCCTGTTCTTTACCTCTGGCCCCTGTGCCTTAGTGCTCAGCCAGCACTGACTCCTACAGTTGTTATCTACAACAGATGCAGTAGGCTTAATCCCAATTGTAAACACACTGCCAAACTCCACCATTAGCTACAAGAGTCTGAATGACAAAGGCCACCATTTGTGTCATTTTGCTAAAATCCTATCTTTACTTACTTTGCCATTAAGTTGATGCAGGACAGAAGATAGCTCACAGACCATGTCAAGAACCTTCTACCAACCACGTTAACTCCAGGTGTGAGAGCAGAGCATGAGGAATAGCCACTGCTAAGTGACTAGGTGCTAAAGTGGCATATGAAATCTAGTGCTAACAAATGCAAAATAGTATGTGTAGTCCCATGTTTCTATTTTTCTCCTAGTACATGTAAAAAGACATTTCTACATGCATATTTTGAAAGGCTTTCACTGAGCTGTTGTGACTCAGAGAAAAGCTTTTATTGTCAGTCTGAAACCTCAGCAGCATTTTTCCTTGGAGTGAAAAAGCTGAAAAAACTGTTAGGAGTTGCTGTGAAGAAGTGATGAGTGTACAAAATACTGTTAAAACAACTGTGAAACAACAGCAGTGTCAGACTTTGGCTCATGTTAACTCATATGTCTGTCACTTCCACACATACTTCTCCCACTCTGTGCGGATCAGGTACACAACCTCCACCTCCCTTTCCCCAGGCATACCACAATGTGTTCTCCTTATGCCTTCATCTGTATGCCTCAAGTCCCAACTTGTCTGCCTCTTCTCCCATTTCACTCAAGGAAATCTGTGTACACCTAACACATTGGAGAGGGCAGGTTTATGTTGCCCAAAGAGTTGGTGTTCGATATCTGATCCCCGGAAACATTTAAGGTCAGATTGGACAGGACTCTGAACAACCTCCTCTAGCTGAAGATGTCCCAGATCATGGCAGAAGTGCTGGATTAGGTGACCTCTAGAGGTCCCTTACAGCCCAAACTGTCCTATGATTCTACCCCCTCATAGAGGGAGGCTCAGGGTCCAAGGAAAGAAGAGGGAGATTGGACAGTTTTCCTACTGAGTGGTCTCAGGGTTTCCTTGGAAGGCTGGGCTTTGGCTAGGACACTCACGCCCTTACAAATGTGGATATATGCAGGACTGGGGGTAGAAAATTACTTTTCCTGCAGCTGTGCCACCTCTGGGTGATGGTGCACAAAGAGAAGCAGCCCACAGTGAGTGTAGCAGCAGCAAGTCACATATACATCACTCTGTAGGCCATATTTATCATTATAATTATTAAGTGACTCTGAGCTAGTTCGTACTGCCAAGCAAGAGTCAGCAGGGAGACTTTAGAAAGCAGCGGGGTTCTCTTTTCCCTCACTCAGGTGTCTTACAGTAGGTCCTCATCTTTTATGTCTAAGATTTCCTCTCCATTATGAAGTGACTGGAGGGTAGGCAACTACCACACTTGCCTTGGCAGCACCTGGCATAGCTTTGGGATCTATCCCACTTGTTCTCCAGGGCTCCCCCACTTATCCACATGGCTTCTGGGTCAGAGTGGCTCATGGGCTCTGGCAGAAAAGCTGTGGCAGGGTCACTGGCAGGCTGCAGAAGAGAGACATGAGTGAGTGCAAATGGGCTGGAGCAGCACTGAGAAGGTCCAAGAGCACAAATCACAAATTCAGATCAGTCTGCCAGCCTGTGCGTGGCATGTAGAGCGAGGAAGGATAGCACGTTGCTGTGACCAAGTTTGCGTTCTCTCTACAGAAGAAGTTGCTTTCAATGAATTGGGAAATGGAAGAAAGTGCAGATTCCCAGACATGAGATATCAGATGCCACGTGGGAGCCAAGGCTTTTTACACTCAGCAGGACTGCTTTTACCTTCTTTCACATAGTTTAAAATAGCAAATTACAAAGTTTGCAAATCATGCAGACCCTATTACAAGAAGAAGATACCACCTTTTAAAGATACACCCATAAAGAAGCCTCTGTTCTTATAGTTACTAAAACCACAATTCAGGAAAACTCTTAATACATGATGAATTTAGGACACACATCTAAGAAATGCTACTTTGGCATCATGCACGACACAACTCTTTCCTTAGGTGCCACTAGTAACGAACAAATGTGGCTTAAAGTGCGATGTGCAGTGAAACACACAGTTCTGTCACCAAACACCCACTGGCATGTCTGGCAGCTTTCCTCAGTGTCTCTCCCTGCTAGACATTAGAGCTGCTCTAAAAAAACACAGCATTTCATTGCACCATGATCCTGGGCTCAGCTATCTATTTTGAACTTTACAGCTTCCAGAGAGAAGCAGGATAAAAGGCAAATTCCTAGTTTATGCCAAAAACTTACTTTATTGAAAAGAATTTTAAACCACTCCTTTTCTATGCAATAAGCTATACATGGTGTTCTTGTGATTCAGTTTACAAAATAATAAAGGTATTGAAAAAAGTAAGCTGCTGGCAACTAGTAATCACCACACTGAAGTTTGAACCACTGAAACGGGGCAGATCTCACATCTCCATAGGTTTTGAAATAGGCATCACCAAATTTTAGACAGTGTTAGCAGAAATTGAAATGATTTATTTGTGCTTGCAAAAATAATCTGCCTGTGCTGTATTTTTAAAACCAGTAATTTTTTAATTAGTTTTGAAATCACCTAGGTAAAGTTACTAAGGCTTTCTGAAATGAGCTGAAAAAAAATATCACCTACCTTTTCCCTTCAGGTGGTCCCATTTGTGCCTCAACCCGTTAGCACCATCGTTCAGATAAAAAGCTATGGCAGAGATGTTGTCCCAAGAAGGTTAAGGCAGGTGCTGGCAGCAGAGACCCACGCGCATCACTTCAGCCTGGCAGGGCAGGGCAGGGCAGGGCAGGGCAGTGCATGATTGTTCCTTGTACAGGCCCAATTACCACTCATCATGTAAATACTAAAAATAAAATTGAATTAGAAGTTTGAACCAGCCACATAAGATGACAGATGTGGCAGATGACAGAGGCAAGCGAAGTATTAACCAAGGAAATGCCAAAGACGTATTAACTGTTATGGTTTAAACCCTTTAATGAATTTCCTCCACAAAACCACGTAGTTTCGGGGGGAAAAAAAAGCAGCAAGCCTTTTCTGCTGTGGAGACGTAAGCATGAAGGTTCAGTTGTTTCTTTAGCTTGGAGCTAAATGGCTCTCCCATTGAAAACTAATAGCCTCGCTTACCCACTGAATCACCCAAAGGAAGGGCTCTGGGGAAGGAGCGGAATTTTGGTAGTTTTGGCTTGTAGCTGCCTTTTCTCCTGCTCGGGGACCGGGGCTGCCTGTGCCGTTTCGCTTGGAATTGCTGTGCCCAGCTCAGCATTGCGTGGAGTTTCTACCGCACCCCCCGCCTGCGCTCGCTGCTTTCCCCCGCTTTTCCCCGCGCTGACTCAGGCCGCAGTGACTGCCCGCGCCGAACCCAGCGGCAGAGAGCGGGAGTTCGGGAAAACCACCCCCGATCCCCCCGAAGGAGACCACCCCCATGCGCTTCCCCTTCCCATGCCGGCATCAGGGAGCCTGCGGTTCCCGGGAAGCTCCGAGCTCGCCCCGCACCGTCCCGGCCGACGCCCGCTGTGCGCGCTTGTTACTGCACCGAAAGGCAAAGCAGCGATCACTGTTTCGTGCTCATTCTGGTTTTGTTCTATGGACTTTTAGTAAAGAACTGCTATTCCCTTTTCTACTCTTTTTTTTTTTTTTTTTTTTTTTTCGCTGAAGCCCTTTAATTTCGAAGTTATAATAACTTGGAGGGAGGAGGGTCTTTTCCTTTCTATCCCAGGAAGCTTCCTGCCTTCCTTGGCTGATATTTGTCTTGTTAAACTAAGACACTGAGGATGCCTTTATATAGCCTCTATCTGGATCTCATCCTACTATGATTTCAAGAATAGTTTAAGCAGTTGTAACCAAACAATGTAAAAGGCTGTAGCTGCAGTGTTTCTCATGTATCGGTTCTGAGCAAAACACAGATGACAAGTACAATGTCCTCCTTGCCCTCAGGCTTCTCTTTGGACTGACATTCGTCTTATGCAGTGGTCTGAAGCGCTTGCCTTGGCAACAAAATGGGGAAAACAAAACAAACCATTAAAAAAATATCCTGTAAAAATGCAATGCAAACTTCCTCCCACCTACCACTCTTCTCCTGTACGTACACCAGTATAGCTTAAGGGAGAAAATGTTTTACACACACAGCATAACAGTGCCGGAATAGCACATCTAGATTATTTCCCTCCTCTAGGGGAAAGAGCAGATGGAGGGAGAAAAATAAATACTGCACATTGAGATGAGTTGTCTCAATCCTGTGAGGTGAAAATAAGGCTATGTATGAACAGCAAACACATAAAACAGGAAACATTTAATGTTTTTCTTTGTCAAAATACTTTTACAGAGTCAATGACTGTCAAGTGTTTGACTTCATGATTGCACTGCAACTGATTAACTGGTCGCTCATGAAATGCAGGATAGATAGATGAACCCGTGTAATTTCTGAGACTACAAAAGCATAGGAAGGACAAAGCAGCACATATATAAAACTACTATATAGAAACGAAAATCATGTTGTAAGAAATATTCACATGGTTTCATATAAAAAGAACAAATTTAAGGATGCAGTCTTTGAGAATTAGATACAATGTCTGGATAAGGTTGAAGTCCTAGCTGTTTGTTATCTTTCAACTTTTGTACTATAATTCTGGCAAATTCCTCTCCTTGGCTGTCTGAAGTATCAAGCAATTGCCGTACTTTTGATGTCCTTGTAGGTTTGGTGCTTATAAGTTCATAATCTTCTTTCATGAGTAAAAATCTTGATAGAAGAGCATCCAGTGATTGATTCAAACATGCTTCAGTCATCTGATCAATTATTTCTTCTCTTCTACTTTGGATCCATTGATGAGCTACATTGTGTTGTATGGTTTCCAATAGAAAATCTGAGATTGGAGAGGATTAAAAAAAAAAAAAGAAGGGATTGTAACTGTCTGTCAATAAATGTTGCCACAGAACAAAGAATAAGCTGAGAAAGAGATGTTAAAACGTTCCAGTTTGTC
>JAWWMO010000083.1:125949887-125969884 GCA_035047845.1 Dendrocincla fuliginosa | reverse complement strand
ACAGAACAAAGAATAAGCTGAGAAAGAGCTGTTAAAACGTTCCAGTTTGTCAAATATGGTGGTTAGAGTATTTATTCTATCTGAATCACAGATTAATTTAGGTTAGAAGGAACCCTCAAGTAGGTCATCTGGTCTAATGGCCCGCTCAGAGCTGGGCCAACTTCAAGCATAATTCAGGTTGCTCAGGGCCTTGGTCCAGCTGAATTTTGAGCATCTCCAAGTGATGGTACTTCTGCAGCCTCCATGGGCAACCTGTTCCAGTGCTCAACCCGACCTGGTACTAAAAAGAGAGAGGTGGTAAATTCACTTTCCAGGGGGATTTTTATTGAAATTTACTGAAAGCATTCCTGCAGTTTCCTCGTATTTTCCTCAAGATTTGAGGATTCACACAGTGAAAAGGTGTTGATTCTCGTATTTCCAGAAGAGGGATGATGCAACAGATCTTTATAAATTTGCATGTTATTGTGTGTCCCCTCAAAAAAATACATTTCTCAATAATTCATCATGCATTAAAGTTTCTTTTTGCTAACTTTTTTGGAAGCACACTTTTAACAGTTATTTGATGCATAGGAATATAATGTAGTGGGCTCTCAACTAACACAGAAGATGTTAGTTGAGATGTTGTGTGAGATGCTGACACAGCTGCTGCTTCTCTTTGCCTCACCATTACTGAACAGAACATAGACAAGCCTAAAAAGTGAGAAGTGACAGGCAAAAAGATGACTAAGTTTGAACTAAATTTTTTTTTCCTGTTCTGCTGGACTGCAGCACTGCTGCAGCAATAGATGGGAGAAATAATAAGAGCAAAGGGAATGGGCTAAAGAAGACCCATGGCAGCAGGATTTAAGTTTGCTTAAAAGGAGAGAAAAAAGCTAGGAGCTACATGTACATGTACATGCTAACATTTTACATTGATTTTGCTTACTTTGTAATATAAGTCTCCAAAGACAAAATTACTTGCATTCTTAATTTGCAGATGCTTTGTTTTCATTTTACAGATGAATAACAGTTCCAGTATCCATTTCATACACACATATATTTGATGTTAGAACACTTATTGTGGATCTTGGAATTAAATAGGAATACCTGAAGGAATCAGTGATGACTGCAGTACACGTGATGCAGAATTTGAGGCATTTGAAATACTCTTGTCAGATGAGGAAACATTACTGTACGGATGCACAAAAAGTTTGGCACTCTGAGTTACAGAGATATTTTCATCCATGCTCTGGTTGTTGAGAGACTGCAGACCTGCAGAATTTTCATCTTAGGGAAAAAAAAAAAGAAAAAAAGAGCAAGCTGTATTACTTCTATATTCAAATAAAATACAGTCATCAGAGACTATTTAGAGAAATTCCATATAAAAGTTCTAAGCAAACTACTTTCACATGATATACGACACATTAGTCCTTATACTCAAGTTCTGAGTACATTTATGTCCCTTATATTTTACACCAGGGCTTGACCATGGGTTTGGGGGTCCTGTTTTCTTTAAAAAAAAAAACATTGTAAGTATAATTCTGATAGATGTGAATGTTACTGAAAAAGCTCGGTTTGACAGAACATTTTTGTAGGGACTAGAAGAACAAAATAAATCCTTTGAGTATTTGGAGAGGTAATTAGAAGTCAGCATGAAAGCAGACTCATTTATTTTGATGAAGTTTGGCAGTACAACAAAGGTCAAAACATTAAAAGGAAGATTCAGGTGGAGGAAAAGAACATGAAGAGCAAGATTAACATTCAGTGGAAGGCCAATGGAAGCTTTTTGTAGTCCCTTAAAACAATATGACTTCAAGAAAGCTTCATGTAAAAAAAAGTTTTTCTGTAAGGTGGAAAGCTTAATAATTTCTAGTTTTATGATTTTTTTAGAGCAGAAAAGGATGATGAATCTGGAAAGAGCAGTAGAAATGACTCAAGGAAGAGATGACAAACAGCTTATGAGAAACATACTACAGGACATATGCCTAATCCTGTAACAGTTTTCATGACAGACTTTCACAGTGTCACTTGATAAAAAGATGTTAATTAAGATGTTAACTAAGAACCAGAGATACAGATGTAAGAATTCGGATGAATATCTAAAGACACAATGAGGTAGCCCCATGGACAACTTGGAATTACCTGTCCAATGGGGAAATCTGAAGGTGTATTCCCAGTTCATTGTTGACCTGTAGAAGAATATCTCTATAAGTACATGGAGCAGGAGTAGGAGAAGGTGGAAGAAATTACATTCTAAGTATTTTTAAAATGGTGGACTAGAATTCATAGTAACAAGTATTTTATTTCATGAATGAGAGAGAAAGCTGGACAGAGCCATGTAGTGTGAAGCAGCAGATATTATCCACAGTAAGTGAAAGATCATCTTAGAGAAGTATTTTACGCAGCTCTGCTGGCATAGACTGTTATAGATCCTTAGGCATGCATATTTAATTTAGTAACATTTAGGCAGAACTACTGGGATTGTGTTGGTGTGAGAGAATGGCCTTGACCAGTGACCACAGCATAAAAAATACAATCGTAAAAGTCACAGAATCATTTCAGCTGGAAAGACCCTTAAAATCATCAAGTCCAAACATTAACCTGGCACTGCCAAGTCCAGTACTACACCAAGTCCCTTAGTGTCATGTCTGCATGTCTTTTAAATACTTCCAGGTTGGTGACTCAACCACTTCCCTTGGCTGCCTGTTCCAATGCTTGACAACCCTTTCTGTGAAGAAATTTTTCCTAATATCCAATCTAAACTTTCCCTGGCACAACTAAAGGCCATTTCCTCTCATCCTATTGCTTGGTAATATCTCTGGTCAGTTAAGAGACCAACCCCCCCCTGGCTACAACCTCCTTTCAGATAGTTGTAGAGAGCAGTAAGGTATCCCTTGAGCCTCCTTTTCTCCAGGCTAAACAATCCCAGCTCCCTCAGAGAAACATGCTAATGAGATTTATTCAGATATTATTAGAAAAAAAAACCAGGTTGACACAAGTTACTCAGAAAGAACCTAGTTGCTGTAGAAAACTGGAGTGATGAAAGTAGAAATTCAGAAGGAAAATATGAGATCTAAACTTTCTGCTTCAAGTTGGGGCTAATGTTTTGAGGCAAGATGAGGGAAAAAAAAGCCCTAGGTAGATTTCTCTTTAATGAATGATTTTTTTTAGAAAGTAAATCCTAGAATTTTATTTTTCCCAAGTAATGGGTGTTTTTAGACAAAAAAACGAAAGTGTGTCCTGTCTTTCATAATACTAAGTAGATGTCTGGTAGTCTTAGTTCAATGATTTAAGTTAGAACATGCATAAGAAGGACTAATAGCATACCAGGAGAATAAAGAAGAGGATTTTACAAAGGGACTTCAAAAGAGTGCATCCTGTTCACCTACCAAAACAAAGTATATTAAAGGATTACTCTCTAAATCAGAAATGAAAACGGAAGAGGTAAAACAGCTGTTTAAACTTAGAGAAATGCCAAATAAAAGCTCACTAGGGAAGGGAGAAAAGAAAAGGAAACATGAAAAAAGAAGACAAGTATTAACTCTGAAAAAGCAAGTTTCTGAAAAAGTCTTCTAATTGCACTGGAAAAAATATCTCAGCTAAAATCTGCAGCCATTAACTTCTGCCTTGGTGCCATGCCAAACTCCTCTCTTCCTAACAGTTACTGGGGAACAGATTTTTCACCTGAAACAATTGCATCTGAATTTAAAGAGCAAGAGGAATGTCAATCTTACTTTCCATTACAACACTACCTGATGCAGACATTGACAAAGTAATAACACTTCTGCAGGGTTTTGCAGACACCATTTTCACAAGCTTTATGGTACCTATACATAAGCACAAGAAAGTCTAAGCAATGACTCATATAAAAGGACCCCCAACTGATCAGTCAGATTAATTGTATCAACAAATTTTCATCGATGACCTCCACAGGCACACACAATTTTTGGCAGGAAGCAGCAGCAAGAAGCATTGATATTTATCATTATCTTATGCGATTACACTTATAGTCCACGTTTATTTCAAACTAATACTCCATGTTCTAAAATTTAGCACAGCATTCTTATTAAACCAGGTAACTATGAGTTATTCTTAATTTCTGAGATTTTTATGCTATGTGTATAGATAAGTGCTTCAGCTGAGGTACAACTAAAGTACCCTGCACTTGCTCTCTGCCATTTTCTCCAGTAATTCCAAGTCCCCAAGCCTCCCATAATTTATTTCCCTTGGAATTCCTACTGTATTTATATTGTTCTACTACACTGAGTAAAAGTTCAAAATTGTGGATGTGTTTAAACAGGAGCTGAAAAAGAAACTGCCTGTGCTCTCCTACCTCTACCAAAGTATCTCTGGTTTTGCAGAACTCAGCACACCTTTTGACCTCCTTACTTTGTATCCGTGAAGCTAATTTTTTTCTGCTTTCACATTATTGATCCACGTAAAGCCAGAGAATACTCCATTCTTTTGAAATACGTTTGAATTCCATCAAGGGAACTTAAATGCAGTTTCAGCTTCACAATATGTTGCTATTCCACCTGGGTCCCATTGCATTTTTCCGGCTTCTCATGTCAGCAAAACTTCAAATTTGAGTTCTCAGGGAATTTTAGGCAACTTTTAGTAAGAAAAAGGGACAGCTACAAAAGGTCTGTGCAGATACTTTTGAAGGCAACCTATTAAAGGCACTTTTATTGATTGAATTAAAAATTATCTAGAGGTTGGGCTGCACTGTAAACTATGAACTTACTTAGCTTTAAGAATGCCTCATAATGTGTAGTCTTTTTATATTTAGAAGTAGTCCACAAATTAAACAAAAAAAAAAAGAAAAAAAAAAGAAAAAAGGCAGTTAACTAAACCACCAAGAGTTTTATGGGACAAGTAAATGTTATCTCCGTACTAAGAACCCTGAGCAGGAAAACTGAAGCTGAGAACTGTGGAGATTGTCAAGTGACAGGAACAGAAAATTAGAGCTTAAAACTTCTATTTTTTACCCAAAGCACTAAGTTCACAAAACACATTATTTTCTGACATAAACAGAGACCAAACTTCCGGCTACAGAAATGCAAGATCACAGTGGGAATATAAGGCTGCAATGGCAACTTAAATGTACATAAAGTCAAGAGTATCTCACCTGATGAGAGAATATTACACTGGGGAATAGACTTGAGTTTTGATATATCTGGAGAGATGCTCCGAAGAGGAAGTGCATCACATTGTATGGAGCCAGAATGTGTTTCCTGAAATAAATCCAAGTGTATACTGAACAGGCACTTCAAATAAATACAGAGCTGCAATTTCTTTTACAGAGAACTTCCCTGTTTTCCTTGCTATCTAGATGCCCAATAGACAGCACAATTAAAATACAGTAAATCTAAAGAAATTATGTAATCCTAATACTTGTGTTTTTCCAAAGCTGACAGCAATTTTGTATACAGGTTTAAATACTAGTAAGAACCAAAAGCAGCAGCATTAAGAATCAAAATATAAATGCAAATCTGTATGAACAAGCAAGCTCTGTAGAGGTGTAAGGGAGCAGTAGACAATCTCTTACGAGTGGCAGACATTGAGTGCTGCATTTGTCCTTGCAGGAAGCATAGAATCATAGAATATCCTGAGCTAGAAGGGACCTACACGGTTCATCAAGGCCCAACTCCTGGCCCTACACAGGACAGCCTCAAGCACCACACCATGTGCCTGAAAACATTGTCCAAACCCTTCTTGAACTCTGTTAGGCTTGGTGCTGTGACCACTTCCCTGGGGAGCCCGTTCCAGTGCTCAGTTACCATAGGGGTGAAAAACCTTTTCCCAACATCCAATCTAAACATCCTCTGACACAGCTTCATGCCATATTTAGAGCTTTCCCATATTGAGATGCCCTTCTTATTTCTGCATACCCACCCTTTATCATCTTCCCTATATGGCTATGCATTTGTTACACTCTGGCTCAACTAATGAATTTTATGCCTTTCCTGACTGCACAGGAAAGTAACGTGGAGAATCCCTCCCCCTAACTCGGTTAACCTTCCTTTAAGCTCTCAGGATGCTGACATACTAAATGCAACATGTAAAATATTTACCTTTTGGAGATTCAGAGGTATATTTAGAGATATCTGCTCCACATTCGCTTTCTTCCCACTTTTGTAAATGCATTGTGATTCATATAGTGACTGGAAGAGACACATTTACCTGTATTAAATTTCTGCTATAGGACAAAATAATAGCTCTGTACAAACACATGCCTCAACCAGATACAAGATTAGGTAAGTAATAAAGGAGATGACATTTCTTTTAGCAAGCAAAAGTTACCAACTTACTTGACCAACACGACTGTAACAAAACCTACTTACCTTTGATCTCTTTAACAGAATAACTGCTTCCAGCATAGCTATTTCATCAAATATCCGCAGAACTGGCTCAAGATCTATTAAACATTCTAAACAAAGAAGGAGCACTTTGTGAATGGTTTGAAGTGGAAATCAAGTTGCCATTTTACTAAAGGAAAAATAATTTGTCTCCTGACAAATATCAGTCTACTTATGCTGCTAAACAGAAGTTTCTTGCGTTCACCTGTTAAAACCGTTCACACCACCAAAATAAACCCCGTCCTGATCTGGCCACCTTATCACGCTGTACCAAAACAGATCCAGGACTGTGCTGCAAGTCTCACATTCCTGGAAGGGACAGATTGGTCTACTTGGTTTCAAAGTAGACCCATCAAGCTTGATTAGCTGAATGGGACCGAACACCATAAAACCTGGGTTCCTGTCTTCCCGCTCCAGCAGAGGCGTTAAAGATTTATACAAGGAAAATAAACACACCCCCAACACAGCACTATCCAGAATACATGCTGTGAGGCAGGGCCAGAGAAGATGGGATAGTCAAGGCACTGACCTATCACATCCAGTGAAACCAAATGATACTGTCCTCATTCTCACCAAACGCAGTAAGACAGAGAAGCTAAAATCTTCTGCTCACACAGGGAGGGCACAGGACAGTCCAATAAGGAAATGACCATCTGTGCTACGCTCCCTTGCTTCCAAAAATTTATAATACTAAATATTTCAAATTTTAAGGTGTCTACATTATAAAAACATCTTTGAAACTCTGCTCAAATACAGCAAAAGCTCAGGAAAGGATGATAGTGTAGCACAATTCTACTGCATTTCTATGAACCCCACTGATTTAGCAGAAGTCATTTACCATACTAGCAACCCGTCACACTGCATCCTTGTTAACGTATTTTTTACTATAATTTTACCACTGTTCTTCCATATTAACTTTTTTCCCACTAGCATCTTCAAGACATACAAGAAAATAAGAATCCCAGTACTGAATGTATCAGCTAAACCAGAGTTTTGAAGGTTTGGTATATAATTTTCCACACTGAAATACTAGCATTGTTAATTTTTGTTGACAATAATTTTGACTGTAATTAAATTGTAGGTACACACTCCAAGTATATATGGAGAGACGGTGACAAGCAGTTCTTTATTCTCTATTTATAAGAGGAATAGATAGGTTAGTTGAGCTTTTCTATTTAAAGATTATTTAACAAAAAGGGCGTTTGAGTGTCTTTGTGTCTGTGCCTCTGTGCTACAGTAATTGCAAAATTTCCCCATCAACAAGCTTTACTTCCCTTAATTTGGAAACAGTTTTGCAACTTCCTCTTTCTTTTTATGATAGTAAAATAGAGGCAAAAGCAATGCATATTTTTTTTCAAAGAACATCTTACTATAGACATGGCACTAATAACAGAACCCAAGTTACGTCACGCTGTAGTACAGCGATTATTCCTTCATTCTTTTTGATTTTAGAAAATATTGTAAATAGATACATTTCCTTGGTGGAAAAAAAAATATCCACCATTTCCACATAAATCAGACTCACTCCAACATAACTTGACATGTATGTCTATAAACACTTGCAAAATAATAAACAAATTTATGTTCACCAAACATACAAATGAAACACTGTTGTGGATCTCTCTACTCATACCATTAAAAAAGCCCGACCAATCAATCAAAAAACCCCCTACCAAACTCCAAATCAAATCAAACCCTAAAAGCAAAAGGCACCAGAGCCAATTAGAAAACCCTGGTATTTGAGGTTTGAGTCACTGCATTGTTGAGCCAGAGATCTGTGTACTGTTCTACATTTGAATACTTTCAGAAATTCTCTTATTCTACATTTTAGTCTCTCCAAGGTGAGTCAGCTTTCCATACTGAATTAGGGCTACATTTTCTAAAGCAGCAGGGTGGAAGTTTTTAAAGCCCATGCAATTTGAACAAGCACAGCAAGGCAGCTGCATGAACCACTGTTCATTTTACGCCCCTGACACGTGACCACAGCAACACTTGCAAGAGCAAGTTTGACAGTCGAAAACAGGTAATCTCTTTCTGCCAATTTTGAGGGAATTAATCTTTATGCAAGTAAAATGTGCTGGTTAAGTTCAAACACAGGCTTTCAGAAATAAAACCAAAATTTTTCCAGTTCACATTCTAATTTCTGCAAGCTTGCACTTCAGTCTTATTCTCTAAATTGCAATCCACTGTAAAAAAGGCTGAAAGTAGCTGTATTTGGTTTCATGGACAAAAAGCTAAACACAGAAAAGGTGGGAAGTTAAATTCTTCCTTGATAAAGGAAGGAACAAAGATAAAATCTCAGTGAAAAACATTTATACTGAGATGCAAGCAGAATATGAAGTTAAACAAAACATGCTGCTTTTTCACAAATTAAGAGATGGTAAATGCAAAAGAGCTCAACAAACATCACGGTTTTATGGCACATGCATAATTCCATTCATTAAAGTTTGTTTACAGGCATGGTGGAAGCAGCCAAGCACCTTACTATAAGAAATAAGACTGAGCGTGTATATCTCTTCATATCTTTAACACTTCTCTTTTGCAACTATAACCTTGCTCTGTAAGTACCATGTCCAACAGAAATCTGATAATTTAAAAACATTTTCTCATTACGCAAGGTAAACTCACTTAAGAAGGATGGTCTTTCATCTGGGTTTTGTGCCCATCCACTTTCCATCAGCCTTATGACAAGCATTCGATGAGGAATGTCCATTGATAAACTTCCTTCAGTTAAGTCTAGTCGCTGTCCTTGTGACACACTATACATTATCTGCAAGGGGTTTATAACATCTGTCAAAACAGACATTGTGTAGTCATTAGAAATATATGCAATATAAATAGCTTACTATAGGAGGAATAATTTAGTTTGCAGATATAATATTTACAGTTCATCAAAATAACCTTGGTTTTTTAAATAAAAATGTATTTTTAATTTTAAAAACAACACTAATTTAAAAAAAACAAACAAAAAAGAATCTAGGTTTGAAAAGTATCTCAAAGTGTTCTTCAACAAGCTTACAAGTTGAATCATTAAAAAGTAACCTCTAAAATGAAGTCCCCTGGTACCCAGGTCTCAGGCTTAACCTTTATATAAGGCAGGAAAAATAAATTAAAGGAAGACATGGCCTTACCTTCAAAAGGCCGTTTCCTTGACATGACTTCCCACATGATAATTGCATAACTGTTTAAAGTATAAAAAGCACATGAGATGCTATTTTAGATTACCAACACCTAATAACACAATGTGCTCAGCTTTACATTTTGTTTAAAACATTTAGGTAAACCAGTCCTGCAAACACACACGAGACTGACTATAGCTAACTACAATGATGACTGAATAGATGAAAACTAGTAGGAGTTTTAACCAGTGACTTTAACTAGAACTAGTTAATAATACTAAGTACAGAAAAGGTACATGGCATATAAATTCCTATTCCAAATCTGTATTAACTTTGCTGTAGTCAGATGTTGTGAATTACATACATGCAGTTAAATCTCAGCATGTAAATTAAAGTGAGCCCTAGAGACCCAATTGTTCTGTACTAGCTGCAATACTGTAGCACCACCTCAGTCCAGATCCACACTGACATCCTGAGGGAAGCTGGTTATTAGCAGGGAGGATGACTGACCCACACCTCTATCCCAACACAACATCAAAGAGACAGGTAAGATACGCACTTCCACTCAGAAGGCACACTCCAGTTTCTCCTCACATATATATGCTTTCAACACTTGCAATCTTCGCTATAGGAAGAGATGTCACTTACATACAGCATTCACTTTCCAAAAGAGACTCTTGGGAACTCCACTCTATCTATTGCTAGAACACATTCACATCAACACAAATGGGAAGTGGTTCAGTGAGTACAAACTTGCTCCACCTTTAGAGGACTACTCACTCTATTCAGCCATCTACTCATGATATATTAAAAGAGGTAACTTTAAAACAACTTTGCAATTTGTTTAAATTTATTTAATTTAAATGAAGCATTTAATTCCCAGTCCTTTTTTTCAGATGCATATCACAAACCAATTTTATCAAAGCTATGACTACACTTTATGAAGCTCTCCAATTTCCTCTTGGCATAATCTGGCACATCTGAATGAAGGTCCATTCCATGATTTATGCCGAAAGGCCCTAATATTAATCCTACCATTGTACTCAAATATTTGGTTCCACTACCCAGATTTAGAAAAGACAACTCAGGCTAAAGCTTCAGTGCTTCCATAACTTCAGGGAAAATGTAAGGTGTGTACACACAAGTGTGTATTTCCAAGCTTCCAGGCCAAGTCTTTATAAGCATTGCCACAGTATTGTTCCAGATAATAATGACCATGATCAATTACTCTTGAGGTTTGCTTCACACTCCTGTTGCGAATGTACTGAGCTTCTTTCCTACATCACTAAAAAATACCAAATTTTACATACATGCCTTTTAAGCATTATATCATTTGACAGCTGCTAATTAAGAAGAATAAAAAAAATTAAGAAAGAAATAACTGATGCTTAAAATCAATCATAGAAATTGAGTTTTCCTAACTACTTATTCTGTTCATATTTTAACATTCATCAATGATAAAATTTATTCAGGTAACTTTTAATAAAAGCAACCCTTCCTGTAGAAAGTCTGCTTTTGATGCATTCCTGATAAATTTATGCAGGCTGATTTTTTTGTCAAAGCATACTGTTATTAACTTTTTTTGTAAAAGTTAATGCTGCTTGATTGTTGCTTGAATGATTTATTTCTTCTAAAAAGATCTCAACAACATTCAGCTGTGGTCCATCAGACATTCAGCCTTTCATTCAGTTTGGAATCTCTCTACAACTACAGATTATTTTCTCAGTTCTACAACACTGCAGCATTCCCCTTTTCATGTTCCTGTTTTTCTTTCTTATTTCTGCTTTATACCATTTTCTTCTGATAGTGAGCTACACTGGGTTTGTGTGGCCAGGTTTTGGTAGTGGGTGGGACAGAGGAGTGGCTTGTGTGGGAACCTGCTAGAAACTTCCTACATGTCTGACAGAGCCAATGCCAGCTGGCTCCGGGACAGACCCACCACTGGCCAAGACTGAGGCAGTCAGGAATGGTAGTAACATAATTAAGAAGAAAAAAAAGTTATTGTGCAGACAAAATTGCAGCCAGAGAAGAGGGAACTGAGAACATGTGAACAACTCTCCAGACACCGAAATCAGTGCAGAAGGAGAGGGAGGAGGTGGCCAGAGCTGAGGTTCTCCTGCAGCCCATGGTGTAGACCATGGTGAAGCAGCTGTGCCCCTGCAGCCCACGGAGGACCACACGGGTGCAGAGATCCACCTGCAGCACACGGAGAAGACCCACATTGGAGAAGGTGGATGTCTCAAGGAGGCTGTGGACTCCATGGAAGTCCCATGCTGGAGCAGCATGGCAGGGACCCTGCCATACCTGTCAAGGTAGTGGAACCATGCTGCTCCCATGGCAGGGACCTGCTGACCTGTGGAGAGGAGCCTATGCTCCAGGAACAGGTTTTCCTGGTAGGAGCTGTGGCCCCATGGGGGACCCATGCTGAAGCAGCCTGTGCCTCAAGGACTGCACCCTGTGGAAAAGTGACCCATGTTGCAGCAGTTCATGAAGTGCTGTCATCCATGGAAGGAATGCCATGAGAGCAGGGGAAGGACTCCTCCCCTGAGCAGCAGCAGAAACAACCTGTGATGAACTGACTGTAACCCCTGTCTCCCTGTGCAGCTGGTGGGGAAAAGGTAGAACTTAAGAAGGAGGGAGAGGGCAGTGGGGGAAGATGTTTTCAATATTTAGTTTATTTCTCATTATACTGCTCTGATTTTGTTAGTTATAAATTTAATTAATATCCCCACTTTGAGTCTGTTTTGCCCATGATAGTAATCAGTGAGTGATCTCTCCTGGTCCTTATCTCACCTCATGAACCCTTTGTTATATTTTCTCCTCTGTCCAGTTGTACCTTTGGTGTGTACCTGGCATCCAACCAGGGTCAAACCACTACATGAACAGAGATCTTCCTGTGTGGCCTTTCTGGATGTCCTTCACTATCTCTCCACCTTTATGTCTTCCTGCCTTGAACTGTCATCCTTCTTTCTGATGCCTCAGTTTCTTTTCCTTCTTCTCACATAATCTCACTCCTTCCTAATGTATTAATTTTCTACGCCCTTCTGCTGATGTGGTCTCTCTTATTTTCTCCAATGAAGTCTGAAATGCTTTGGAGAGTTCAAAGATTACTTGAAGGGTTTGGTGGGGGGAGTTTCAGACTAGCTAACTGTAACATCTTCAGAGTGATTGTGTTTTGTTATATAGGCCAACACCACTCTACTTACTATTCTATTACTTCTACTCCGAACTGACTGATGCAAAACTACCTAAACTTTCACAAAGTAATTTATTCCTTGAAGAAATCCCTCTAAATACTTCCTCCAATGCCACTACCCTGTTTTTTCCTACTCCCTTTCCAAAAAATACATTTTCTTCTTTCCCCCCAAGTGCATTCTGCAAATTAGTTTAATTGACCTGCACAAACTACAAGGGTATGTGCATTGACTTAGTGGCGTGAATGGCTTTTTTCTTTCCCTATGTTGTCTGTATGTGTACACTCATTTAGAGAAACTAGTCTTTTCTACCTGATTCTGTAGTCCCAGCTTAATTTCTGGAGCATTACACTTGTCACAGTGTAAAGAAATGAGTCACTCAAATTTTTATTTCCCAGTTCACTTTGCCTATACATCTACAATACTACTACTACTGAAAATAATAAAACTGCTGAGAATATGTTAAAATCTAGGTTCAGAAAATCAAATCTAAATTCAAATTTCAAAGACCACTTGAGAATAACATGAGTTACCTGTAGATATCATGTTTCACACTTGCCCGGGTTTTCTGACTGGGGTTGTAATCTTCAGGTGGCATGTAGATAATTGTCCCTCCTTCTGGCAAAGAGGATTCACTTCGTGATTGCGACATGGATATGACACGCCATTTGGACATGCCAAAATCTGCAATCTGGAAAGGTCAAATCAGTTGTTCTAAGAGGAAAAACTGGATATATCTGCTGACAATTATTAGAAATTCTTGAAGTATGCCCAGAAGGGGTCACCCAAAGTCCTTCACCTGACAAACAAAAAGTATGTGGTTCCTCTAGCAACAGGAAACATCAACTCCATAAAGCATTCCAGGTCATGACTCATGCTATTCCTATAGCACTGCCCTATCCTGCTCTTTTAAGGAAGGACTCATGTAGTTGTACTCTATGCCTGGGGAATCTGCTGTAGAAATCTGACCCTTACAAAGAAAATTACTTATGTTGAAAAACAAACAAACAAAAAAAATCATTGATTACTTGCCAATAGCTTGCCAATATCCCAAGGCAGTTCCTCTCACAGAAAAATTTTAGGGTGCTTCACTTCACTTACATAACTACAAAATATTAACTCTTAAGTAATAAATTTAATATTCTGAAATTCTATTCTGCAAAAAGCTGCTGAATATTTTCTTTACTGTGCACCCTGGGGCCTTTTCCCTGTCTACAGGTCACAGTACATCTACATGAAGAATTAACTGACTTCAGTTTACATCCTAAGACATACATAAGCCAGGGTGCAAGACATCAGACTAGGTTATAGGTAGGGAGACAAACAGCCAGCAGAACACAGCAGCTTGCTGAACTGCAGTGTCTGGCATACAAGGGAGAAAGATAACCAGCCAGCTACCAGCTCTGCACTTGTCCAGCATTTGCACAAGAGCAAAAACATTTTCAACAAACATGCCCATGTAAGCACTGTGGCAACTAAGATTACAGAAACAAGCTTTCTGAAGAGTGTACAGTGAAAATACCCAGTGAAAAGTAACCTTTTTTCCCTACAACTCACCCTCATCCTCACTGTAATTTGCCTTAATTCTTACTCATTCAGTAGATCTGGGACAGTCAGCAGCACTCTATGAATGGTGTTACTTTTGTACATCAATAGTTCTATTTGGCAAGCATGATAACCTTCCTAGCATTTCCTGTCAGCTTAACTTAAAGAATCTTGCTTCATCTCAAAAAGACACTTAGAACCCTAAGGACACTCCTTATAGGAGGCAGGGCAGCTCGTCCTTTCATCTGCTCCAGCAAAACAACTGTTTCAGATACGATCAGGCAGAGCACCGGACCACACCAGTGCTGTCAGGGATTAAAAAACGAGTGGATAAAAAATTACTTGGACTAGTTCCCTGATCAGGTTTATCAGGAAGCTTGAGAAATGGCAATACCAGCACAACTGAGTGGGAGGAGGTATGACCTGCTGAGGGCGTGAGTGGAGACAAAGCCACATGAGGCACTTTGTTGCCAAGAAAAATTTCTGTGCAATGGAGAATGAAGAAATCAGCACTGGATCTGTGATCTTTGCTCAAAGGACGCACAAAGAGATTTATCTCATGGTAACAACTGAAACAATCCCCATTCAAGTATAAATTCAGTGCAAAATATCTCTTATTTCCATTTTCTTGAATAATATATCAATTATAAAAACAGAGGATCTTAAAAAAAAAAAGCCAAACGAAACAACAAACACAACTCTTGCAGTTATGGAAGCACCTAACCTTTTTGTCACAAGTACTTTTAGTCTCTTTTTCACACTATGGTACTGATATTTTAAAAGGCAGAATTAAAGTTTTAAACTCCTGTTACTTCTCCGTGTATGTTTGATTGTTCTAAGGAGCTTCCCAAAAGCCATCTTCCAACAAGTTCCAATTTTGCAGTTATGTTTTACATGTTCTTATACTACACTAGCAGAATAGATATGTACCTATTGCTAAATATCAAATGGGGTGTTAACATTTGAATTTGACCTACTGCCTTCCAGAATTAACTTATCTGAGTATCTCAGACAGGAACTCTTCCCATTTTCTTCTCAGAAAGGGCCAGACGTAGCTACCCTTGGAAGGCTGACATAAAAGAGCAGAACTACTATTGAGTATCAGCTTCTGCTATAGCAGAAACAACCCAAATTCTGTCCTTTTAGTCTTTTCAGATGGATAAAATCTACACTTGAACGACACAGTTTTCAAAAAGTAAAACTCAAAAGTTCTGTCTGCAGGGATAGAAGAAAAGTCCAGCGTACAATTACATCCTCTCTGTATAGCTACACTCTTCATCATCTAGCCTAATTAAAACACTTTCACTCATTCTAGATGCTGAAGAACATACGAATTAAAACTCTACCTTGACATGAAACTCATCATCCAGCAAAATGTTCTGAGTTTTTAAGTCATGGTGCAGCAGTGGAGGATTCATGTTGTGCAAATAGTTTACTCCCAAAGCAATTTCATAAAGAATGCGGAATCTCAGGCACCAGGGAATGTCAGGATATACATCTTTCTGCCAAGAAAAAACCACAAAAATGGAATATAATCCTCTGTTCTGATCTAACAGCACAATATAAAAACTTATTTTATAAGAAAAAGAAAGTGACTTGGGCAAACAGCAATCTTTATAAACCATACATTACAAGAACTGCTTAAAAACCTGTAATGGAGCACTAAGACTGATTAGTTGTTAAAACAAATGTAGAAATAATAATCATGCAGGGTTATGTTTCCATCCCCTGGCACTCACATAACAGTTCATGACTGCTATACGTGATATAGAGCATTTACTACATTACTCATTCATGTGGAAATATGAATTACAGATGAACTTCTGCATGAAACTTTCAACCCACAGATTACGAGTACTACATGAAGGAAGCCAAGAATCATATCTTCAACTGATACTGGGGAAAAAAAAGCTATGTTGAAACTAAGCACAAAATACTACCTTCATAAATATTAATACATAAAGAAAAAGGCAGTAAAACTTAACTGAACTCTTAGAAGTTATATTGATAGTAATGGCTCTATGAAAAACCCATAGATGAGCTCTCTAATGCATGAGATACGAATTGACTAAAGGTGCAGAAGAGGTGCTGCTGAGACAACTGCAGTAGCTTTACAGAAGCAACGCTGTATGTTCAGGCCAAGCTAATGGGAACAGCTGAGACTTTAACACAGGAGAATTTACTCAAGAATAAGATCAGGTAGAACTACTCCTATCTGTTTAGATTAGCGATATTTGGCTTCTATAGACTAAAGTCAAAATCTTCACTTTATTTTTTAGAAATATCCAAATTTGGGAAAAACCCCTCAATATTTATATTGGCAGTAACTGAAACCCCAATACATATAAGTACTTCAGCACCTCACTAGAGAACAAAAGAAATTTTTAAAGTGACTGTATTTACGAAGCTAGTTATCATGTAGTAGATCATGATGTTAAAGGAAAAAGTTCAATAAAACTTAAGTCTACTGAGTTTCATTGTCTTTTTGACATACAGAAAAGTCTACCTGAGCACCAAAAACTACTAATGATAATGACTGTCTTTTAATGTGAATTATTATTAATAATACACTTTACTAAACTAATTAAGTATGGAAATTGGAATCTATTTCAAGCAACCAGATATCTACTTAAAGACTGTAAGTACACTTACCCCATGTAATAGCTGGTTTAATGACCCATTTGTCATGTATTCTGTTACTATCCCCAGAAATTCAGGCTCGTTGCAAATTCCCAAAATTGGCAGAATGTAACTAAATCTGGCTTTGTGTAATATCTCTGCTTCTTTTAGAAGGTGGTTTCTATCACTTAAAGAAAACAAGCAAATAAACAAAAAGCATTACCATACCAATACTAGGAAACTCAAAGCAAATGTTGGGTTGACTGCATTTCCTGTCAATTATACCCCTGTGTGCAGTACCACCACCTTTCACCGTTTGATTCTACCACACTGTTTTCATAATAAAACAGCCTAAGACAAATTAGAATCTGCAAATGCAAAGACAAGATAGCTTTCCTGGTTTTGCTGTAGCTCACAAGTCTATTCCCATCCCATTTCATCCATGTTTCCAGTAAATAAGGACACAGACAGAACTCTCAACTTCCACCATTCTTTGTAACCATGATGGTAATAGCCAGCTATATTTGTCCTATTTTACTGCCCATCTTCAAACCCTGAGCTTTCACCAAGGTCCTCTATTAATTCTCCTGTGGAGTGGAGATTTTAATACTCGTGATTCTCCAACCATTTACATTTAGCAGACTGATGTACACTAAAATAATACAGGCTAAAAGAATACACTTTTGACTTCTGAAGGAAAAGGAATGATTACCTATGTTTTGTTTTCACATTAATTGTTCCTTCAACTTGGGCCCCTGCTTTGAATCACTCTCTGGAAAAAAACATTCCCTGGTTGTACAGGAAGCAGGAAGGTATCAACAAAACCTCTACTCTGGATTTCCAAAGGGCAGGCTTTGGCCTATTCAGGAGGCTGGTCCAGAGAGTACCTTGGGAAACAGCCCTTAAAAACAAAGAGGTCCAAGAAGGATGGACATACTTCAAGAAAGAAATCTTGAAGGCGCAAGAGCAGGTTGTTTCAATGTGCCAAAAGGTGAGCCATCAGGGAAGACAACCAGCCTGACTGAACAGGGAGATTTTGCAGGAACTTGGGGAAGAAAAGAGAGTTTATCGGTAGGCAACTCCTGAAGTGTTTAAGAATGTCATAAGGTCATGTAGAAAGAAAACTGGAGAGGCCAAAGCACAATTTGAATTTAACCTGGCCACTTCTGTTAGGGATAACAAAAAGTGTTTTCATAAACAAACAAAAGGAGAGTCAAGAAAAACCTCCATTCTCGGTTGGATATGGGGGGGAGCATAGTTACCAAAGAGGAGGAAAAAGCATTTTCTTTGCCTCAGTTTTCAACAATAAGACAGGTCATCTTCAGGACAGATGGCTTCCTGAGCTGGTAGACAGGGAAGGGGAGCTGAATAGCCCCATTTAATCCAGGAGGAAGCAGCTAGTGACCTGCTGAGCCACTCAGATCCTCAAGAGTCTATGAGACTGAATGGGATCCATCCTAGGGTGATAAGGAAGATGGTGGAAGAGCTCACCAAGCTGCTCTCCATTTATCAACAGTCCTGGCTCACTGGAGAGGTCCCAGATGATTGGAAGTTGGCCAATGTGAAGGCCATTCATAAGAAGGGATAGAAGGAAGACCTGGGACTGTAGAGGCATCTCAGCCTGACCCCAGTACCCAAAAGGTTATGGAACAGATCATACTGAGTGCCATTACATGGCACCTACAGGACAGAGGGAGCATCAGACCCAGCCAGCATGGACTTTGGAGAGGTAGGTCCTGCCTGACCAACCTGATCTCCTTTTATGACCAGGTGGCCTGCCTGGTGGATGAGGGGAAGGCTGTGGAAGTAGTCTACCTGGACTTCAGCAAAGCCTGTGACAGTCTCCCATGACATACTCCTGGAAAAGCTGTCAGCCCATGACTTGGACAGGTGCACTCTCTGCTGGGTTAGAAACTGGCTGGATGTCCAGGCCCGGAGACTGCTGGTGAATAGTGCTGCATCCAGTTGGCAGCTGGTCACTAGTGGTGTCCCCCAGTCTTGGAGCCAGTCCTGTTTAATATCTTTACTGATGATCTCGATGAAGGTATTGAATCCACCATTAGCAAATTTGCAGACAACACCAAGTTGGGGGGCAGTGTCCATCTGCTGGAGAGCATGAGGGCTCTGCAGAGGGACTTGGACAGGCCGGAAGGCTGAATCCAATGGTATGATACTTAACAAGACAAATGCCAGGTCCTGCACTTTGGCTACAACGACCCCAGGCAGTACTACAGGCTGGGGACAGAGGGGCTGGAGAGTGGCCAGGCAGAAAAGGACACGTGAGTTTGGATTGACAGGAAGCTGAACATGAGCCAGCAGTGTGCCCAGGGGGCCAAGAAGGCCAATGGCATGCTGGCCGGCCTGACTCAGCAATAGTGTGGCCAGCGAAGCGGAGAAGCGATTATTTCTCTGTACTGGGCACTGGTTAGGCCACACCTTGAGTACCGGGTCCAGTTCTGGGCCTCTCAGTTTAGGAAGGACATTGAGGTGCTGAAGCATGTCCAAAGAAGGACAACAAGGCTGGTGAAGGGACTGGAGCACAAGCCCTATGAGGAGCGGCTGAGAGAGCTGGGGTTGTTCAGACTGGAGAAGAGGAAGCTCAGGGGAGACCTTATCGTTCTCTACAACTACCTGAAAAGAGATTGCAGCCAGGCAGAGGTTGGTCTCTTCCTCCCAGGCAACCAACAATAGGACAGGAGGGCATAGTCTTAAGCTGTGCCAGGGGACGTTTAGGTTAGACATCAGGAAGAAATTCTAAAGAGTGATCAGACATTGGAATGGGCTGCCCAGGGAGGTGGTGGATTGACCATCCCTGGAGGTACTTAAGAAGAGATTGGATGTAACTTTTAGTACTATGATTTAGTAGGCAAGGTGGTGGTTAGGTCAAAGGTTGGACATGATAGTCTCAGAGGTCTTTTCCAGCCTAGTTGGTTCTGTGATTTGGTGATACATCACATTTGGATGACTGAATTTGACTGTTTGAATGCTCTTTTATTACCTCAAAACTCTTCATAAACATGGATTTAATGTATCTTTATGTGAGAAATGCTCACACGTACCAATGAAATTCAGAAGGGGACAAAGTCATCAAAGCAAAACTAAACCTTTTATTTAGACAGTTCGGCCGAACCGGGTGTGTCTCTCTGGCCCAAGAGACAGACCCCCAGCAACAAGAGACAGAG
>JAWWMO010000083.1:125936735-125949787 GCA_035047845.1 Dendrocincla fuliginosa | reverse complement strand
GCTAGTACTGGGAACCTTACAATCTGGCCCGATCCGCCTACCTGCCCAAGACCCCCACCCCCCCAACAAAGGCGCGAAGAACAGGTTTGAACTGGTGTGAGAAACGGAACGAACTCCCCCTCCCTATGCAATTCTTTTGGCTTCAGCAAAACTCCATTTCCAACATTTACAAATCCAGACCTTGTAGCGTATGGATTCAAGAAGCTCAAGTGTTATTTGATTATGCTTCTATCCCTAAAAGTACTATGCTATGCCTTATATCTCAAACGGTCTTGACAAAAGTGGGTTTGTTAACAATGATGGTAGTTGGACCATGAACTGAAAAAAAAAAAGATTTAGATTGTATACCAGCAGAGAGTGGTACAGGTACAAGTACATGACTAGGATAGCCAAAATAGGACACTTACAGCACATTTAAGACTGATCCTTTGGATGTGAGCCAGTCTGATTCAGAGGCAATAGGGCTGTGCTGGGGCACATCAGCATACAAGCCAGGGCTATGCCCATCACAATTTGTTCAGCACAGCACTGCGTTAATGTGGCTACACAGCTCCCAGCTGAGAGCCGGCTTGTGTCCATTGAGCTCATGGCAGTCTGGACCAGAGATGCAGATCTCATAAAGAAAAGGCTGTCAGGGTATATTGGGAAAAGAGGAGGCCCTGAGAACTAAAGCCCGTTGTTTTTTTACAAGAAAACTTTGAATTTAGATGGATGTGAAATCAAGGTCTTTATCTATGTGGTGGAAAAAACTTTTATTATAGGAAACTCTAGGAAGGCAGCCTTTGAGAAAAGCACAGGACAAAAGACACAGCTCTTATCCCTTCCTCCCTCTCTCCAGAAAACTCTAGGTTTGAGGAAGCTGGGGGTTTTCCCAGAGAGTAGGGCACATTTGCATGGGATTCAACTGTAGCTGGGAAACAAATTGCAACATACCAAAGTCTATTACTGTGTCTGTAAGTCACTTCACCTTTGCCTGCTCCATACCAGAAGGACACTGAGTAATGCCTAAATGAGTACATGTCCACAACAGCTTCCCAACTGACTTTGCTCTCGGGCTGGTCACACACCATATTCTGGGATGCACAGCACAGACTTCTCATTTAGGGAATTAACTGTACCATGAACTCTTTCCTTTTCTTGACAACACTTACAGGCTGGCATTTTATACCATACAACCAACAAACCATTTGCTGCAGAGACTCAAGTATAACAGATTTCTTACAGCTTTCAGTCTTCTGATAACATTTCTGAGCTCTGATATATGGTAGGTGCCCAAATTATTTTGATTAACTTGCTTTCCCTTTTCATCATAATTTCACAGGATAGATATCACACTAATCTGAATTCCTGGAAGGCTAAAAATAATATTTGTTGTTTCCCCCCAACTGAGTTCTGAGGATAAACACTGTATTTCTGATTAGCATGGATTTAAGCAGACATTTAAATTTAAGGAAAAAAAAAATCACAAAAACCACAACACCCCTCCCACAACTTATCAGAGAACACAACATAACTGAGATTCTGTTTCTGGCAAGATTTCAGAGATAAAGCCTATGTATACACAATGGGTAATAAGAGGTGAGAGAGTTTAAAAACAACTTATCTTATATTCTAGTATACTGGGTGACATGACTAGAAGTCTTTTTGAGTGAAGTTACCCTGCCTAAAGGCATAGTACTAGATGAAAGAAACCTGAGGCCCTAAAGCTTGGAAGACATCAAGATAAGACTCTCAAGAGGCAGGTTTGCAGTCAGGCAGGCTTCAGACACCCTAAAATGAGGCAAATTCTCATTGATATGGTAAAAAATTGTTACGAGAGGGATAAAAAATTATAACCTGCTGCCCCCTTACATGGAATGACAACTCCTGTAATAAACATGCTGCCGTTGGGGTCCCTGGAAAATGGGGGACACAATTGCTACACAGAAAGCATCACTTTGTACATGGGGCCTACAAGCATATTATTTTAAATCAGCTTCTCTCAGTATTGTGAGATGTGGGGAAAAAATAATTGTGCAATGTGTCAGAGAAGCTTCTTCTAGGAGCTAGAGGAAATCTCTAGTGGGTACAGTACTATATTCCCTATTCTTTCTGTAAACAACAAATCTATTAGTAATCACTGTATTTTAATACCTCAACAAAACAGTCTACAACCAGTTGACCCGGAAAGAAGGCAAACTGTGCCAATCCCACATTGAGGGGGAATCAAGGTGCACACTGCAGAAGAAAAAGCCTTCAAAAGAAGCAACCTAATTAGTGTCTCGCAAACCGATACCGAAACCACCCATTTCCAACAATCGAAAGAGAGGAAGCTCCGGGGCTGGTGCGTGCCGTGTCGTGGCTCAAGCTGATCAACCTCCGTGGGAACCCCTTTCTCCGTGGATTTAATGCAACGCTGCCTACCAGAACACCAGGACTGATCCACCGACCCGAGAAACTCCCGCCGGCATCTTCGCCGCGGCACCTCGTCCCTTTTCTGAGTGCGTGGGATCCGCTGCTTCGTGTAGGGAAAGGTGAGCTCAGCTCGGTCCTTCCTCCGGGCCGCCCCCCAGCGATGCCCCACCGCGGCGGTCCCCCTGCCCACCCCCTTACCTGTCTAGCAGCGGCCCCTGCAGGCATTTGAGGGCCACCGGGACCCTCCAGTCGGCGTGGCGGGCGGCGGACACGGTACCGTAAGCGCCCCGGCTGATGAAACGCAAGTCCGGCAGTTTGTTGGAGGGGATGGAGGGAAGGGTGCAGCTGAAGCAGCCCGCCCGGCCCTCGCCGCCGACCCCGCCGCTCATCCTCGCACTCCGCCGGAGCGCCACTCCTCGCACCCTGATTCCCCGCCTCTCCTCCACCTCCCCAGCACTCCGCTCCTCCTCCTGCCCCGCGGAGCAGACACCTCCCTTCCTCACGGAAAAGGGCGCGGCGCGTCCCGCGATGGGAGGAGCGAGGGAGGGAGGGCGTCAGGACCCGGCTGCCCGCCTGGAGCTGTGCCGGCCGGAGCACCCTCCGTCGGGGAGACTCATCCCTCGGTCGGGGATTGAGTATCCCCCACCCCAGCCCTTGGGCGTCCTGCCCCGGGGGCATTCCCCAGGCCGGAGAGGGGGAGAGAGGAAAGCATCCCGCTCTGTCCGGGAAGCGACGGGGCGGGGGATTTGTTAGGTCTGTCCCCGAAAGATGATACAGGATGCCGGAACCGAGCGCAGGTCGCCGCAGTGATTTGTCCACTGCATGGAATCGTGGAATGGTTTGGGTTGGAAGGGGCCTTAAAGATCGTCCAGCCTCTCTACCATAGGCGGGGAATCTTCCCCTAGGCCAGGTTGCTCAATGCCCCATCCTGTATATATTCATTGCTCAGGTGAAGAGAGGAGTATTAATTCATTCACTCTTATCTCCTTCGTGTCTGTATTAGGAAGATTTTTAAGGATAGCGGTGTTTCAGAAAGGTAATTTCGAAATTTCCAGTAAGTGCGACTTCACCCTTGGCCCTGCTCAGAATACACTGCCTTATAGTTACACTGAGGTGTTTACAGGAGCTTTATCTGAGGGTTGCACAGGAGGGTTTTGTAAAGCCTGTTCACCAAGTCAAGTTCTCACAGACTAACAAAATGCTTTAATTTAAAGGTAGATGTTTATAGCTTTCCACAAGGAGTGGCAGTTCCACAGGATGAAGCAGAGGTAAATGAAGGAAATCATTCACCCTTCCATGTGTGTGAATCAGGAGATAAGCACCTGTGGCTTTTCACCTCTCCTCTTTCCCCCCAGTAATGGGTATGGACCAGAGAAGGAGGAAAAAGAGCTAAGTTTTCAGACTACAGTGTTGTTCAATTTTAAGGCATGGCAACTCCATTCTGTCTAGGTCCTAGTATATTAGTAGCTTTGCTGTTTTTCCAATTTTCTAATATACTGAATGACTTATATCCTCCAAATGCTGCAGCATTATGAACATACTGAAATGGTATATATTTTATATATATCATATAAAGCAAGTGGTGACTTACTCTACTTTCAGTTTTCACTTAGGCCATGACCTTTAGACAGAATTGTAATTTTAAGACAATATTTGCCAGGTTTTGAGTATCTATATATATACATCTTTAGGTATTTTATCATGTTCATAGTACTATTTGTCATACCATTTCAATTTTGATAAGAAGGATTTTGTTTCCTAAAGAAAGCAATGTGGGCACGCACTGCAAAACCACTGTGTAAATACATACTTACAGTATTTCCCATTAAGATATTATGTCACTATACTAAAAAATAATTTGCACATCTTGTTGCCATGTGCTGTGTTGATTTAATGTACATCTATAGTTTTAAGTCTACTAATGTATACCCCAAGGAAGTTATTGTGATTCTAAAACATGGATATAGAGTCAGCATTGTTGGTGTAGTGCCATGCTTCCCCTTGGCATGCCTCTTCCAGGTACACTGTTCCTGGAATTGTAGGCATCATGACTCCCTAAACCAAATGGCAGCTTGGAGGCCAAACTGAGGTCCTAAGGTAGATAAAACTTTTGATAAAACAAAAGCTTTTGTTAAATACTGTTTCTAAATGATGGAAATAGTATTGAGATCATGTGGCAGATAAATAACTGCCTCTTCATTTCTTTCTTGAATTCTTAACTTGTGAGATTCCCACATAGTCCTTTTCATTCTTTTTAAGAAGTCTTTGGTCTGACTCTTCCTCTCACAGGGGAATTTTCTGAAGCTCCCCACTGCTAATGAGACAAGCAAAGGTCCACAGCAAAGAGCATACTTTTTGTGTGTGTAATATTCTAGTGGTTTGATTAGTGTTGTAATGAATGTAATTCTTTTTCTTGAATTTAAAATGGAAAAAGTGATTCTGAAAGTGTGGCGGTAACGTCAATGTGTTTAGTCTTCAGCTTGTGAAATCTAGGAGGGTGGCTACTATGCAATCAGATTATGATGTTACAGACTTGTAAAATGCTTTTAATTCCTTGTATCTCTGTAAAAGATCAAGTAAAATAACACTAAAATGCATTTTCCAGACTGAGGTGGTATTTGCTTTCTGAGATTCTTCCCTGTGGGAAGCATAGGCTGGAAAGAGCTTTTAGATTTCTGCTATAAACAGGTATTCACACCGATGTTTAGAAGAGAGTACAAAATGATGAAAGGTGGAGTTTTTTTCTGTGTGTTGGTGGTGCTTTTGCTCTCTCTTTCCCAGCCCCGCCCCCCCCTCCCAGCCCCGTGCATCTCTAGAACCCATACACATTGTTTCCATCTGAAAACCAGGTCTCCAGTGCATAGATGTACATGCACCCCTTTATGTTTTTTTAAAAATGCACACTATCTGCATGTCTTTACTAATAAAATGACTATTCTGAAATAATTTGTTGCAGTCTGGTCTCTCCATGGAAGACTTTTAACGTCTTCGTTTTTATAGACATTAAACACTAAATCCGGTTGTGTTGTTTTTCAAATTGACCAGATATACTGTGTTTCCACAAAAGCAAGAATCTGTTGTCAAGGCAAGATGTTCAGATTTAAAGAAGCTATGGTTTCATGGTGCAATTTTAAAAATGATTTAATTCTAGCCAAAGAAGGGTAACTTTCTGCCTAAATAAATCAGGTTCAATTCGTTAGGGTTTCAAATACCTTCAGTACAATTTATCTTTGTTTTTAAAAAGAATAACTTTCTGGTTTGCTTCTGTTTATGGAAGTGTGGGTTATATTGCTTATATGCTTTAGATCTTGCTCTTTTGGTAATTTGTTTTATGGATATGTCTGGGTTTAATGAAAAAGCTGGAATTACACTGAAAATCAGAGGTTACAATGGAATGATCCTCTCTGATCTCAGTAGCTGGAAGACTAGCAAAACCAGAGGACTATGGGAAACACTTAGGCTGTGAGTGTGTGTTGGGATCCAGAATGGATCTCAGTCTGGATTTGTCACCTAGGAGTGACGTATTTGAGAAAGAGCTGGGGAGAGACCTAACTGTGTATCATGTTCTTCCACCTCAACTGCCTTGTCTTCTTGTGCTGTGCTTCCAATCCAAAGTGATACAATATTCTCCCATGAAACAGTGGCACCTAGACTGTGATGATCACAGTTTCTCCTGCCTCAAAAAAGTACAGCCTTACTTTGGCTGTGTCAGCACCATTCCCTTTGTTTTCAGAATAATTCCCCCCCCCCCCCCCTTCTTCTTTTCAGTGATATTTACAGCTATTTTGCAAGTAGGATCCTATTTATGATTTAAAATAACAGACCCAGCAAAATGGAATTATTATTTTGCCAGTAAAGTTTGGGGAGACTGTACAATAACCTGTTGCATTTTTAGCAAGGTAGTAAAAAAAAAAATAAAAAAAGATGTCTTATAAAGATAATTGAACATTTTTTCAAATCACTAATATAATTTTCTATGATCAGATAACATTTATTATCCATTATCAACATTTACTGGATATGAATAACTTGAGGACAGGGAAATGCTGATCTTAAATATATTAATTTGTAATTCTTAGGTAAACTATTTATGCGATCATATGATAGAATCATATCAATTGTCAGAATATGGATTTATATTTAGCTGTTATACGTCTTAAACAACTTTACTATATTTTTGCTGTTGGACTTAAACATAAGACCCTGTTGCCTATTAAATATTCTGAAATATTTGCAGAAAAGGCATTATTTTCATCCTATCTCTTGATAGTTACTAGATTTTAGTTATATCTGTAAGAGTTGTATAAAACACCCTGTTTTAGAAAATGAATTTTCATTCACTAGTCACAATGCCTTTGTCCTTGCTTTTATTTTGGGAGTTTTCAAAGCTTTTAAATAAATAAATAAATAAAGAATGGATAGTTGGTTTATATAAGGCTTTTTAAAATGAATATTTTTCTCTGACTATTTTGTGTTATCCACATTGCAGGAATGAAGGAGTTTGGTAGCAACCGCTTCAAATGTGCTGTTCTTTCCAGTGTGAAATTGTTTCCGGTTCTGGTATCTGTCTGAAACAAAATATCAGGTGTTTATGTTCTGGCTGAGATACTGTTTGCCTCCTGTCACCCTGGCAATGTAATGATACACTTGCTGAGATCTATTAGTATGTGGGCTACAGCCATGGAAGCCAACGCCCTTTTCAATCATCTCTGTAGCCTCCTATAAACCTTAATCAACCCCCCCGCGAGGTAGGCAATTCCTGAACACCTGAATTCTTTTGGAAGTTGTTAGCATGTTGTTATTGTTTTAGATGTCTGCTGACCCAGTATTGTATTAAGAGATCTACATGAAAGAACTTGTATCCAGCTATTACAAAATGTTGACTCTGCCCAGCTGACTGAATCCAGAGGCAGAGCTGGTGGGAGCTTTTCTAGCAGTTTGGGGAGCGGGAGGGAGGAAGCGCCAGGGGTAGGATGCTTCTGAGTCACCTGGGTTTTTATTTCCATGTTGTGCTACTGATGGTGCCCATGTGGTGATGACATGTCATGAGCACAATGCCAAGATAATGTCTCTGGTGCGCTGTCAAAGAGAAATGACATTTCCTTTCAGAACTAGCAGTTTAACAAAGCCACACACACACCACCCCACCACCCCCCCTCCCCGCGCTTGAGTAATTTCATGGTTTATTTGTTACTTTCACTGAACTTCTTTTTTTTTTCCTCTTGCTTGTGGAACCTGGGCAACTTTATGAAGCTAGTTCTCTTCCTAGCCACAAGCTTTTCATGAACCCGGTGAAGCTTTCTGTGTGGAAATAATGCAGAGGGAAAAGCTGAGCAGAGAAGGAGGAAGGAAAAGAGGGGGTGATTGTGAAGGATTCCTCTTGGTCTCTGTGGTACTCTTCTGTACCTTTCTCAGGATGTGCTGGCTTGGATTCTCTGGGACCATCCTAAATGCTGAATCCAGTAAACATGTGCTGGACCATTTCTTAGCAATGAGGCCAACTAGCGTGGAATGACTGTCATCCCTCTGAAACACATAATCTTTATCAGAAATGCCTGTTAAGGATAGTTCCTGGGTCTAATTCCTGAAGCATGGAGATTTATTAGAAGAGTGCTATTTCTCACAAGGCAAAAGGGATTATTCTAATAGAATTCTAACTTCTGCTGGCAGAAGATGAGTGCCAGGCAGGCCTAGGAGCATTCCCTGACACTTCTGACTTTACAAGCACAGCTAGTATAAGATATGCAGTGGTCTGCTATGTTCAGGATTAGTCTATGCTAATTTTTTAAGATGGATATTTCCTCAAATTCTTCAGCTTTCTCTTGCTCCCTGCTGCTGGATTTTAATCTTTATTTTGACTTTCAGTCTAAAATACTGATGTTCTTGGTGTTTTCCACAAAATTATTTCAACTGAGAGAATGCTGAAAAAAACATTTTAGTCAGTGTATTAGAGCAAAACATATTCTCCTTCTTTATTTTTCTCTTTAAATTTAAATTGTTATACAGGTGCAGCAGATTTGATGCAGTTATCAGATTGAAGGAGATGATTCTTATAATCCAAGCCTTAGTCATTTTGTTAGTAAGTGCAATTAATTCTTGTTCATTTAGGAGCAGGTAGTTTCTGATGAGTATCCTAATGAAACTCTATGACTTTTAGCAATAGTACTTACGTTTCAGGGAATTTATCATAAGCCAAAATGAATCAACCCTGTTAATTATTTTTTTTTGTCCATAAACACATGACCCTCTCTTCCTCTTCATGAAAGTAAAAAGCCTGTGTCATCTGGAAATAACGTAAGGCATATTTTCAACACAAATGTTACAGTTTGGGAGAGGGTAAATTCCAGAAAATATCTAAAAAAAAAAAAAGAAAGCAAGCCAGTATAAAAAATCTTAAACAAAAATGAAGTTGGAATATTTTCATGAACAGTATGTGTGCAAAATCTGTGTTAAATAAGGGCTCCATTTACCAGCCCGCATACCAATACCCTCCTACAGGTTCCATTTGTCTGAATGCCCATAGGTATCAGCATGACTCTTTCCCGAGTCTCTAGACTGGAGCAGACAGACCTCTTTTGTGGGTGTCTTTCATCAACTCATTGACACTCTGTCAACATATGAAATGCCTGTAAAGATTTAACAGACCTCGAGCTGCCACAGCTCCACATCATACAGGGTAGAATTTCACAGTCAGGCTGAGATGGTAGCTGGGATGGGGCAGAAAGATGGTTTTTGGAATGCATCTGAAGTGATCTGAGGAATGAAATTGTTTCCCTGGAGTGTGGTTCAGAAAACTGGACACATCAACGTGATTCAGCCTTTGCTGGCCATGGCAAAAATGTAACATTACTGTTTCAGATAAAGTGCATGAAAAGAAGACATCCCAACAACCAGCTCCTAGCACTTAACATCCTTACAGCTTTAGTGTCCTTTAGGCATCCCAATGGCATCTGCTGAATTCAGGAGTGAGGCAAGTGAAGAACTTTTCATTGTACTCAAACATCGGTGTGAACAGGCTCAGCCTGTCCATTGTGTAGCAAAACAGTACCAGATGCCAAATATTCAATTTTAAAATATAATTCAATGTCTAACAAAAACTCTTAAGTAAGTTTTCATTAAAATGAAGATTTAACAATTAAGCTCCATGCAAAATGGTCATCTGGTTCTTATGGCTGTTGAATGAAAATCATAGAAGAAATTTTCTAAAGTTTACCCTGATTACTCTGTGTGTATTAAGGCCCAATATCTGTGTTAAAATGCCATAATATACATTTGTGTTAGAAAGAATAGTCCCTCCTAGTTAATAAAAGGCTTGCACACCTTATTCACTTTCCATTGCAAAGAGTGGACTGAAAAAGGCAAGCCTCCCCTGCCCCCCCCCCAAAAAAAAAATTTAGACTGCTTCTTAAAACTATTTGAATATTCAGGTAATGGTCATCTGGTAGAACTGCCTACCACTTTTATACTATATTCTTTCAGATATGCTTAGTGTATGTTTCACATGACACCTTGTGGTCTTCAAGGAAAAAGAGAAATTTTGTCTGATTTTATGAACTGGAAATACATCTCTGTGTAAATAATTCCCAAAAGAGAAAATCTCTAGTATAGATGCATATATCAGCCAATTTATCAAAATCAAATATTCAAGTTTTATAAAGAGTAACTTTTAAGAGCATCAAATACAAATTAGTTTAGAACATGACCCTCGAACTTAAGATATTTACGTTGTTGTAGTTGTGCTGTATTTATAGGCAAAATAAAGATAAAAGAGGAAATATACAGGATGCAAATCCATTTCATGTCCAACATAGAAACATCAGCATAAAGATTGTACATGCTGGTTGAGGAAACAACTGTGATTTAGTCAGTGATACTGACATTCCAGGAACTGTCTTCATAAGAAATTAATTCTGGCAAATCTATAAAGATTTTATGATTGTAGAAGATTTCCACTACCTGAAAAAGTGTTATCTTTTCAAATCAGAAAATGTTGCAATTTCAAAACAATTGAGACATTTGTTTCGCTGTTGCGCCTTTCCTGAGTAGCAAAATGGGAAGTTAATTCCATTTAAATTTTCCTGAATTGAGAACCTCTCAGACAAGCTGAGATTGGAAATTTAAGCCTAACCTGCTTCTCTATGTCTGGAAGGGTTTAAAGTTCTTGTAGGAAAATAATAAATTTTATTATTTCTTTAGGACTCAAAGGTTTATATGTCAGTTAGAAATATTTGTACTTAAAATGATAGAAACAGCACAAAAGATAGATTCTGTTTTCTAAAGTATTGTCTAAATCAAAGGTATTTGAAAACTACAAGGAATAGATGGGAAAGAGGGAGAAAATAATGAGGACAAAGACAGGTAAGATTACATGGATTTTATACATCTGATATTTAAAAAAAAAATCAGAGTTCTGATTATTCATTTATTGTGCAATTTTGAGTTGGCTCATTTTTTAATAACACCATTGACTTAGACTTAGGAAGGAGATAGTAGGTTGGCTTATGGAAGATGTTGAACTCGCTGAAGGCTTCTGTGTTTATGAATATGTGTCATCATATGTTGCTTTTCGCTAAGTGTGTGCCTTTTAGTGCTGTGTCTGCCTGACAATTAAAAAAGGATTATCAAAATTTTCTGGTGTCCAAGTGTCTCATACATATTTGAAAAAAACAAGATCATTGCACATTTTGGAGTACAAGTTGAGATTTTATTTTATTCTGCTATTGAGTGCTTCCAAGCACTAAAGGTCTACTTCTAAGCTTTTGGATACTTATTAGCAGTCTCATTTTGGTGCCAAGCAAAGCACAAATAATACAAATGATTTATTGCTTTGTTGATGGGAATGGCCAGGACACCTAGAAAGGCACACATAATAATAATAAATAAAATAAATATAGAAAAAGTAAAATTGGGCTGTAATTGTGCTGCATCCTTTCCAAAGTACTTGGTGTAATGTTCTTGCAGGGAAGACCTGACTTAGTGGTTTTATTCTTTGTAAACGTGTGGTGAGTTGACCTTGACTGTTCATCAGGTGCCCACCCAGCCACTCTATTATTCCCCTCCTCAGCAGGACCTGGTGGAAGAATATAAGATGAAAAAGAACTCATGGGTTGAGGTGAAGGCCATTTAATCATCCCATCAGCAGGTTATGTCCAGCCAATAACTGGGAAGTAGAGCCTTGGTATGCCTAATGGATGCTCCAGCAGACAAACATCTTAATGATGAATGCATCTCTTCCCTCTTCTCCTTTTTTTTAATGTTATTGCTGAGTACAATGCCATTTGGTATGGAATATCTCTTTAGTCAGCTTGGGTCATCTGTCCTGGCTTTGTCCCTTCCCAGACTTTTACCCACCCCCAGGCCTTTAAGGGTGAGGGGGGATGTTGGAGCCTTGATGCTGGGGAAGGACTGCTCAGCAGTAGCTGAAATGCTCATCAACACCTTTCTGGCGACAAAGCACAGCACCATGAGTGCTTCTGTGGGAAAGCTGACTCCATCTCAGTCAGACCCAATACAATCTCCATGCCCTATCTCATATCATTTGCATCCTGCTCAGGTTGCACATAATTGAATACAATTATACATCTTCTAGCTGTCCTTTTGTGTCTAATTCTCATTACTGAAATCCCTTCTTAGCAACACAGATTATGCTGCATACTTTAACCATCTTTATACCAAATAGACAGATTTATGCAAGCTCATTCACTACTACCCTAGGTCCCTTAACAGATAGTATTTTTTCTTCCATTCCAAGGGCCTCCTCCACTCCTCCAAATGTTTATAAAAAACAAGGCTATGTTTTGTGTCTATCTGCTATCCTTGTACATTGCTGTACATTCTTTGTGAACTTGAGAGCCATCTTTGCTCTTTCCTGTGCTGGTTATCTCTATGTCGGTCCCCTGGGGTGCTCCAGGAAGGGCACTGCTTAAGATCTGTGCAAGAATCATCTCAGTTGCAGAAGGTCATCTGATACCTCCACCACCTGTGTACATACCAAAGTGTGCCACTGTTATTCATCTGATTAAGCCCCATTGTAAATATACATTCTTACAGAAATGTTATGGAAATAATTTCTTTCCAATATAGCACATAAGTGAATAATGACTTGGGGATATCAGAATAAGAAAACAACTAGCAATAAAACAGGACATTTTGTACACACTGTATGAATTTGAGGAAGGAGTTTGTTATCTATATAGGCTGTTATTATGATGCTATAAAAAGATTTTCCTTTTCTTCCTTGTTCAATTTCTCTAAAGTCTCACACCACATGCAGAAGCTGTTGCATATCATACAGACAAAATACCACTCCCTCCTTGTAATCTGAAGATCAAAGTCCTTGCATTGGACTCTCAGCATGTTCCCTCAATATAGCCCTAGATACCAAGGAGAGCCTTCTGTTAAAGGGCATTATGTGGAAGTACATTTGGGCAGAGAATGTATAATGGAGGTGTGCTCTGGATGAGAGCTACACGTCAACATCCAAACCTGTGATGTTGTACATCTGTAACAACATCTGTACATCTGTTGTAACATCTGTGATGTTACATGTTGTAACTACCAGAAGGTGCCTGCCCTCACAGCTAAGGCTATAGCTTTAATGTGTAAGCAGTAAGGGCAGTTAGGAGAAAACGTTGCTTTTAAATGTAGAAATGAAACAA
>JAWWMO010000083.1:125913022-125931640 GCA_035047845.1 Dendrocincla fuliginosa | reverse complement strand
GTGGGATTTAAGAGCTGTTACTTAACCCAGCCAAAGCAACAGCAGAATGCTGGAGACTAACAACATTTCTTAGTGGAGGTATGGCACTAGTTTGTGAGAAAATAGTCTTTGACAGTCTACTCGATCACAGATCATCTTATTATTTGAGTCAAAGTGAAATCTTTGCCTTATTATTGAGGAGCTGTTCAATTATTGGTTTGTCTTGATATTTTGTCTTTCTGTAC
This sequence comes from Dendrocincla fuliginosa, assembly GCA_035047845.1. NCBI lineage: Eukaryota > Metazoa > Chordata > Aves > Passeriformes > Dendrocolaptidae > Dendrocincla > Dendrocincla fuliginosa. The sequence goes on along the minus strand of JAWWMO010000083.1, from coordinate 125,931,416 downwards.
TTATTTAATCAAATAGATTGACTGATATGCAGTTATTTAGTAGCTTGTTCTACATGGTGTAATTTTCTTATCCAAGCTTTCATTTTATCAGTTGATGTGAAAAGCTCAAAGAATAGCACCAAGCATCATTTATATCCATCATTTATAAATCCCTTTGTGGTGAAAAACTGTTGATCCCTACATTGAAACCAATTTTTACAACACTTATGCAGAACATTCCAAAATTTGCTCCAGTTTTGTTCCTTGCAACATGTGATGTGCAATATGGAGATCTCCTGGAAAAGTTATTTCTGTCAATGCTTTTCTTCCTTTGTTGCTCAGTTTCTTATTATTTTATAACTCCTTGAATCATTGGAGTACTGTGCTGCTCTTAAGCAAATTCATGCTGTTATTATTCAGGCACCAGAAGCCAGGTCTTAAAATTTGCTTAGACAAAACGGTGCTGAAAGCATTTGTCTAAAGTGTTTTCTGAGTAAAGAGGTTGACCTTGACCTATTTTTTTTCTCCATTCTCACACATTCATGCTTATTTGATAGATGTATAGATTTACTTCAGGTAATCATTTCAGTGCATCAGGACAGTTAGGTGTGTCCTTATTGAAGAATAATGTACTTGAAAGGTAGAAAAAGACTGTTTTTTTCTGAAAACATCTTCACTAAAAAGTGCAAAGTACTTTTAGTGAAAAAGAACAGTGGTCACACTGCTACTGATGGAATGTTATTTCAAGTTTAAATTATTTCATAAAAATTTTAATTTCTTTCTTCTTCTAAGTAAAAACTTTACAAGTTGGAAAGCTAAGGTCCAACTTCTGTTTAAGTAACTTGGAATTAAATTTTTAGTTTTATTCCTTAGAAAAATTCATTAAGAGGACATGCTGAACTTTCTAGACATCTGAGAGTGTGCTTTATGGAAGGTACTCAAAATATGGATATGCTGCTTAGATTGATTTCTCTCAGTAACAGAAGTTTTAATACTGTTAATAAATGCCTTCTAAAATAAGGTTTGAAATTCCTTCCATACATTTTGGTAGTAGAGATGGAAAACCAGAGTACAACTTGGAAGTATGAAACTTGTGACAGCTCATTTAAATTAACTAAAAATAAAATTACCCACCCCCCCATCTTACAAAAAATATGACACTTATCTGCTGAGCCTTGTCTGTTCCCTCTGTAGGTACCATAAATGTTCAAGCTAAAGGAGAGTAAACAGGTAAATACAAAATAAGAAGCCTTTTGGGTGGTGAATCTCATCCCTTTCTCATTGGTTTATCATACATTTTTTTCAGGAAGCTTAAACTCTAGAAGGTGTTTCTTAGAGAGAATGTATGTTATTTTTGCCATACAATAAAAATCTAACCTTTAAGGCCAAGAAGATAACTTTTCATAGCTTTAATCTTTAATTTTAAGTTTAATCTTGGTGCTCATCTTTTTGGAAAAGATTATACAAAATTTGTGTGATCTTATATTTTAAGTATCTTTTCTTCTCATGCTCTAGATAAAAGCATGGTTTAATAATGATCATGAAGAAGTTTGCAAAGTTCCACAGCCTACTTGTGCTGAAAGAAGACTTATTTTGAGGATTTAGTTATGAAGCAAGCTGCTGAAACTCTTGCCAGCAAAAAACAGTGCAGCTGAGGATATTCTACAAATAAAACTTTGCTACTGAAAGTTAACAGCTAATACAGTATTTGGTTTGGTGGTAATTTTCTGGCAATCATTTTTCATGTGCTTGAATTAAATTTTTCATGTGCTTGCAATTTCATCAATTGACTAAAATTTTCTAATTAATTTAAGCTCAACATCCACTGGAAGCGCTGAAAGTGACTTACAGGGGTCATCTAGTCCAAGTGCCAGTTGCACCAAATACCAGCACAGTTTGCCCATGAAAAGCCTTGGATATGTAAGCATGTTGCAGCACTGAAAAGCATTTATCATCTTTATCATTATAACCAGTACCTATAGGTCTGCTTTAATAGAGCCTAAAGCTCTTTAACTGACTGTCAGTAGTTTCTGAGAGAACAGGAGCAGAAGCAGCAGTTTGTCAAATAAATTATCAGATTCTATTCTCAGTTTCATCTGTCACTTTCCTTGGTATAAGATCAACAGTAAAGGCTGTGTGTTTTTTTTCTTGCTCCTATACACTTCACATTTAATTTATTGAATAAGTCTAAGCTAGTGGCACATACTTCAAAGTCAAGTGCAGTTATAAGATTTTCACATTTCAGCAAAGTCCTGTTCTGCTAAGCATCCACTGACTTGTCTTTTCCTTTCCTTGTAGTTTCTGAGCTGTGAATAACCTAAAAAAACATGGATATCCTCATCTGACTAAGTCATTAGGTACCTTTTATGGTCTGAGTAGAGAGAAATCAACACCTCTGGGCCCAGTTATCTCATTCTAAAGCAGATGGCTAGAATAAGTTCTTCAAAGGTGCAATTCCTGCAGGCTTTTTCTTGCTGCCTACAGCAAAGACAATCTCAGGTTTCTTTGCAGTAATTTTCTGAAAAGAAATGAAATGAATCCTACTTTGAGTGCCTGTCCCCTTCTCTGCCCCACACATGCTTCTGACTTTCCTGTTTATTTCCCCCCGCTTCTGGTCTATTTCTTCAAAGCCAGCTGAAATAGCACCTCTATTTTCAAGAAACTAAGTGGCTAATTTTTGCATCTTTGGATATATTATAAATATTTGGGGGTTTTAAGAAGTTCTTTATTTGACTTTATGAATATAATTAATTTTGGTAGCTATTGCATCAAATCTCTGAGCAGGAAAACCTCATTTGTAGGCACCTGATCAAAATGCTGTTACTAAACATCTCATGCACTTCTTGGTAGTTCTCTCCAAGATTGCATCGGTACTGAACTGCAAGAGATTTTCTAAAGGACATTAATCTAATCTGTAGCAATGCTTTCAAATACAACCCATATTATGGTCCTAGAGGTGAGTGTGTTTTTATCCCTAATTTGGAAAATTTTTAAATGTATAATTCGATAAATACAATCTGTGGACAGTAGACATGGGATTAGATAATTTTAAACACCTACAGAGAATATTTCTTACCACGTTATTAATGTTGTAGCATTAAATAATCTGGGCATGACTCTGTGATTGATGTGTTGATCAGGAACTAGTGTTTTTAATTTAATCTTGGGGATCATCTTGTGCAGGGCCAGGAGTTGGACTTGGTGATCCTTGTGGGTCCCTTTCAACTCATCATATTCTGTGTGATTATGTGTGATTCTGTTATGCTTAAAATATTCACTGAGATCACCCTTCAGAACCTACCTAAGAAAAGAACAGAATCATTGTAAGTAAAATAAAGGGGTTTGTTTTCTAGTAGAAAACAGTTCTGAGTGTAAAATTTCAGATTGTCTCCTTAGGTACAGAGCTTGTGCATTGAGAGATAGTGCCAAAACCACAGTGAGGCACAAAATGGATGGAGATTTTGAACAATGCTGCCAAGAAATTACAGAATCTCATAAAGAAACAGGTATGATTTTTGGCACTGAGGATTGTAAGATTTGTCTCACTATTTGTAACCAACTGTGCAAGACACAATTCTTTGCTCTCTCTTCTTTATTGCAAGGTTTTAGCCCATCAGAGTCTGCTTCCTCTTACATTCATGTAATGCTAAAGGAGGACTCTGTTCCTGGGTGGAAGAAAACATACCCAAGTGTAATGAAAAACTGAAGATGCCAGCAATGCCTGTGGATTCCGGTACTCCCTGCTGTAATGGCAAGCTGTGCTTTATTTAGACTTTCCTAGAGAAAGTGCTTAACTCACTGCTACCTCTTATGTTCCTGTGACCTAACAAATTCCTGTGATGCTTGGCTCTTCATGCCAGAGGAACTAAATTTTTTTTAATACGCTTCAAAATGTGGGATAAATCAAGAGGTTGTTCATTCAGTGTGGTTACGGAGTTCAAGTGCAGTGGCTGCTTGCCATTGTAAGAGGCTGGCCATCATGGCCCAGCTGACTATTAATGTCTCCTTCATAGCTACCTCTTGAAGTCCAAAATGTTGTACATGGCAACTTCTAAGTACTCAACTTGCTTTTAGTTCTATGAAACAGTATTTTCACCTTCCCTGCCTACGATATAGCTAATAGCAAATTGACTTCATTAACTTGCAACTTATTCTCTAGGCATATATATGAAGACAAACTTGAGCTCCTGTGATCATCTTCCTTGCAAATCAAGTAAGATGAGAATGGTGCATTTTGAAGAAAGGACTGTTTGGTCATGTTTTGGATTACATTTTCTTGTATTTCTTTCTAGATAAGTCAAAAAGAAAATGCAAAAAGAACAGAGACTCTGCAAGTACAGCCACAAAGAGTAATATTCTGCTTGTGTTCTCCCAGGATACTCCTATGGAAGAACATGAAAATGTAGCTCAAGACAGACAGAAAAGACAGGACAGAAAAGGAAAGAGAGAGAGCCCTGTGGCTAAATTTCCTTCTGGAAAGAAGAATGTCAGGCTTCCTGAACACTCACACCTAAGAGAGGGGAATGAAATGCCAGATTGCCAAAGAGATTGAACTTCTGAAGACAGAAGTTCAAATGGTAAGTGAAAGGTCAAACAAGTTATTTAGCTCCTTTTCTTCCTGAGGAGAGTTTCAGTATTTATTAGGTTTAGGTTTCTTGAATTCTATTCTGTTACTTCTGTTGTGCCTCTCTCAAATCTCAAAAGTGTTTCTTGCGTAATGGTGCTGCCCCTCTAGTTATGCTGGCCAAAATCATGTTTTTCTGCAGCTGCAGTTTTTTTTGTTTCTGAGGTTGTTTTTCAAATGTGAACGAATTGAAAAAGAATTGCTGACTTTCTTTTCTTGTATAGTATCTTCCCAGTAATACGCAGTGTAAGTTAAAAAGCTGCACATTAAGCAGAGGACCCAGAGTCACATGTGGTATGGAAGAGTTATATCCTAATGTTTGTGATGCAGGATGTGTTTCCTAACCTAAATTACTTTGGAGTTTGCCATGTAACGGCAATGGGACTGGGTTTTTTTGTGGTTTTACCCTGTGTTTTTCTCTAGTGCTTTTTTTGGTGTCTGAGTTTCTAGTTTCTAGCAGTGAGTTGTGTCTGAAAGAAAGTTAAAATCGAGCCATTCTCAGTGAAAAAGTAATAATAGTTCTCTTTATTGAAGAGAGATACTCTATTCCAGATACAGGATACTTCACTGATACTGTATTCAAGATAAAGAGAAATCCTGACTTAAATCCATGTCATTCCAGATTTATGGGTACACCTTGTGACTTACGTGAGATGTTCTCCGGTGGATAAACAACCATGAGTATGTGACAGAAAAGCAATGAAAATTTACACACGGGGAGCATTTGTGGATTAGTCTGAACTCAGAGAAGTTAATTTCAATGTTATTAACACAGAAGTAGGATATTTTCTTGCTACCTGTACACTTGCAAATTAAGTCAGTTTTTAACCAATGCCAATTCAAACAATTTATGGCAGGTGTATTTACCTTGTGAAATAATTCATCCTTGCAATGGCCTATGACTGTCGTTTCCACGGCTGGTGTAGATGGTTGCTGATACCTGTGGTGAACTAAATTCTAGTAGACTGGGTTCTCTTTGTGAATTTTAATGTAAAAGGGCTTGTTAAATTTTAAAATAGCCCACTTACAACATGCTTGTACTGTTTGTTATTAATACCTTAGCAGTATCTGGAAGATCTGTAGTCTGCCTTCCAAAAGCACATTTTCCTAGGACCCTGTGTTGCATTTCCTATGAAATGCACCAGTGGCTTTGCTGTGGCAGCTACTCTATGACAAAGGGCACTGTCATTCCCTGCTGTTCTGGGAGCAGTTGATTAGCAAGTATGATTGCGGATGTCCTAGAGTGATGAATAAGAAAATATTGCCTGAAATTTAAGTCTTCCTTTTCTCTGAAGTATGAAGAAAATATCTCATTTTCTCCAGTTAAATCTTGTGAGATATTTAATCCGTTGTCTGAAGTACTGCTTTTATTTAACAATATAAGACAGTGGGATGTATCTTGTGCTATTCTGAACTGTAGTTTCCATTTTGCCTCAGGATACTTTGTGACAACTCTGCCATTAATGTACTTTGCCATCAGAAAAGTGCTGAGTAAGCTTATGCTGCATCAGTGTCTTATTGTTACACACTATTCCACATCTGTCAGGCAGAAGAACATAACTAAGCTCCTGACAGAATGCTCAGGCAAGCAACTTTTTACAAGTGAAGCACTCATGATGATTTAATAAGGAGTTATATTCTCTGCTTTGAAACTCTATCTTTGTATATAAAAATTACATTTAAAATATGTCATGCTCTTCCAGGTGAACATCAGAATACCCTTTTGGAGGCCAATTCTTAACTGAGATATCAAATTTTTTCTTTATCTCATATGTCAATAATAAAAAGCAGAATTACCTGAATATTACAAGTGCTATTGTGAGTTAAATGCTGAATCTATCATTTTGAAAACCATGTCTCACATGATTTTAAATCCATTGTTCATAAAAATAGGTGAAAGTTTACTGTTGATAAAAAACTACAATGGGGGAACTGCCCATATTATATAATTTTATGAGGTATCAGATTTTCCAAGGAGCTATAAAACATTTAATCATGTAAAACAATTATATTCCCCTTCACTGCAAGGGAAATGCCTCTATTCCTAACATAGACTTTGTCCCAGGATTTTATAGCATCAAAAACATTAATGCATTGGCAGTAGGCCCTCAAAAGTACACTCTATGAAAGGGTTCTTTTGGGAATCACGTATATGCTAATCATGTAATAAATTCAGGAGTATTTTTAGGAGCTGCTATCACGAGCAGTTATTGCCATGACAGCATGTACTTAAATATTTTTAAAATTTGCACATTATAAAAATATTAATGATTTCTTATTATCTCTTAGCAGCCAAACTGTCTTAAGAGGGTCCAATAAATTTTTATAGAGGCTAACCAGATATATAGCATATACTTAGAATCTGGAACTGTAGATTTTTCAGTTCAGACTCTGTGAACTGCAAGTAATCAGCTTAATTTTTCTGTTTGCGTGCAGAAGAATTTTAAAATAAGATAGATACTGATATATAGTATAACATTTTGGCAAACCATATCATGTGACACAAAATACCTGTAGGCAGAAAGCATTCATATCATAAAATTAAAGAACAGAAAGACTGGGAAAGACTTTTTCCTTGTGTTTCCCTCCCCTCCCCCAGTAATATGAAAGCAGGCATTACTGAAAGAGAGATAATGACACTTCTCTAATTGCCAGCTTCAGTGTCACTGCTACCTGCAGCAGTGGAGGGAAAGGCTGACGTGTTGGGGCACAGCCCTGTGCTGATGCATTTACAGGGCTGGGCCAATGCAAGTGTCCAGCGCAGCACATTTCCCTTTCTGGCACAGCCACGCTGCCAGCTGCCAACTCATCCTATCCATTAGCAAAGCAGCTGAGCAAGCAGTCAATATCACTGTGACAAGCTGTCAGAAGAGAAGGAATTGAGCATGTTTCTAGTCTGGAAGGATTTGCCTGCTGCAGCAAGTGGCAGGCCTGGGAACTGCTTACCTTGCACTGGGCAAGCCCCAGCCCATCAGCTGTCCCTCTGCAGTGATGCTTCCAGTTAGGTGGCATTTCACTGTGCCTGTCTTATGCTGGAATGGGTTCCTGCCAGTCAGCAAAGCTACATGACCCAAGGTGACACTTCTGATGGAATACCATCCAGAATCAGAGTGCAGATACACCCCAAAGGAAGAAGGGCAGTAAAGAGGTTTTGTGACAGCCATGAGCTCCATTATAAAGTGAACTTTGCAGGTAGTGGGATTTATAAATGCAGATTCATAGAGAGATTCACTCTTGCCAACATTTTGTACTGCATAGATATTGTTACATTTCAGTGACACTGGGGTTAAATATATCCTGTCAGAAATATATCCTGTCAGAAATATTATGTGTGATTGATTAAAGCTACAGATATCTAACTTTATAAATAACCTCTTTTATTAAAATAAAATTTAGCAATTATATCTTGAAGTTATTAGTCACAAGGTGTTCATAAGAGCAAAAGTAATGTAAGCAAACACACAGACACAGACGTGCTTACATATGCTTTCGCAGAATATACCACAGTAACTACATGTAAGCTAAAAATTCTTAGAGGTAACTTTTTAATCAGCATTGAAATATAAAAATATTAGAAGGTGAGCTTTATCTGAGTTCCCCTCATCACTGAATAACACCATGGAGGGCAGGCATTTCCTGGCTTGCATGTGAAGCTGATCCTGACCATGCCCCACCAGGAGAGCCCATGAAGTGATCCCATCCTAACTGGGAATACAGTACTATATATACTATTCTTTTGAGAAAACCTGGTTTATTAAAAGAAAAGCTACTTCATGCTACCATTCCTCTTTTGTTTTGACTTTGAAGAAAACATTGCCTTCCATATCAATTTTAAATACCAATATCATCTGTACCTCAAATAAGTTGGGATAATACATACTGCTTCAATATTTTTGTGGAATACTTTGACCTCTTTATCACAAATGTCTTTTGTTTGGGCTTTATATTTTAAGTTTTGCACAACTGCTCCCATCTCCATGCTTTAATAACAATTCTGTGGATTTTTCCTTAACTCTTTAAGTGCTAGAATTTATTGCAAGGTTTTAGTACTGTGCAGTATTTCTTCTGATTTATATTTGGTTGACTGAGCTGCATATGCTACATTTCACACATAGTTTTTAATTGTTGCTCTGGATCATAGATGCCTAAGAAAGCTGATCACATACCCTTTCATAATTTAGTGTCTCTTTCAAAGTATTTACACTTTGGTTTAAATCCAGCATTTTGTAAATATGTTTTTCTTATTTATAGTCATAATATCAAACTTCAGTTCAAATGGCTTGTATCCAGTTGAAGGTATTCTTGGTCAGAAGTATCACAGAATCACTAAAATTGCAACTGCATTAGCAAAAGAGCTAATGAATATATCCCTCTCACTTTCTCGTCTGTCCTGAAGAAATTTTGCTTGCTGTATAGCACTGTATTTAAAAGAAACATAAACCCTAATGCACACTCTGAAGGAGGAAAAGGATCACTTATTAATAAGGAACTTTTTTTTTTTAATTAAGGTGCTCAGATATTCCAAAAGAAAATGTGGTCGTATTGTTCTACATGCATAAAAAATGTAGGAAAAAAGGATCTGTTCTCTGAGAATTACAACTGCTGTAGAAAGGAATTTAAAAATCTGTTTAGTCTCTGTGTGCTTTTCTCACATATATTTTCTATAGTTGATTCTAGAGGAAAATGAAACCTAAGCTGTACTTCTTTCTAACTTAAAAAAAAAAAAATGGGTTTTAGCCATAATCTCCTTTAGGTATACATACATTAGTTCAGTGGTAAAGCTAAAAAATGCAACAGTTAATATAAAGTGTTATCCAAAAAGTAAGAAATAAAAGCAAAGAAAGTTAAGCTAATAGAGGTTGAGCACCCTGAGGCCTTTTGCTTTGCTGTTATATATTTTTCTACAATACAACACTGCAGAGAAAATGCAATATGTAATCAGAACAGCTGTGCAAGGAATGAAGGCCAGGGCATGTTTTTTCTGAAAATGATGAGATTTCTGCCTGACTGGTAGTCATGTTGTGAAGCTTAATTAAAGTTTATGAAGCACGTCCAGATCTTTGGATAAAAGGCATAGTACAATGAACTCGGAAATTTGTTATTTCCACCACTAAAGTGTGAAAGACTAAAATGCAAATGCTTTTGTCTTGACATGCCACCTTTGGTTAGCATTAATTCTGCATGTGGATTTAACCACAAAGAAATGCATAGTGGCTTGTAATATTTTTGTTTTATTACCATTTATGTGAGAGACAGTATTTGTAGTGGTCTGAAATACTACAGTAACTTTATCTCTGAGTGTAAAATAATAATATTTTAATGCTAATAGTTTTCTTATCCCCTTCAAAGTGTGTCCTTGAAATAAATAATCGGTATAATTATTCAGCAAAAATTCATATTAGACTATAGCAAGCTCTCAGATGCAGTTTTGTAGTCATTTTAAATATTCCCATTTTCTTTTCTGGATAGATATATTTTCAAAGGCTTTTGCTGCAGGAAAGTTGTAAGAATTACACATGGCCATGACTGAAGCATGTTTGGTTATGTATTTAACAAATCATATAACTCAGAGTGTAACCAGGTTGTCCCATGTACATTAATCTGGCTGTGCAAACTCAGCAGATAACAAAAAGTTTTATGTGTTCAAGAATCCTGTGGCTGAGCATTTATTTTATATGACTCATTCCTTATGCAGACTTGTAAATACTTCATCTTGGAAATCACCCTATTCAATCGAGTCTACGTTTCATTATTGTTTAGGGAAATAAATGTTCTTGAAATTTAAGTATTTTCACTATATCTGGCTGCTTAAGGCAGTGGACGTGGCTGAAACCACTGCAATTTGATGTTACATTAATCTCTTAAGTAATTATAGATAATTCATTCCTAAGTAGAAGGTAAATCAGTGCTGAAGATAATCCATCTGAATACACTGGTTGAACAAATTTTATAAAATCCAGTAAAATAAAGTTGAATTTTCAGTAATCTCTTGATCTCTTATACCTGATACCATCATGATATTACAGTCCATGACTGTGACAATAAACTTACAAACTTCTCTTGGTGTCTTGTTGACTTATGTTAGTGAAAATCTAACAAAAATCTATAAATATTGGGCAGAGGAATTATCATTGTAGTCTTCTTACTTGCAGTTTTCTTATTATTTAATTATTGCAGTTTTAGTGTTTGTCCTGATGGGGAGTTTTCTGCTTTATTCACTTTTATCTTTAAGTTGTGGTAAGTCAAACTCCATGAATCACAAGTCTAGAACTGACCACTGGCTCTTGATTATTACATTATTTATTTTGGCTGTGTAACTTTCTATATAGTTACATTAATCTTTTCCTGTTAACTTATTTTTATTTTTGTGGGTTTCTATTAGTCTTCTTATGGAATTTTTAAACTAATAAATCAAATTAAACAAAAAAATGCAATCTTACTTGATCACCCATGTTTTCAGTTTTATCACTGGATAGTGTACAGTAATTTTAGTGTATGTAGTTTGTAAATAACCTTTATGAGAAAGTGGTGCTACCCCCACCATGTCTGTTATATGGGTTTATAAATTCTGTGTGTCCTGTTGTGTGACCCAAAAGTACCTCTGGGTTGCTGAAGACAGGATGTTGGATCTGGAGGCATATTGTTGAAAGTTGTCACTGTCCTGGGAAAGGGGTAGGTTGTTTGAATCTGTGAATGATAATGACTGAGATAATGGTGATTATCCAGAGATCTTTGTGAATAAACAAGTATTTATTGGCAATAACTGAACTGACTTGAGTTCAAGACTGGGTGAAACTTGCAGTCAGTACTGTCCAAACAATGTATGTTTGCTTTCAGAGAAGGGAAGAGAAGAGAGAGAGAGAGAGAGGGAAAGAGAAAAAGAGATAGCACAAAACATCAGTGTGAGAAGGAAAAAGAAAATACTAAACAACAATATAAAATAATTTTAATGAGAAAAACTCTGAATTTCCAATTCCTAGTCTTGTCCCACCAGACATATATACAAACCTTTAGTGTAATTCCTGTACATCGTGCTGCTCAGATACATGACTGCAGCATTAAGATGAGAAGTCCCTGTTCTCAGGATGCTTCATGAGCATTCCCTAAAGTCAGGTGCACTCTACTGTGCTGCAAACTTTCGTTTAAAGGATGGAAGCTTCACTTTTCATTTAATCCCATTATTAGTTGTACTGAAGTCAGGCATAACCATGAGGGGTAGGGAAGTTCACTTCTACTTTTTCCTTAAGATCTCCAATACTCTCATGTTCATGTATTTCACATTAGTAAGCTTTTCCATAAATCTGTTGGTGTAGCTACTTCTAAGCCTTTTCTGTTTTGCTGTATCTTCCCTTGGTTCCCTGTAAAGTCAGAGCACAGAGAGTCTCCAGTCAAGTGACTCCAAGCAGATGCCTGATGAAGGTGTCTTAGGTTAGGGTGAGTAAATAAGGCCAAAATTACAAAGTTTTTCCTCCCTAGACCTTGCTCTGTTAGCAGATACCACCCTCGGAAGTTCTCTCACAGTGACAGAATGTCAAGGTGAGTTTCCTAAGCAACATAAATCAGAAGCTTATCTAACTACACTCATTTATCGCAGCCGAGATTGTGGTCTTTCATCTTTACTTTCATGCTCTCTTCTTTCTCTTTCCTTTAGAATCAATAAATGAGCTTGGAGAAATTTCTGCCTTACTTAGCAAGTGTACTTTCTGCAAGTGATTAAGACTAATCAAGGTGTAAATCAAAATCTAAATGAAACATTTAAAACAAATGGCCAAAGATCATAAAAAATGTCCACAGTCCTGTTAACAGTGTCTGCATGTACTTTTACATGCCAGGAAACAGAGTATACTGAAGTTACACCACCACAATAAAAAAAAATTAAAGTCAAAGAGCCCCTCAGTGACAAATCTGATGCTTCTGATCAAACTTCTAAGTGAATCTTTTGATCTCTTATTTTGTACTGTGCCTTGATTTAGATTCTTCCCTAAAGCTTTCCTTGGTTCAGTATTTTTGTCTTACCCTTTCAGGAGTCCTTAGGATCAATGGTGCCATTAGTTCTGTATTTGTTTTCATTCTCTTATTTTATTGTGTTTTCTTCCCAGTGTTTGTCTTCTCATATTATTTGCCATTTCCAGCATTTGCCTTATTTTACTATCTGACGCTTGTTAGGCGGCTTATATTTCCAGTACTTGTCATTTCCTTTTGCATTTAATTTCAATATTTGTGACATGCCTTTTATTTTCTTCCCATGACTCAGAGCTCACTTGCTCCCAGTGCTTCTGCAAAGGGCTACAGAATAGATTCATAGATAATGTGTAAGCTTGCAAAGTCCAGAGAGGTGGCTCTCATTAACATGCCTTCTTGATTTTAACTGAAAGGCAGAGGGGAACAGAATAATTGAATGCATTAGACAAGGCATCTTTCTGACTTTGACTAGCAACATATTATTGACATTGGAGAATATTTTTTGTTACATTTCTCAGTCACACCAGAAATACCTAGTAAGTATTTGATATTTGAATATTCTCAGTACTGATTTTCAAAACAGTCATAATGCCATTATTAAGGAAAGGGCACATTTGTAAATACTTTCTCCATTGTGCATATTTCCACAAGGAGTCCAGCTAAAGCATACAAAACTTTCTGTTTGTTTGAAAGAGAAAATGATAGGGATCCTTATGTATAAATAACTTTTGAGTGTATTACTATACATTGTGCTGCTTCAAAGGCATGTTGGGCAATGCTTCAGAAGTATATTATATGTTTTGTGCTTCTCCTTATGAATTTGCAGTTAATCCCAAAATGAAAAGAAGCATGGAAGAGGAGAATTTACAATGAAAAATACCTATATGAGTATCTTATAAAAATCCTCAGCTCTTATATAGTATTTTATTAAGCATCCATTACATTATATATTTAATAGGCAGAGGCAGACCAAGGACTGCGTTAGTGAAGAGCAGGAAGATGTAGCCATTCTCAGTGTTGTTGGGGATCCAATCTTCTGGATGGTACAGGCAGTAATTAGCTGTGAACCACACAAAGAAAGAAGATGGATTTGGATGCTCAAAGGTATACTGTGCAGGATTTCAGTTTCCTAGCTGATTAGTGTGCTAGTTTCCCCATATTGGTGCTTTATTTCAGTGTCTCAGGAGGGAGATGTCTGACAGCTCAAGCCAGTAGCCTACTGCTACCTCTCCCAGCATGGCTGCTTCTATGGATCCCCTGCATTCTTCAATTCTTCTTTCCCTTGAAGTCTTTTCCTTTATTTTGTTTCCTTTGGTACAGAAAGTGAGCAATGATCCACTTCTAATGTACTGGATGATCTAGTTCCTTTGCATTTTAAAATGCTTGAATTTGCACTCTCTCCACTTGAAGTATTTATTCTTAAGTCAAAAAACAGGAGCAACCTGCAGTCCTGGGAGGATACATGCCTGAACTCCGGAACATCTGCTGTTTTCCTGCTCTCCTACTTAGAAGTAAAATGTCAAGCTGCTGGGCCCTATACCTAGTGTCATTTTGACATATTTATTCTTACTTCATATCCAGTAAATTTTCTAAGTATCAGTAGATGTCACTGCAGTCAAAAGAAAGTTCCTAGGGAATTTTCACTATGAATAAAATTGCTTTCCTAACAAAATACAAATGATAAAACATTGTTATTTCTAGTACTACTCCCAAATTTTTTTATTTGGCAGATCAAACCCTTGAAAGGATGAAGTATGCCTTCAGGATTTAGGTCCAAGTTATTAACTTATTCTGAAAGTCGAGTGGTTAGAAATTTCTCAGCAAAATGTGTTTTCATTGGAAAGAAGAAAGTGATTAATTGAAATACTTTGTTGAAGTGTGATGGTTTCATGAAAAAGTTGTTATAAAAAAATAATCCATAATTTCTCTAGTGTAGAGTTGAGTGTTCGACATTGGCAAAGTAGATCCAAGGCCAAAATTCTTCAAGCTGCTTTGATTAGGGATAGAGAGGACTTGATAATGTGAGTAATTCTCTCTTAATAATCAGTACTTGAACCCATCTTGAGGAACAGGAGAAAAGGAGAAACCACATGATAGATGAGGTACAAGAGCATCTTTCCCTTCAACTCTGACTGTGATACCTTTGGAGGGAAGAACAATTTATGAAGAAGGATAATGTCATAGGTAAGGCTGAGGACTGTGTGTTCAGGTTCTTTTTGTGTTTCTGCCAGTGAATTTTTATTTGATATGGAGAACTTAATACCTCAATGCTACATTTTTCTTACAATGTGGATAATACCTAACTCAAGGAATCCATGAAGATGAATTTATTAACTTTTTAAAAGGAGCACGTGAGTGCACAACATTACAGATTCTCCTACCTATGCGTTACAGAGTGTTGTGTTAAGCTCAGTAAAACAACTTTTCCATTTTCCCTCGTGATCTTTTTTCTGTTTTGGTGTGTGTGTGTGTGGGTATAATACACTGAAATAGCATTAGGACTTTTTAAAATTGGTAGTAAAAAAGGCAGACCTATCTATTCCATATTACATAATATCTTGACAACTAGCACGCTAAAAATCTAGAACTCTGTTAAAGGCTTTGTGCTGTCCAAATATACCAAAGGATCTGAACTCGTGTCTTTCTTTCACATTTCAGCTGATGTGTTTTTCTTTCTGTAGGCTATTGCTGAAGCAGATATTTGAACCCTAGAATGGTAGATTTTAATCAAATGCCTCAATCATGTTATTGAGTAAATCTGTGCTTCAGTCTTTCCTACTGCAGATACTCCACTTCACATGGATAACTGCATTATCTGTTTGGCAGGAGCATAAGGAAAAATGACTTAATAGTCCAGAAAGCAGAAAACCTGCTGGGTGTGTGGGTGTGTGAGTTTCAGATTCATGGACTGAAATACACAAAGCAAGAACGTCATGGTTGGATTCTTACTTCCCACGTACCTGCCTGAAACCCTTTTAAGGTCAGTGAACATCTGTCTTCTGTCTGAATTTGACCAGTTAAGCTTTGTTCTTTAAAAGTCAAGTAAGTGCTTCTCAGCAATGCTTTTCTATTTGGACACCTCAACAGTTTCTGACAATTATTTAATCACAAAATTATCTGCCAGTTTTACTTCAAACAAACCTGTTTGCAATACAAAAGCTCAATGGTAGAACATATCAGGAGTGACTTGCTGAACAAAAAGAACATTTGTTTAACTAATTCTCTCTGTTGCCCAATATCATCCAGGTTAGAAATTCTGCTATGTGGGCTGAGGGTAATCATAGAATCACATTAAACATTAAAACCAAAGAATGCATCATTTTTGCCTGACAGTGTATTTTCATGCACAGCCTGCACTTTCCTCTAGGGACCTGATTTTCAGCTAGAGGAAATGAACCATACTCATTGCAGCAGAGAAATTGCTGAGTGGAAAGTGATATGTTCCATGGACAGGGACGTGGCTTTTGTTGGCCGTGCTTTACTGTGTTACGTGCCTCACAATGCAGTGGTGTAAGAATGTAGTCACAGAGGGAAGAAAAGCATTATACAAAGCATGGAGCAGTTGTGGGTTTCATACAGGTGAACATTTGACTATTTCTTAAATGTAAATAGTATTTGTATTTGCTGTGAAATTGCACTGTTGTCAGGCTTGGGCTAATACAGGAAAAGGGACAATGTGAAATACACCCAGTATTGACAAAAGTGAAAAAAAAGATGTTACTGCAGAGATGAGTAGGTGTAAAAACTGATACAGTGCTGAGGGTGAGACTTTGCTTCAACAGCTGCCAAGATGTTGGTGTTGGAAGGTGTTGGAAAAGCACTGGAACTACAAAATCTGTATTTGGCTATGTACCATCTCCTGTCTTCTCAGCAGAAGGAATCTCTGCTCCTGTCAATGCAAAATAGGCCCTGCGCTGGTTCTGAGACAAAACAACACCACTGAATAACAATCAAAATCACTGAAAAAACCCAACTCAAAAAAGTGAGTGGAGAGTTTACCTGGAGGCTGTTCCACAATTACTTGAAGTCATCAGAAAGACTTTCACAGAATTCAGCAGGTGTTCAATCAGGACCTTAACAGAAAAGAAGATATTGCTCTCTTTTATGGGCTACTGTAAAAGCAGAGCAAAAGAATGTAAGAGTTATTTGGTTATAATCTCTTAATAATAGTATATTTGCAGTGCAGAAGACTGGGAATTTAGTCTCACCAATGTGAATGCCCTGAAGATACTGCTGGGTAGACAGTATAGATATAGTATAGCACACACATGTATGGACCATATTGTTATAGTTTGGATGAAGACCAAGTTTGTGAAATCCCTCACAGACTTTTTGTAAGAAAAAACTAAATGAACCTCTGGAATAAAGTATATAATCTTTGCACCCATACTACTCCCTGATCTGAATGTGTCTTTAGAGGAGGTTACTTGCTTGGAATTGAATCCAGTGGTTCTTACCCTTTTAAAAGAGTTATGGGATATCAGATGCATGCATGCTAAGCTGGGATTGCTTCAACAAGCCTGAGTAATGTCTCTACCTGTTGTTCTGCTCTTGGGAGCTGTGAGCAAGAAGAGTGGGTGACTCAACAGCCTTTTCAAGCTACTGTTTGCAGTAACACAGCATGCCATAAGAAAACAGCAATAAAAAGATCCATAGTCTATACACTGTAATCTTCCTTAACACAATTCAGTACTGTCCAGCTGTCAGCCAAACACAACTGTCTTCTTCAGACTTCCTCTGCCCCACCTCTGTATCAGAGGAAGTTGCAACAGTTTTATGACTGAACTTTAGCCCCGAGTTCAGTCATCAACAAACCTGCTGACATGCTAAATTGGTGTCCAAATTGTTTGGCATATCAACAACCACAAAGCCCAGACTTATGGATTCAGTCAGGGTCTCCATCTCAATTCAGCACCAGAAAGCAAGAACCTGAGGTTCTTGCTGGGCTTCAATGAGCACTTCTAGCCCATTTCAGGTCAAGAGTCAAGAGAGCTTTTGACTACACTTCAAGGTGGCTTAAAATCTTGCAGAGCAGAAAGAAATGTTCTGGGCCCCTCAGTTCAGAAGAGACATTGAAGTGCTTGAGCAGGTTCAGAGAAGGGCAATGAAACTGGTGAAGGGTCTGGAGTACAAGTCTGATGAGCAATCACTGATGGAGCTGGGGTTGTTTAGCCTGGAGAAAAAGAGACTCAGGGAAGACCTTACCACTCTCCACAACTACTTGAAAGGAGGTTGTAGCCACGTGAGGGTCAGCCTCTTCTTCCAAGCAATGAGTAACAGGATGAGAGGAGTCTTAATGTGCACAAGGAGAGGTTTAAATTGGACGTTAGGAGGACTTCCTTTGCAGACAGTGTGATTAGACATTGTAAGGGGCAGCCCAAAGAGGTTGTGGAGTCACCATCCTTGGAGGTGTTTAAGGAAAGACTGGATGTGGCACTCAGTGCCATGGTCTAGTTGACATGGTAGTGTTCAGTCATAGGTTGAACTAAATCTCAGAGGTCTTTTTCAACCTAATTGGTTCTGTGATTCTGTAATTCGTACCTGTGTACACTCATTTCAGCTCCAGCAGCCTCTATTCCCAATGATAGGGCAATAAACTAAAATATGAGAAGAGATACCTAGTGTAATTCCTGCTTCCTTTAATATATTCCTACATTCTGTAGCTAGCTTGTTGATTTTGGCTTGGTTCATATGGAGTCAGCTACCGGGTCTCAGGTGGCAGCTGTGACTAATGACTGAGATACTGGAAAGAATAACTACATCTCTCTGTAGCAGGATCCTGATCTGCTTCCTCATGCCCAGGTGAGGAGGATGCTAGATCAGTGTCAT
>JAWWMO010000083.1:125880525-125912922 GCA_035047845.1 Dendrocincla fuliginosa | reverse complement strand
CCCAGATTTCTCCCAAGAGAACTTCTGAATATGAAGACTGAGATCTTGAGACACCAGTTTTCATTCTACCTGGCCATTTATACTTGTCTCCTCATAACCACATAACAGTCTCTGGTAAAAAATCTGAATACTCAGATGGCACATACAGTTCTCACAGCTTAATATAGTACAAGTTACATTTTCTGAGCATAAAGCTATTTTATATTTAGTTGTGTGGATGCTTTCAAATATAAAACTGTGGCAACACACCTTCCTGAAAATTTTTCAAGTATATCCAATATGTATATGACTTTTATTAAAACAAAATAAAAATTAAAAATCCTTCACATTGAAATGCTTCCTGAAAAGAATGAGACTACAGCAGAGACACTGAGCATCTAAAATAAAATACCATCTATTTATTCTGACACATGGAAACAGATGTCCAGGAGCTAGCAAATCAGTGTAAAAATACATACTCCTAGCACTCATAGAAAATTCAGGGCAGTATAATGTAAGTTCTTCCAGCATTCAGTATTGACTATTACGCTAATATGGACATAAAAATAGAAGCATATGGCTGGAAGAGGCAGTCTAGGTCATGATCTGTAGACAGTCTGATTCATCTAGTTTAGAACACCCTGAGCTGTGGGTAACCACGGAAAAATCTCTGGTTCCAAAGGCAATAGAGACTCCACAGACAATTAATACTGCAAAACATCTCCATCACCCTGCACCGAATTTATAGTTTTACACAGTCTAAGTGTCACAGCTGTACCATGGGAAGCATGAATGAGAAGCTGAGAACGACTCCATTCTTTGTAGTAGCATAGTACATGATAAACAAAACTCACTCAAAGACTGACTACTTTTGTCTCTATATAGAAAGAGGAAAAAGACCTTTCAAGTCAAACTTGGGAGAAAAAACCCTCTCTTGATCAACAGCTTCTTTAACCCTGAGTATCACCTAGAAGCTCTATAACGTACTATGACCCTCAAATGTATCTTGTGAACTGCAGTTACAGTGAACATTTTTTAACTTCAAAATGGAAAGTAAAGCCTGCCTCCCCTAGAAACTAGAGCATTCACCTGGGCAAATCCTCCTTAGCCTCCAAATATGACAAGTAAAAAGTCTTGAGAATGCTTTATAAATTCAATACAGGCCCATAAATGTCCAGGTACTTAAGGTATGTTTCTGCCTCTATAGCACAAGACATATCTAAGACTGATTATATCTCTAATGTATCATATCTGTACACATGCTCACAGCCTGACTCAGAAGCTTAAACATGGTCACCTCATGCCATTTGAGATGCAATAACCTAGCTCTAGAATATACACGTCTGGTAAATGCTACCCAGACCTTGTAGAAGATCTTTTCTAGACTGGCAGCTGCAGGCCAGGAGTGGTGTCTGAGGACACGGCACTACTTGCTGCTGTCTAGGGGACTGAAGTGAGCCAGCCAGATTCCTTTTCTTACTCTGTTATGCACCTCTTTCCACACATTACTGGAGTTCATCTTAAAACAGTTTTGGCTTCACTTTCTCCCATAGCCAATGTATATACTGTCAAAATTTTGCTCCTCAGATACAGGAATTTCCAGAATAGATTTATTCATGATCAATTTACAGTAATTTGATTTTATGTTAATGTGTATATTTAGCTTGAAGCATTCTATTCCTACAAAACCATATTTCTAGAGTCGTCACATCCTCTTCCATCTCTTTTTTTGCTTGGCTAAACAACCCAAGCTCTGCAAGGTCTCATTATAAGTCTTCTTCTTTACTTAATCATTGCTATAGATTGCTTCTCTTCCAGTTCAATTTTGTCTTTTTGACCATAGGTGACCACCCAGTACATGGTATTTCAAGTGACATCTTTAGCAATGCCTTGTTGCAATGGCACTTCTACAATTCCCCACCTCATATTAGCATCATGCTGTGGGCCTTTTAGCATAGATGACCACTCAACTCTGGAAACATTTTATAAATGTTGGACATTTAAAAGTAATAAACCTGAGGAATAAAACATTTAACTTACAATTTCCTAAGAGCTAGGAAGGTCAATGCAGGATTTTTATGCAGGCAGGAAGTTTAGCAAGGGCGGTTTCTTTTGTCTTTTGGTTCACTTCCCTGTTTCCTCACATGCTGCCAAAGAGATTTTCCGTCAGTGCTTTGCCATTTCACCGTAAACAGCCTTTGGTTGTTCAAGTTCTCTGTACAGCTTTAATTGAGGACTTTCTTTTCCCACTTTTTGTTTTGTTTTGTTTTGTTAATAAGACAGGTTTGTCTTCATAATGTATTTTTTTATCCCTTATCTACAGACAGCATAATTTGCTGGTACATATCTCTTGTAGGTCAATTGCCTCAAGGCACTGATGTCAAGGTCTAAGACCATTATCAAACTACCAACAGACTCTAGAGAGAAAGAGCTATCAGAGTATGCCATAAACCCATGTCAGTTTAAATGATGCATTCATGTATGATATGTGATTTATGTTACAATGTGACAGAGACAGAAATCCTGCTCTGCAAAATGTAATCAAAACACCTACCTCGCTTATGAAAACACAATGGTTCACTAAAGACTGTCAGGAAATAAAGTTTATCTTTATAAAACAGAGATGTCTGTACTTAAGGGATATTATAAATGAAATTTTAAACTCAGTAAAGATCAACGACTAGGAAAGGAATATATACAAACTCTTTCCTGTCACTAAATGCTTATGAAATCACAACAGGTCATCTGAACTGGAAAGGGCTTATTTCTTACACTATCTGCATTTAGGTACTGGAATGTGAAATGGTTTTTCATTTCAAGTTAAAAAAGCTACTTGCGAAGTGGAAAAAGCAGGAATAAGTTCAAGCTAGTATAAATTGGTCACCTATCTTTCGAAGCACACAAACATGAAACAGACTAAAATAGACAGGAGTGCTAAGTCAGAAATGTAGGCAAGCTCACTATCAGTGTTACTGTGCTCTACCCCAGGATGAGTATCCCTGTTGTGCAGAGAATATCAGTGAAAGCTTTTGCCCTTTCCTCCTGCTTTGCTTCTGGAGATATCCACATTCCCTAATGCCCCATTCAGTACCTACAAACTCTATTACTTTACTCTTTCTTTATTTGCAATGCTGTCGTTCTAGCCTCAGTTGTATTATTTTCTTGACCAGCTCTGCAGAGTCTGTCATTATCATCTGTCCCACATTAACCTGTATGAAACTTTCCCGGGTTAAGAGCAACTGAAGAGGCTTTGGCTTCTATACGTCTCATAGCATAGGAATATACAAGTGGATGATATTATTTTTCTCCATAGATAAAGAAAGAACTTCAGAAGAAGTAATTTCTGCTACTTGCATTGCAGTGATGAACTTCAGTTTCTCTTTTAAACGGAAAGTGTGAATATTTCTGTGGGAGTGAAGAATCTGCTATTCAGCCCAAGAAAGGAAATAGTAAAGCTGATACTAACAAAACTATTTTGTGATGGTGACATAGAACAAGAGCAACTCATGAATAATATATTTTTGTGGACCTCGTAGTCAGGATATTGACAAAATGTCTCCAATATTTCTGTCACCTAACAGCATTCCTTAGACTGCATTCAGTTATAGACTTCATCACCTACTGTGGAAGTGCAAGGGGCTGAAGCATATCTTCCCCATTCCCTAATTGCTGCCTCTGACATCCCTGTGGAGGTTTTCAAAAACCTTCTCTTCTGGACTTGACTATTATAAGACTTGTTGATGCATGCACAACATTCACCTCAAGCCCTGCCCCCTGTGAATTTGGCTCCCGGCTGGAATCCTGGCAGACAGCAACCTGTCAGCAGTTTAATGGAAGAATCCTGCCATCATCTGTTTCAAGCTCTCTGAACAGGAAAACGAGACAAGGGTTTCGTATTTCAAAGAACAATACAGCTCAGGGATGGTTTTTTAAATTGAAATTCTGGCTGCGAGAGTCATTAAATATAGTTCTGCTTCTCTTCTAGACTGTGAGATCAAACAGCACAGGCAAAAGAATATTTGCTGAGCTACAGTACATGTACAATTTTTGCAGATTGGTTGGCTTCATTCTGCAACCTACTATAAAAAGGACATAAAAATATCATTGACATGTCTGGTTTTGTGCTGGAAAAATCCTATGCTAAAACATTTTTTTCCCCAAACTGTTTCTGAACATTTTGTTCATTGATATTCAGGCTCTGAAATTTGTTTTTCTGGAGTCTCTTTATGGGTGATCAGAGTGATTACATGGTTTGAAAATTTTTTCAGTTTAACTTAGTGTACAGTATTTGATTTGAGGGATCTGATAGAAAAATTATTAATTTTCACCATAATACAGTCTTGCAATGTAAAAAAATTGGTCTTGCAATGGTGAAAAAAGCCCATAAAAAGTTATGCATAATGTAGAAGCATTCAAGACCATAAGCCAGAAATCTTGACTCTGTGCTCACCACAGAAGCAAAACTTTCACTAGATTCATTAGAGCATTGTCTTTCACCTTAGGATAGAACTCACATTACAAACCTGCCCCCTGGCCTACTCATGATCTATAAAAGGCAGACAGTTTATATCCAGTTTATCATATGTCAGCTTCACAAACTCCAAAATACAGAAGCAGCCAGCTTAATGCTGCAGGGTATACCTAAACTGAAAATTATTTAAATTTACAAATGTTTACACCATTATTTCTTCACTTTAAGACATTATTTATTTTGTTTGCAATAAAAGAAATCTTCAAACTAATAGAATGCTGAATGCTTTCTCCACAAATAATCTGAGGATTAATGAGGAAATATTAAAAAATGCAAGATGTGGATTTACATAAAATAATTTACATAAAATATACCAAAAAAATGCAAATTTTTGAGACATGGGACTGTCAAGTGGGAAGGACAAATTCCTCCATATCAAAATGGACGAATCATAATAAATAGGTATGGAATCTGGTAAGAAACATGCAGAATCATGTCATCATAGCACAAATCCTAAGAGACTATCTACTGTACCACACAGAAAAAACCTCTGGATCATAGGAATTGATCAGTAAAGTAGTTTGGTGAATTTCACCCGATCCATTGGAATGGAGCATTGCAAGGACTCTTGCAACAAAGATTTGTGGCACCATTTAGTCAGGACTGACTATCCTTTCTGAGATGTTTGATTCCCTGTGTGAGTGCTACGCTATGCAAAGATCCTATGAATTGCTTCCTAAGCAGCACAGTGTGTAACAGCTGACAGGAAGGAAAAGTAAGTATTTAAAATCTTAATGTAAATACTAACACATTTATTCAGCTCTTTAGGTGAAGCTGGTATTTTGGTATTGCTAGCTCTTTGTACCTCTTCACAAAGAAGTAGAATCATAGAATCAGAGAATCACAGAACGGATTGTTTTGGAAGGGACTTGCGATGGACAGGAACAGCTTCAGCTACATCACATTGCTCAAATCCATCCAACCTGACCTTGAACATTTCCAGGCACTGAACATTCACAGCTTCTCTATGCAACTTGTTCCAGTGCCTCATCACACTCACTGTAAAGAATTTATGCTTTATATCCATATATATATATATACCCTCTTTCAGTTTACAGCTGTTGCCCCTTATACTGTAATTTCAGGACCTGGCAAAAATTCTTTCCCTATCTTTTTTATAAGCCTCCTTTAAATATTGAAAGGCTGCATTATAGTCTCCCCAGAGACTTCTTCAGGCTAAACGTGGAAGCTTAAATACCCTCTAGAAATGTAAAAAAAGTCCTACTACTATATTCCACAAAGATGTGATAGAAAAATCTGTCTTGCTGCAATGTGCTGAACTGTGGAATGAACTTCCTAGGAATGATACAGACATACATGACCAAGGACAGCTGTTCTGACTCACTTGAAGCTCAGATGAGTCCTCACAGCATGACTCACTCTAGGTTAGGCTAGTTTTACCAGAGCAATTCAAGCGAGGAGTTAAGCCTCTGCAATGGAAATGTACATGTAGAAAAAGCCCTTCTAAATGAAATTGCAATATCATAGCTGGGAAGTCCAATGATTTTAAGAACTAAATGTAAGCAAATTAGTTTTTCTACAATGTCAGAGTTTTCTATCAGAAATTTAGATCTTAATAAATTCTAAGCCTGGTGTCTGATGTTGAGCCCTCACACTCCTTTAGGCTCCAGGTTCACTTTGCCCTGAACCATTACTGTTAGCTAGGTAGAGTTTTTTCACCTCTAGGTCTTTCAAAAATGAGCTTTTAAAAATGCTGAACCACCTGCTAAAGAGTAGTGGGTAGATCCTGTTTTTCTTTGTAGGACTTTGTAACCAATGCATAATAAAAGTTGTCTTTCTGAGATTGTGTGTAGCAGCTGGATAGAAGATCAGAGCTGCTACTGGAGCAATGCCATCTACACAGGGTGAGAAAGTAGACTTGGCAAAGGGCTCTGGCTGTACCAAATGGGTCCCACTGGCAGATGAAACTTTAGCAAACTGTCTGAGTTACCTTATTATGCATCTGCTCCTCATACTTTATCAAGGCACCCAGGGCATTGGTTAGTCTGACAGAGCTGTGAGATTCAAGTTAAACTACACTCCATGCCAGCACTGTATATGGTGAAATAAAAAGTTCTTCTTCTCCTTTATGGGATTATTATGAGATTTAAATTTATGCATTATTAGAATTTGGTTTTCAGATAGTGTTGCTGTTTTAATGGGTTCACTGAGTAGTTTTCATGTACATTCTACTCTCAAAGTCTTTATACAGCGTAAACAATAAGAATGGCATTGATAATGGAAGCTTTGCAGTAATTACTGTCTGAATATGTTTACATTTTGAGAAGAGACTGTTTCTAGTGAAATTTTCTCAGTGTTGTTTGGCGTTTTATTTTTCTTTTTAATGTCTTTCCTGCATTTTAAAGCTTAATAGGTTAATTTTCTGAGTCAATAATCCACCTTTGCACTTGTGAGGTTGCGTGCTAAGTAAACTCATTTGCATTAAATATGGTGACATTTTAACAAAGTTTGGCTGCAAGGTTTGTTCAGTACTTTTGCCAAGCAGCAGTATGCATAGCTAGAAGAATTCTTAAAAATACTTTGTTATATTTTTCTTTCAGTGCCATGGACACCTCTCCAGCTGTTCTTTCCACTGTTGCCTTGCAGAGTGAAGCAACTCTATTGGTTTGTTGCCTTGACTCATTTATTTAGAGAAATCAAGACATCCTTGAGGCATAGAATGGTCATAGAAGTGCACTTTGCATGCCTGTCCACTGCTTCTCCTCCTAACAGCCTAAATCATCATAGCAGGTACATCCCTCCACATCAATTACAGAGCACTTGAACTCTCTCAGTCCATACCTTTGCTGTGGTCTCCCAGACCTTGAAGCTTCTGTTGCTCATCCCTCCTAAATGAGTTGCTCCGGTCATTGCAGTGCGTCTTACCACATGGCCCAACGTGCAATCAATTTTCAAAGCAGCAACTCTTGCAGGTTGCATGGAGTTTAAAGCAGCCAAGGGCCAGTTCATTCCTGGCTGCTCTGTATGTTGCTTTGGCTGTGATCAAGATCATACCTGGCCTCAGTGTTTCCTGGGAGTGAGATGGATTCACCAATATGTGTGTCAGGGTGAGCTGGCAAAAGAATGTTAACTGGTGTTGAAGTGGTGCCAGGGAGCAGATAAATGAGCAAGGGGGCAGCTGGCAAGTATTAGACCCTCCATGTAAAAAGAATAGACTTCAAATAGACGTCAGTGTTTGCAAGTCTGAAAAGAGAGTGTGAAGAGATGAAGAAGACTTTAATCAAATCAAGAACAGGTGACAGTGCTCAGGGAAAATGGCATCAACAAAAGGGAGCAGAACTTAGTACACGTAACTTTTTTGTTAGAGAGATCAAGAAGCAGCTACTGGCTGAAAAGGAATGAGTCACCTCCATCATAACATTGATGCATGGCAGAGTGTGCATATAAAGAAGTCCTAATGTCATGGATGTCCAACGGTAGTCAGTATGACCTTTTTCCCTAACATTACCTAAGTTACATTAAAATGTAACTTACATTAAAATGTAAGTAATAACTTATTTCCTAGAGATTGTCAGAAAAATGGGTCAGCTGTTTGTGAGCATGATGACTTGTTCTTTGGGTGCAGATAGGATGTATAGGGATAGAACCAGTTCTAGTTGATGACTTAACTTAACCATTAAAATTTAGGGATTTTTGACAGGACATTAAAACCCTGAAGTACGTTAATTTTATACTTGAAAGATCGAACGTATAGAAAAAGAGAGTTCCAAATTTTGTTAAACATGAGGGCAGATATTATTTGTGAATTTCTAGCTCCGAATATTCTGTGATTAAATGATTTCAACTCAGAATATTCTGTTATGCTGTGATTAAATGAATTCAACTCAGAATATTCTGTGATTAAGTGAATCTTCACTAAGAAATTAAATAAGGTCTCCCCTTGCATTTAATAAAATTTGGAACTCTCCTCTTCTACACATTTGATCTTTCGAGTATCAATAACTATAAAACAGACTGCAGGTAGGGGTCTGTGGGTCCTTTTTTGAAAAGTGACAGTCATGAGATCTGTCCAGAACTAGCAAAGAGGCCAGGATGAATGGGGCAAATATTATTAGTCAAATCATCTAAGACTAGGGTAAGTGGGCAAATCCAAGAAGCTGATGGTGGAAGATGAGCTGTCTGGGTGAGAGTCTGATTATGTTGATGAATTATGTTAAATGGTACTGTGTCTCTTGATTGTTTGTGTGGCCAGAAGTTTTCCAGATGCTGAGGAAGTATCATGGTGGTTGGCATCTGGGGTGTGAATTAGCATGTTAAAAAACTATGAAGTCAGTTGCATTGAAAAGATCAAGGACTTGCAACTGCAGACTTGAAGTCTTATTGTGTAAAAACCAATTTATATTCTGAACTCTAGGGGAAATTTTGGGGTAGGGCTCTGGATCCCACTGGATGAATAAAAACCACAAAGCAAATCACAGGAGTAAGAATACACCCTACCAGGAGCAGGAAAATGTCCTGCTCAGCAATGCAATTATGTTTAGGAGATCAAGAAGTATGGGGATAATGTGAGACATGCCAAAAGACAGCCTGAGCCAGACTTTGTAAAGAAAATTAAACAAATAGCAAAAGGTTATTCAGCTGTATAAATAAAAAGAACACAGGAAAGCATAAGTGAGTCCACTACACAATAATGACAGAGCAGAGATTAAAGATAATCTTGTCATGTTCCCAAAAGTAAACGAATACAAAGAACAAACTGATGCCCTTGGAGTCTTAATGAGAGCAATTTCTTCTGTAGGCTGGTGTTCATTAGCTGTCGTTGGTAGAAGAGTCAAAAACCTGATGTTTCTGTCAACACAAGTCTTACATAGACTCCAGTGAGATGTTTATCAATCATTCGTAACTGTAATTTGTTATCAGCACAATATTGAGTAATATTGACATGAAAAGCTATCATTAGCGTGACAGATAAATGGCTCAATTGCAACTGTGTAAGAAGAAGTGAAACTGTTGGATTGAGGGGTATTGACTACGTGTGTATTGTAGCTTTGGCAAAATCATACAAACTACAGCTGTTTTGGCAGTGAATGAATAAATAACGACTAACAATGTAAATAATATATGGATTCTGAACCTGGATCTCTCTTTTCACCTCTGGTTGCCTTTGTCTGACAGTGTTGCAGTATGGCAGATTAAGATGTGAGGCTAAACAGAGTGTTCTTATTTACTGAGTTTGCAAATTTTTCTGAGTGGGGCAGCATTGCATTTTCCAATATTCAGTGTCAAATACTTCTAAAGTATTATGTATTTTGCTTCGGCAGTGCTTGCTAACTCCTTCCTGCAGTTTTTCAGTTGCATAGATACTGAACTGACACAATCAAGTTTGCCTTGTAGCACACTTCGTATAGCAGCAATTTTCAATGTTGAATCAAGTTCCTTTCATGTAGATAGTTTGAAAGGAGCATTGTTAAAACTGACATGGTGGTTTCTGTTACCTGGACATAGGGAAGCAGCCATATAGTTATAGGGAAGAAAGATTAAGAATACTTTGAAAATTCTTTTGTACTTCTTTGTGAAGATGATTTACTGTCTTCAATGCCTAGTTTCCTACACATTGAATCAATATCCAGTTCTGAATGTGAAGGACTGTTGCCTTACACACAAGAGCCTGTGTCTCAAAACCTGGCCTTAACACAGTTGAAGTGAACTAAAAAATTTCTTCTATTTACACCAGCACATTTTTTGATCTTTCTAGAGATCAGACATATAACATGGGGGGAGAGAAATTACAGTATCCAGTTCTCAGATGGAGTTACTGGGATATAAGAGGTTAAATATATGCCTGGGTCTTTACTATTATGTTTTTTCTGCTAAGATGACTTCATGTCCAGTCCAGGATCCTGTGCCCACATCCCTGCGCTCAAGTAACACGGTGTTTTTAATTCAAAATAGTTGACTGTTTAATAGTATAGGCACAAATGCACAAGCACTGAAATGTCACTTTAATGCCTGTACTGATCCCTCAACATCCAATAGTTCCAAAAGGGGATTATAGGAAGCACAAGGAAAGACTCAATAATTCTTTGGAAAACAATTTCTAGAGCACTTCAGGTTAATACTGTGCAAAGGTATTGCCTCAGTGCAATGGAAATGAAGATGTTTTGAATGAGGTCACAGGAGCTTGAGTATTATTTCAAAGCCTGAATAGCTGTCATTTGAGGAAGTCTATCCTCAAACTGGTAAGCTGAATAACTGATAAGTCTTCAATAAAGATCTATGCACCTGAGAAACTCAGAATTGAACTCAGATATTCAAGGACTCAACTGCAATATTTTGTCCACAAGAAATGTCTTTCCAGGAATGGAAAATTCTTGTCTTGAATAAGAAAGGACTTACATGACAAGATGTCCAGCTGAGTGTTCACAGAGGAAAGTCCTGCTTACCCAACCTGATTTCCTTGTATGACAAGGTAACTCACCCAGCTGATCAAGGGAAGCCAGTTGAGGTAATCTGTTTGGATTTCAGTAAAGCTTTCAATACTGTATCTTACAAGATCCTTCTGAACAAACTGTCAAGCACACAGCTGGATAAACACATCATGGGCTGGGTGAGCAACAGGCTCATGGGTCAAGCACAGAGAGTAATAGTGAACGGGGTAGCATCAGACTGGTGACCTGTCACTAGTGGGGTTCCACAGGGCTCCATCTGGGGCACTGTGCTCTTTAACATCTTCATAAATGACTTGGTCACAGCACCAAGCCTGACAGAATTCAAGAAGTAAAGTTTATACATTAACAAATTAATAAAATTATATATCAAGATTTTGCATCTTAATAGCATTATACATAAAATGTTGAGTCCAAAGAGATATTGATGTCCTAAACAGAAAAAAAAAAAAAAATAGAATGCAATTTCATTCCAAATATGTTCTTTTGGGGAAGGGACGGGGGGGGGAGGGTTGAGTGGTGGGTATTTTTAAGGCAGTTTGTGTTATTGTGAATTTATTTAGGATGTTTTATTTTGTAGTCAGACATTTTGTTGTTGTGAATCTTTAAAGTTTCTGACAATAAAGACAAAAGCTTTGGTAAAATTGTGACTGTTCACTGATGGTCATTATGGTATAGGCTGTTTTTCCTAAGATATAATCTATTATTCACAGCTATAAGTAATTTTGTTTGGAAAAATAGCTGTTGTTAACCTGAATGAAAATCTTGTTGATTTAAGCCAGTGAGACATACATTTATTTGATTAGTTCTATGCCAGTGCTTTTGATGATAAATTTTCTTCTAATGGTGTTCAAATTAATTGATAAATGTTTTTTTTCCTAGAACCAAATAGTTTAGAAATCTAACACTTACTATTTTTTTGTTTTGTATTTATGAGAGCCACTTTATACTGCTTCTTCATGCAACTTGTTCCTACTTAGCTAAATGATCTTTCTTTTTTCACTCCTGACTTTCTGAAGGTGAGCAGGGCTTACACAATGTCAAGACCTTTTCTGCTTCTCACATGACTCCACCAGTGAGGAGTCTGGGGGTGCAAAAGGGGGTTGAGTGGGGGCACAGCCAGGACAGCTGACCCCAACTGACCAAATATATATATATATAAGTCCCTTCCCCAAAAGAACATATTTGGAATGACATTGCATTCTAATTTTTTTTTTCTGTTTAGGACATCAATATCTCTTTGGACTCAACATTTTATGTATAATGCTATTAAGATGTAAAACCTTGATATATAATATATATATATATATATACACGGTGTCATGCTCAGTCTATAAAGCTGGAGAATAAGAAGGAAAGGGGAAACGTTTGGAGTGATGACATTTGTCTTCCCAAATCACCATTATGTGTGGTGGAACTCTGGTTTCCTAGAGATGGTTGAACTTACTTGTCCATGGCAAGGGGCAAATGAATTCATTGTTTTGCTCTGCTTTGCCTATTAAACTGTCTTTACCTCAATCCATAAGTTTTCTCACTTTTACTCTTCCAATTCTCTCCCCCATCTCGCTATGGTGGGACTGAGAATGGTTGGGTGGTGCCAAATTGCTGGCTGGGGTTAAAACATGACAATCCTCTTGGTGCCCAACATGGGGCTTGAAGGTTTTCAGATAACAGGGGATTTCATTGGAATAAGCTAGATCAAATTTATAACTGTTATTGCTGTTTAGCTATGAATGGACAGGCTTTTATACTTGCTATGGGACTTGCTTGCCTGTATATTAGTCTAGTGTTTCCTGGTGGCTGCTTTTTTACTTTTGCTGCTTGCTGTAGTGTTGTGCTGCCTATCACTGTTGTGCTGCCAGGCACTCTGCTGTGCCTGGGAGCATTTTGATAACAGCAATAGTGATGCACCTAGGCTGGCCAATGACCAGGGCATCACTGCTGCTGTATTGGACAGGCTGCAACTCCAATGTGAACCTCAGTCAAAGGATCTTTGACTTGTAAATGAGTCCATGTGGGAGCAGGACATCCTGAAGTGTTTGTAGTCATGAATAAGTCCATGCCAGAGGAGGTGCATCTCAAAGTATCTCTTGCTGTGGTTGCATCCATGTCATAGCAGGTGTACCTCTGAAGGGACTGTGGCCCAAGGTTAAGTCCACAGTTGAGAAGGTCCACCTTGAAGCCTCCATGGCAGTGAATAAGTCCATGCTGCAGCAGGTATACCCCTGACTCACAGATAAGTCTTAGAGCATGTACAACTCTGAGCGGACTGCAGTAAGTCCAAGCTGGAGCAGGGACACGGGGAGGAGTTCATTGCAATGTGAAAACCTAAGGTCTGGTCCAAAGGGACCGGTGGTGGAGATTGTAATGGAAGTATATTTAAACTGTAGTAACCTGTGATTTGAGTAGCATGTTATAAGAATTATGATAGCAGGAACTCTCTGAATCATCAGAAGACAATTTTGCAAGTAGCAGTGCAAGTGCAGCACTGACCTGACCTGAGCTACTTTGTTGTCCAGTAACCACACAACCACCAAAAAAATGTTTAATGGAATAAAACGAATTCCTAACTTCGGGAAGTGTAAACAGAGAGAAGTTTCACAACATGTATTTCACTTCAAAAGCAAAGCAAAACAAAACAAAAGGCTTTTGTATCCATTTGTAGAGGGATAAGTCTGCTGAAATCCACAGCAGTGTATATTAGTGTCTGCATTTCATCTTGTGCTTTTAGTGCAGAGCCAGGGACAGAGACAGGCTTCACTCTGCTCTCTTTCACAGAAAAGCCCGTTAGAGTCTGTGATTTCAGACAGTGAGTCATCCCTGGCCATGTGAAACCACAACCTTCTTCCTTTCTGTTAAACGTTGACCGGTCTACACTGTGACAGATGAACCACACCTTCCTTATAAGTTGTATAAAATTATGTCCTTTTTTGTCTTACTTCAGCAAATACCACACCTGTGCTTATGTTTTATACTTTCTAGTCCAACATACACTGAGTGTAACAGAACCACTGCAGGGACTTACAGTGTGAAAAGTTTGCAGGGAGTGGTAACGTCAAATTTTCCATTCCTCAGCAGTGAATGGGAAGAGGTTGAACAGAAATAATGGTGTATAATATAAGGCACCTGTTAGCAGCTGCTGCTCTGCCTCCAGTTTTCAGCTTTGCTGATTAATTACCATTTTGTTTTGCTTGGTGTCCATCAAGTTGCTGCAACTAGCTGTACTTCAGGCACTCGGTGTATTTACACAGAGAAAGAAATATTTTAGCACCTGCATGTTAGAAATAGAGATACATTCATCTTGGTTTGGGGATGTGATTGCCCTTTGTGTTAAGAAATCAAACACCTATAGCTATGTTTCAAGGAGAGGAATTAGAAGTACCTTTCCAAAGCACAGCTAGCTCACATATTTATCTTGCTTTCATTATTTGCTGTCCCTGTAGGCACAAGGGGTGCTTCAATCAGGTCATACACCTGCCAAAGTATAATACCCGGTATATTTAAAATTTCTCCTCTAAGTTATTGTCTGCAGGTAGATTCCCAGAGTGAGGCCATATATTCAGTGGTGGCAAGGTCTGTATTCTACCCCAACCACAGTATGGTGGCATTCCTTACCCTCTTCTGCCCACGCCCTGCACATTCTTGCATAACCTTAACTCTTCTTAGCCACTAACTTAAATTTTACTCATTATTTTGGGCACTGCTCAAAACTTTCTGTAGTGCAGTTTTGGGAGTGGTGGTGGGGGGTGGTGGGCTGTATTTGTTTTGTTCATTCTATTTTTATTCTTTAGCATTTAAATTAACTTCTTTTTCTAGGACTCTCTCGTTTTACTCACATATTTCTACAGCTATGTCTTCTAGCTTAATGTCATTTTTCATCTGAGATATCAAGCTTGGCAGAAGAAAAATGCTTGAAGAAACTTCAAAACTTCATCTTTGGCAAAGCGCTGAGTTAGAAATTGGAATTCAAGTGCTTAGATTTTAACTTTGTCACCGCAGCCTTCAAAGAACTCATTGAACTTGTGATTAGGAGGCTTGTGTTGAGTTCTCATAGCTACGTTTTAGTCGCAGGGGCCTGCAGGGGTAGCTTGTGTGAGAAGCTGCCCGAAGGTTCCCCCGTATTCAACAGAACCAATGCCAGACAGCAACAAGATGGACCTGCTGCTGGCAGAGGCTGAGTCCATCAGTGACAGTGCCTCTGCAATAACATATATAAAAAGAGGAAAACCTGCACAATTGCAGCCAAAAGAAAAGAGTCAGAATATGTGAGAACAATAACTCTGTGGACACAAAAGCCACCAGTGAAGAAGGAGGGAGAGGAGGTGGTCCAGGAGCTGGAGTAGAGATTGCCCTGGTGAAGCCCCTGGTGAAGCCCCTGGTGAGGCAGCTGTCCCCATGCAACTCATGGAGGTCCACAGTGGAGAAGAGATCCACCTGCAGCCTTTGGAGGACCCCATGCTGGAACAGGTGGATGACTAAAGGAGGCTGTGACCCCTTGGGAAGCCCATGCTGGAGAAAGCTCCTGGTAGGACCTGTGGCTCTGTGGAGAGAGATGCTGACAGTAGAGCAGGTTTGCTGGCAGGACCTGTGACCCTGCAGGAAACCCACGCTAGAGCAGTCTGTTGCTGAAGGACTGCACTCCATGGAAGGGACCCATGCTGGACCCTGTGGGAAGGACTCATGTTGTAGAAGTTCATGGAAGACTGACTTCTCTGCCAGGGACCCCACTCTGGAGCAGGGGTAGAGTGTGAGGAGTCATCCCTCTAAGGAGGAAAAGTGGCAAAGATAACCTTTGATGCAATCCCTATTCCCCATCCCCCTGCTGAGTCCCCTGCACTGCTGAGTGGGGAGGAGGGAGAGGAATCAGGAGTGAACTTAAAACCCAGGAATAAGGGACTGGTGGAGTGGAGGTGTTTGGGATTTGTGATTGTTTTCTTCTTACTCTACTCTGACTTGATTTTCAATAATTAAATTTCCTCAAGTTAAGTCTGTTTTATCCATGATGGTAACTGGTGAGTGATCTCTCCCTTTCCCTTATCTCAGCCCAGGAGCCTTTCATTGTATTTTCTCTGTTCAGCTGAGGTGGGCAGTGATGGAGTGGCTTTGGTGGGCACCCAACATCCAGCCATGATCAACCCATCACAATTCCAATCTCACATCTCTGCTGTGAGAATGCAGTGCATGGTTCCTCAATATATGAGTCCCGGTAAACCCAAAGACACCCTGGCTTACTTACTGACATTCCAGCCTGCACTGACAGTATATTTGGACCAATCTTGGAGTTCTAGGGAAATGGAGCAAAGGTAACAATTCCACAGTCAGAACTGATGTGGATTACAAAGTGGCATATAGGGCTGACTTGTAGTTATTCTTGCAGTGCAGGAAGTTCAGCATTCTGTCTCCTGGTGACCCACCACTGTGACGTATAGCTCCAGATTTTCTGCAGAGTTTCTGCAAAGAATTTTCCCATTTCAATGTTCATTTGAAGGATACCTTGGACCATACCTTTGCTGATGTTATCAATTGCAACACAGTATTTTAGAGCAGCCTTTCAGTAATTTTGCTTTTCAAAATTCTTCCTGTCAGGGGAACCTCACAGTTTTTGAAGCTGTAATGCGAGACACCAAAAAGAGTGAATGGGGAAATAGGTGCTTACTTAAAGACAAAGTTGTTTATCATGAAAGTTTTTCAGAAGTGGTCTTCACAGCCTTACATAAACCACAACATCAAAAGATATAGAGGATGTATTTGGCTCTCAGTTCCTGAAGCAACATAATGTCACATAGCTGACTGCTCATTGTAATCCAGCACATTCTCATCTACAGAGGTCTCTTTTACAGACACTGAAGGTTTCCCACAAGTGGCTCATCTTCCCTAACATATGATTACCTGTCCCTAAAAATTCTCCATAATGTATGTCCCATAAGTCCCTTGTTAAATGAATCTGATTTCTTAGAAACATGATAGAGTTCATGGTGTCATCATTACTCTAATATCATGCACTGATTATATATGGTAATTAAAGTCTGAAAGCCCTAATCAAGAAGCTGTATTTAAGGTAGAAACATTTTCATTCCTCTGAGACCATAAGTGCATTTTTCCCTGGGTTGATTAGGTCTTTTCCAAAGAGTATTTTCTAAGCAGACACAATCTCCTTTTCCCTGACTTTCCAGTATCAGCTGTGATGGTTCCTAAATATTCTTTGTACCCTTAAGCTCCTTGAACTTTTTGATGAGTCCAAACATCAAGCCCTAGAAAAGATCATAGTTTTACAGACAATGACTAGATGAATCTTGTGGCAATAACTCTCTGAATTGTGATGCACAATCCACCTTCTCTTTTTACACCTTTGAGTTGAGTCTTCTCCAGACCATCAGATGACCATTTTTATTTGTTTCCTAATTTTCTTTGGCAATACTAATATCCCCAGTGCAAATGAAAACAAAAAAAAATAATAACTTTCTAATTTTACTTGTCAAAAGATTTCTTAAATGCAAATGTTGGTGACATACTGCAGAAAAAGTTAAGCAAATAAACATGTATTGAAGCACTGTGAGAAACAAAACTGTATAAACACATAAAAGATAATATCACACAACTAATATTCAAGTACCACAAAAATATCTAATGTTGTAGCACAGTATTTTAAATATGCCATGGTACACCTACCAAAAGATTGCTTGACAATGAACAAGCAGAAAGAAAGAAAATTAAACTTGCACACTCATTCAAAAGGTTATAAAATTAGGTCTTCTGAATGTTCAGCTGTGGAAACATTTTATTAGTATATTTTTCTATAAGAATATGAAATTAATCTTGAGAAACACAAAAACTCTATGGAGGCACATAATCTGAATAAAATCATGACTTGAAAGTGAAGATTACAGGTATAGGTTATGTTCTTGATTCTGGAATATCTCTGCATGTTATAATACCATTTGTTTTCTCATTGAATTCCTCGGGTTTGAATGCAATGACTTACAGAAAAAAAGTACCCATTGAATCAGATTTTGGGTTGGAATTTCTCTTAGCCTCAGCATGTTAGACTGTAAAATAGGAAGAACTTTCGTCCTTATTTTTGTCAGGACAGAATACAATTTTTTTTGAGTGATGAATTCTTGCAGAAATATTTGGAATAGACTATATTATGTAAAGATTCACATGTGGATATAAAATGCAGTTTTGGTTGGGTTTTTTTATTTTTTTTTTCTGTTTGAACAGATTATCCTATCTCTGAAGAATATCTAGGTCTTCTGGTACTGTCACATACAGACAGTCAGTGAACCAAACTCCTTTGTCTCACTTTACCAAAAGACATTTTAATCAATTTATGTATGAACATTGTCTTCACATACCTTGTGGACAGCATAAAACCCACACATGATTGGAACAGAACAAGGACTTATGAACTATCTAAATTGAATTATATATAAGGAAAAAAGTAAAGAGATTGTGAGAAAGAGAAGAGGTAGAGAATGATCCTGGAAGTCTTTGCACAAAAAGAGCCTCCTGCACCCAACCTAACTGAAAAAAAAAACAAAAAAAGAAGCACTGGAGGTGAATCATCCAGTCTTCTCTACAGTCTTGGCTTCTGCACATATGTAGGCATGAGTGTGTGTTTGTGACACATGCGAAGTGATCTACCTCACCCCACGGGTCCAGCTATGACAGCAGTCACTGAACACGCTCCAAGACTGAACATCAGGGAAGGAAAGTTATTATATCTGTTCTATATGTCAGGCTCTTGCTGACATCCTGAAATGTGTTAAACTTAATGTGAAAGCCATAAGTGGCAAGTCCATCAAAACCAAAATGAGTAATAATTTTTTTGAGTCAGACAGAAGTGTTCTATTTTTTATTTCTTATGAAATCTGGGAAGAGTCTGCTGGTTTGAGGGAGGGATTCAGTGAGACAAATGTAGTTATTAAAAATATTATGCTTTTCTTTTGGATCGCACTTCACAAACAGGCATGTTTTACTTTATTAGTATTCTTGTAGTAGAAAAATAGATTGAGCTCTTAATAAAGGTCTGAAGACAGATTCTTTTTTTTTCACTGTATTTCAGCTAAAAATTTATGCTTTGTGTCTTTGTAAGTTTTATAGTTGCTAGTTAAAAATACTAGTGCCACTCAGTCTAACTATAAGTGAGAAAAAACAACAGTCTAAAAGGCACATTACAACTACAAGTACTCAAATAACTGACATTTAAGACTACCAAAAGAATGAGGAGGGCAAATTTCATGTCACAGGACCACAAACTAAACCAAGAAACTCTGTCAGAGCCTGCTGTGTACAGAAGAGCCAAGGGAAGGATGTACAGAGTGCTGCACTTCAATCACCTTGGAGATAAGATCAAATACAACCTCCTGATGCAACCTCCTCCCCCAGGGGAGAGTGATTCAGTTCTTACACTTGCACTTTCAGGTGAACTTGAGGAATTAATAGGATGTTACAGTCTTTAGGTAGTGGGAGCCTAATACTGGTGGAAGGTTCATACTTTGGCTTGGCAAGCTTGTGTGCTGAGCAATTGTGAGTAAAGAGCCAGTCTGGAACTTTTAGGGTTGTGGTTGTGACCATTTCAGGGGGAGTTTTCCTTAGAGGCATGAAAACGTTGTTTTCATTCCATGCTACTCTCATATTGTCATCCATCTCAGCAAAAAAGTACATATAAACTATTTAACATAAACTCAAATATATCTGCCTGAAAATAATTATCCATAACAAATTAATGGCCATTAGAATTATTTGGTCCAAGAAACACTTTTAAGGTTCAGTAACTTTATATCTGTCATTCTTACTGTCCTGAAATAGTAAAGAATTAATCTCCGTTGTAGCATTACCCATAAGATTTTTGTTTGTTTTGGAAAATTATTAAGCAGTAATAAGATGATACCTATGCTAAAGCTGGCCTTTTATTCCTGATGATGTGTACAGATTATTTCAGCTTCATCTTTTGCTGCTTTATTAAAAGAAGTGGTCTACCACTATTTGTTTATCTAAAGAAAGCATCTAGCCACTCCTAGAAACAGCTGGTTTCCATTCTTCTTTCTGCATACTCCTACAGTAATTAATTAAAGTCTGGAAAAGATGTTGTCCTCCTTACAGGTGAAAAACTAGAGTTCAGGGAGAGCAAGTGATTAACTGAAGTAACAGACTCTGTTTCAAAAA
This sequence comes from Dendrocincla fuliginosa, assembly GCA_035047845.1. NCBI lineage: Eukaryota > Metazoa > Chordata > Aves > Passeriformes > Dendrocolaptidae > Dendrocincla > Dendrocincla fuliginosa. The sequence continues at coordinate 125,892,837 of JAWWMO010000083.1, read as the reverse complement.
AGGGGCTTAAACTCTGCTCTACTCGATCTAAAGTCTACATACTGAATTAACCATAAAATAACTCATTTGTCTCAGCTAACTAAACTCATTTTTTAGGATAAATATTTTATTATGCTATTGCCAACTGGTGCCATTATGTAAAAAAGAAAACAAGGAAACCATAAGTTCTGTGATAAGATGCACTGCTGAGTGATTATGATTAATTTTATATTTGTGCTGTTTTCTTGCTAACATTTAGGCATGTATTTATTATGTAGCACTTTTTAACACATCACAAAATCGTTGGTCTAAAAGGGTTTTAGAAGGTTACACAGTCTGTCTCCCAGATCCAAAGCAATGTTAATTACACCTGTGTTATCTCTAGGCAAACACTCACATCAGACTCCCAGTGGTGAAAATTTCACAGCATTTCCATTAACCTATTTTGTTGTTTTGCCACCTTTTACTTTACAAAACTTGTCCTGGTATCTAACCTGAACCTCCCTCACTGTCTTTTAAGATTCTCCTATTTACTCTGGTCATGAAGAATATTTTATTTGATCTCCTACTGTAAATTTTTTTTAGTGATTTGTATACCAATAACTGCCATGATCTCCCTCCAGAATCCTTTTCTTTAGGCTGTACAACCCAAATTCTTTCAATCCTTAACACTTAAACACCTAACCATTCCTGCTGATCTGCCTTGGACTTCCTCCTTTTGTCCCACATCCTTCCTCAATATACTCTAGGAGGGATCTCAGTTGAGATATGTAAAGAGAAAGGACTTCATATGCTGATCAAAATAAAGTGCTCAGCACAGGAAGCTATCTCTCTAGCTAAGCTAGATATCTTTTGCTGTCTAAGAGTTTTGTCACTTTGAAAGGCATCCTGTAAATGCTGATGCATGACAAAAGAATAAATTTGGGGGCAATGGGGTTTTGCGAGAAGAAAAACCGTCATGAATATAATTCACTTAAAAGACCGAGTGGGTCCTGCTCACATTTTTTATTGGCATTTAAGGCAATGTTTGCACAAATACATCTTTGTTTCCAAGGCCACAAGCAATTTGCAATTAGCCTCTGTGACTGCTAGCTCTGGAAACTAACCAAGAAAATGGTTCTTTTTAAAAATGTAATAATGAAATGGAACATAGAGTGCTGGGAATATTTTATAAATGATTCTATGCTCTGCAGTGTTATTTATCTTCATGGCTACTATATATTGCTCCAAAGTTATCCCTCTCAAAGTTGCAAAGATAAATGCCTTGGCACAATACTTCATTATATATTCTCTCTCTAGGTATACCTCATATAAAATAGAGATGTATTACTCAAACATTGCCGATGGATGACAATTTGTGAACACTTGTCCTGAACAGTTGCCATTAGAAAATGGCAAGTAGCAGTGGCAGAGGCTGTTTGGGACCAAATCTACAGAGCCAGAGCTGAAGGCCAGAAATGTCTCAAATCTAGACAAGCCCAGACACTTGGCTCCTGCAACTTTGCAATGGCCAAATGACTCAAGGTGAGACCCTGAGCTTCACTGGTTCCTGGAGATTTTCTTTGTTCCTGGCATAGTGGCTTATTCTTATGTATGGATGTTTTCCAAAGTCGGATTAGAATTTTTCTTTTTTAATGGAGAACAGTATCAAAGAAAACACCATGTATGTAACAACAGCTCTGATGCATCATCACAAGTCTAAAGTGTTGGGAATGGAAAGAATGAAGGATAGGTGAGATAGCTGCAGAGACCAGCTGTCTCCTAACTAACTATTGTAGCTAACTGTTTCAGTGATCTGTGGAGCAAGTCAAGAAGAAGGTGGACACAAGATATGGAGAATAATGAGCAGAAAGCACAGCAATCGTTGGAACAAGAGACCTAAAAATTTGTCAAGGTATAAGAATATATATTCATATCACACATTACTAACAAAAGTGAACAATGCTTTTAAATTCACATAACAATTCCTACAGATCTCCATTCTTGGTTTAGAAAATGAATGTTGTCACGATGGAGCAGTAGCTGTTCCAGGACTTCCTTCATTTTGTAGAATCTGATGAAACCACATACACATGGGAACTTAAACGCATATAATCAAGACATTACCATTTAATAGGCTCATTTTCAGGCAGCCGATCCTACAGTTTCTAAATTAAGACAAAAAGGAAGTGTTTCAGCTTCAAGAATTTCAGTATATTCTAATTCTTTGAGAAAAAAAAAGTGCTAAGGTAGAAAATAGACTAGTTTGGAGGGTGAAACAATGTGAATTTAGACGAGCTCACTAATTATGTAAAATACTTATTCATGATATTTTCAAAGGTAAAAGTACATCCGTACTTCCATGGTAGAGTCAGTACAGCTCTGAGGATTTTATTTTCTATTAGCTAAAATAATAAGTTAGAATGCCTATTGACACAGTACTGATACAAGAAAATTTCTTTTGAAAACACGAGGTTGGATCTAATATTCTTAGTCATCTTCAGATGGCTCTGGTGTGTGTAACCAGGATACTCCTTATATATGCCCAAAGGATATTTGTGTCCAAGATTACTACAACCAAAGTGACACATTATGCAAAAATTCTTATCATCAGTACTCCTTTTAATACTAGCATTTGTCTTTATTATTGTCCCTATTTGGAATCTGCATCAAGTTTGACTTCTAGATTAGTGCATTCACCTCAACAGAATTTTCCACAAATAAGGAATACACGTATATTTAACATTAGCCATTCAGCAAGTATTTAATATTTTTTTTCTGATTACAGCACTGTAACATCTGTTAACAACTAAGCAGAAAAAACAGGAAAAGAATGTTCATGTCAGTTATAATGAGAAAAATGTTAAAAATCAAGATGAATGTTTAAAAATTGCCAAATTTTGTTGTAATAATCTGCATATTTTATTTAAATACTGTATATGACAGAAGCACAGAGGAGTGAGCATTTCTGTGACAAAATATCTTTAGTGGAAGATGTTATTTTTTTAAAATATATTGTCTATTTTTGTTGTTGTTGATGTTGTTTGTGATGTGTTTTATCTCAAAATACCTTCCATAAACTAGCTGAATGCTTTCACAGCTGAGTGCTTACACAGTACAACATTCATTTTTTCAAATATGATTAAATACATTTATTTGCATGCAAGATGATTAATAGGTGAATCTTACACCAAAGAAAATGAAAGCAGAACCCTGAACCATGTCATAACTGCAGTCTAATTCCAGCCTGTCAGATGAAAATATTGCCAAAAGATTAATGTTTGATGCATTGTCTCCCTCTCTAGTTAGCACACAAAATCACTATGATTTTTAAGAAAGAATTATTCCAAATAAAGTAATCATTTCGCTAGAGATGATAGGTTAATAGAATCGCCTCCACCACAGAAATCTGTTTGCCTTTCCTGATATCTTATTTGAAACTCTTGCCAGCACATTCAAGATTTAGCAAAGAGGATTTTTTGCAGGGTCAGAGCCCCAGAGATTATTGTGCCAGGAAAGGTATCACTATTTTGCTCTCTCTTTCATTTCCTATTTCTTGCTATTTTTGATAACACCTTCTAAATTAGTAAGTATCTCACTTTAGGGAGCAAGCTATATGACCTGAAATGTATTAGTCTTTTCCAAACTGAAAATGCTAAAGTGCAGAAGGAGCAAAATTTTATTTCAGTGCACTATCTCAGCTCTTATCGAAGTATAAAACCTGCATGAAAGGTTGATATTTGCAATTTATTGCCCATTTTACCACTGATCACTTTGATGCCGTACTATAGGTCTCCGGCAACTGGATTAGACTGCCTAGAGTCAAACAATCCCAACAGTGTGATTGCAGAACACATCGAGATGAAAACCTGAGCTCATATGAAGTGGGAGAGAGAAAGCAACTTATCTTCATTCCCTTCAACTCCTTTACAGTACTAGGAAAACTTAACTTTCTTGCTTGAGGATCTTCTCAAGCTCTTGAGAGCTTAGCAGCTACTGAAGGTCCAAGTAAAGTAGCTAGACATGCATAGGGTATGAGGATACCCCAGACACAAACATCCATAGTGGGCAATGCTTGACTAAATCTTTGAATAATTGGAAGTATTTTTAGGGATCTGTACAATGTATATCTTCCCTGAGGATGTTTCTGCAAACAGATTTTTTTCCATTTCCTTTCTCTGCGTGCAGCCAAAAGGAACACAGTCCTCTTTCAAAGCAAAGAAATACTTTGCAACGGGACCAGAGTTAGTAAAGATGTTTCTGCCTTTTAAAATGTAGTTTCTGGCACTTTTGAGTTTTCTTAATGAATTCTACTGTTGGAAATAGTCAGAAGAAGTAGTAGCGAAGAGAAGGGGAGAAATCTTCCTGATCACAGATCCTTAGCAAGCTGGAACAACTTCTAAGAAGGATTTTACGCTTTCTGGCACATTTCAAGTCCTGTGGATCTGACATGCTTGGCATCCTAACAAGATGGTGATTTGCTGCTTTAATTCCTTAGAAAATGGGGAAGGCATATTGACTTTGTCCAAGTTAAGTCCGTTCAATAATCTCTACTAATTTACTGCCATGTTTACTCTACCATTCCAGCTTCCGAGTAGCTGCAATGAACTGTCATAACATTAACTAAATGTTTTTCTCCAACACCAATTAAGACACATAATTAGAGCAACCAAAATTAAAATATTCTTCAAACATAGAACATCTCTCCTTTTAGAAGATGTTTTTCTCACTTTCTTTGAGTATGGATTTTTTAGCCAAAACCTTGCAGACCTGAAGACCAATATGGGTAAGAATCTGCCTCAGAAGGGCAAATACTTGAAAGTTCTGAATCTTCCTAACCACTGGGATTTAAAATATTTTATTCCAATAAAGTGGATTCATAACTGGATTATGTATGGAAAATCTATTTCTGGTCTCCTGCCTTAGCAGAGATGTTAATATAGACATATTGGCAGGATAGCTACTTTCCATGATGGAGAAATTGTTCAGGGCAATGACTAAGTTGGCAAATATGAAAATGTATCACCTTAGATAATTTGTTTTTTATTGTTACCATTATTTATGTTCCCAGATAACAATAACCTAGATCAGTAAAACTGAAATAAGTGTATAAATTAAATTTACTTTAAAATGTTTTTTGTTGTGGTTCCTTTTTTTTTTTTTGTTAGTAAACTCAGTGGAGTCAAATATACAGAATTTATTGCAAATCCTGTGAGATCACCTAAAACTTTTACAGTCATTGCTTGTTGATTATTATTAAATACCAGAATCAAAGCTGTAAAAGATTCAATAGCACATTATCAAGATCTCTGTTTCCTACATGCATATCATATATATAGTAAATAAGTATTAGCATTTTGTGCAGAGGAGATTCTGCAGTGGCCTGGGAGCACAGGGCGCTGAAGCAGTCCCTGTTGTGGTTACCTATGTCAGGTGGGTAGATATATAATTTCTGGAAGAAAAGCAGGCCAAAAACTGGAAAGGTAAGAAAGTGAAGACCGTATGACAGTATCCCAAGAACTGGTGAGTTCAGTGGCCAGCAGACACTGTTCTGATGTATACAATTCTTTACTAAAAAAAGCCCCCAAATCCAGGGTGCTCATGAATCTTTGCAGTCTCGATCTGCTCAAAACCAACCAATGAAAAAAAAAAAGGCACTCCCTTTTTAAAAATGGGATTTACTTGGCAGGAGAAAAGATGGAAAAGAATGGAAAGCAGATGAGTTGTTTACTGGATACTTGAAACAATCAAGTATGAGAGTAAATCAATTGTTTTCTGTAATCTGGAGATGAGCCAGAAATATTTTATTCCAAAAGGACAAGAACTAATTAAATCATTACTTTTAAATCAAGAATAATTATTTGAGATTATCAGTATTTTAAGGAATTGTCACATGACAATGCAATTTTACTCTAGGAGCCTGCGCCTGAGGTGAGGGGTTGTAAAGGAACAATTTGTTTAAACTGACAGAACCTTATACTAGTGCCTTCATTTAAATATATTTATCAATGATTTAAACAACAGTTTTCATGGATGAAATATAATAAAAGCATAAAGTATTTGCAAAAATCTAAACTTTATTTAAACTTTTTATCTGAGATTTTGAAAGGTCATAAGAATTTTTTTTCCTTTGTCCTGAAAGAATAAGAATGTCCATTCATCCTGCAGATGAATGAAAGAAAACACAGTGCAAATAAGTAGCAGGGGTGTATATAAGAAAATGCATACAACAGCAGATTTGGAAGGGTTCTGAGGTGCCAATATGTTTGGGAACCTGTTAGCTCTTACTGTCTAGGGTTATTGTCTACAATATTGATAACTACCTAATCAACATAATTCATTTTTTATCCCAGAATCACCAAAAAATAGGTAAATTGTGTGTCTACCTCTATTGTTTAAAATTAGGAAACAGTACTTATTAAGACACCTCCTGGTGGCAGCCAATGAAGTTCACTGCACACCTTCAGGAACGTGCCCTAATATCTCTGTTAAAATATTTACTATTTTACATATTTTTATTCACTTTCTTATACATATGTAGTACAATCCCTTGATTTATGTCTGCATGATTTGGAGGAAATTTAGCCTTCTGCATCAAGAAATAAAGTACATATATAGATAGATATAGACACAAAAACTTGGCAATAACAACACGTGAAACAATGCATCTTTTTCAGATGCAGTGGTTAATTATATTTCAACAAATGCACACACACACATGCTAATTTAGAAATATCATGAAACACAATAATCAAGAGGAAATATCAGGAGGTCATCACCTTAACATGGATGATCTTCTGATTGTTTTATTTTCAGATTTGAGAAACTACATTATTGAAAATATTTATAAAGTACGTATCACCTAATGAAATAGTCTCATATGTTGTAAAATTATGAAAAAATATGAATAAATGTCAGAATGTTCACTGCACTTGTTCTACAAACAGGAAAGGTATAGTAAATGAGTTAATAGCAAAATTAGACTATCACACATAAGCATACCTGGAGAAAAAATATTCTGAACTGTGAATTCAACCATGTAGATCTGCAATATCCACTTCAAAAGAAAACCTGAAATTTTGAAATTTCCTCTTTTTCTGGCTTAGAAGAAAAACAAAACATTTCTGTGAAATGTCTCTAAAAATTTTGCAGCTCAAACTGAAGTTACATTACAATTTCAAACATATTTTCAGAACAGTAAAATAAGGTAAAATTTTAAACAACTATCATTTCAGAGAGAAAAAAATGTTCTCTCTATATGAGCATTTACAGAATTATTGAGACTCTTCATACCTCTTCCTCAGTGTGTTTTGTTTAAAGCAGATGGTTTTGGATAAACTTTTATTTTAATGTCATAAGGCTTTTGAACTATTTCCAGCTTTCATAAGTACACCTCCACGGTGCTTTTGACTGTAGATTTCAACCTTTAACTGTATCTCTATAGATCATTTTCCCACTGGAACTATATGTCTCTACCTTTCATTACTCATAATTTTTGTATTCTGATTTTCTGATTTTAATTGCATTCCAATAGTTACATACTGGCCAGGAAAACACAGAAAACCTATTTGGACATGCTGGGAGCAGGACAGGGTGACACACGAAAACAAGAATTCCCATTCTTGGTTTACAGGCTCCAGGAGAGAACGGTTTGAAGTTAGTAGATCATTTCAGATAGTGGATCCCGAATTTTTGTGGTCAGTGGATCACTGTGAAGCATCAAAGCTTCTCACCATCCACCCAGTATGCACCCTCAACTTTGAATTAAGGGTGAGAGCACTGCAGAAGGAACACTGTTCCAGGGGCCAGCTATGCCTGGTCTTTGCACTTAGCTAGAAGTGCTAAGCACTAGAAGTTTGCAGACCACAATTTCCTTCCACAACTTCCACACATTAGTACAGGCATCTTAGAGACATCCATTCCTGAAGACTGGTGGTGGAAAATGCCAATCAACCTCTGAGGCTAAACTTGCCTTCCATTGCCTAATTGCTGCCATACAGTGGTAGAAATAGCAGGCTTTCCTTAACCAGGGAACTTGCCTTCTCAGCCTGGAGAAGAGAAGGCTACAAGGAGACCCTATATCTGCCTTCTAGTACCTAAAGTGGCTTACAAGAAAGCCAGAGAGGGATTTTTCAAAAGTGCAGGTAGTGACAGGACAAGGGGGAATGGATTCAAACTAAAACAGAGTAGGTTTAGATTAGATATCAGGAAGAAATTCTTTACTCTGAGGGTGGTGATGCCCTGGAGCTGTTTGCCCAGAGAAGTGGAAGTGTCCAAGGCCAGGTTGGATGGGGTTTTGAGCAACCTGGTCTAGTGAAAGGCACACCCTGCCCATGGCAACCATGGCAACCATGGCAACCATGGCAACCATGGCAACCATGGCAACCATGGCGACCATGGCAACCATGCAATGCAAACCACTTTCTATGAAAAAAATACAATCCTGCCATCTAAGATTTCTTTGCAACATTTTGTAAGGATTTGTTTAGAGTGGTGCAGGACAGCCTCCCTGCCTGCCCAAAGGAGAACATGTTTTCCCTTATTATGGCCTTCTACATAACGGAAGAGTATTTTCTCTCTTTTTTCCTCTCTTTTAAACACAGCATCTAAAGATGGTACATCTGTGATAATAATTTTCCTGTCATCTTTCACCTCCATTTTCCCCTCAGCTTGCTTGTTTCTGTGATTTCATACATTGGGACCCACTGTGTGTCTAGCACATTTACCTTATGTGTTTGTTTTATTCTCTGATGGAGACATCAAAAAGGCAGAGAGCAGAATTCACTTCTCCTTACAAACTGAGGATGAAAGCAACCCACCCTTGCAACTTTCCTGTTGAATGGGATTCTGAAGATTGAAATACTGCTTACTAAGCACAGGGATTATTTTGCCAACAAGCTTGTCTAAATTAACTGGAGAAAGAAGAAAGTATAAAATAAAGCTTAAAATGTTTTCTCTTTGGAGAGGAGGTAAAAGCTGCATAAATTTTCATTATTACCATTTGCTCCCCCAGAGGTAAGGTTAGATCAGCATTTGCAGTTTCCAGAGGTTAACAACTCAGCTATAAGGCTTCAGTCTCAGTTTAACATTTGGCAGAGTTGCTTCCTTGAAACAGTACCTCTGGTACATATATATATATATATATAAAATACCTTCTCCCAAAGGGTCTTGGAGCACTGTAACACACTGAACTGTGCAATAGCTTGTTTCATCTATCATCAAAATGCAACTACTTTTGCGGTGTAAGGTAGTTTCAGAACACAGAAATCTGACAACATTTTAGGTAAGGGAGGAATGACACAGCCTGCAAAATTTAGAATTTTTTGGTTTTACTGCTACTTTAAGTTAGTAACATCTTCCCTTTCTCAAGACATGCTTTTGTAGTCACAGATATAGTACAGCAATGGTGAGATTTGAGAACATATTAAAAGGACAAAGACGTTTTTATATACTTTCAAATCTTCCAACCATTCCTGATTGCAAAGCCTTTTCTAGTACCTTTCTATTCAATAAGATTATGCTCTTACTTATCTCACTGTTGCTTAAGCACAATGGAACATTCTTTAAAGTACAATGAAATTTAAATCTCAAATTAAACTAATGAAAATTAAACATAGCTATAATTAGCTCAGTACTTCCTACTAAAGAGTCAACATTTTGGCACTGACATGTAAAAAAGAAGATTATTTGTCGCTTTGCTACTTCAGCAGGATGAAGTGATAGTGTTATCATCAAGAACTTGTGAAGACAGACAGCAGTGATCAAAATACTCAAATCTATGTGCCTGAAGTTAAGAGTTTTGTTCACTGTTGTGCTGGTTTTGGCTGGGATTTTTGGTTAATTTTCTTCACCTTGGCTGGTGATTTGGATTTGTGCTGAAGACAGTGATGATAATGCAGAGATGTTTTTGCCTTTGCTGAGCTGTGTTTACATAGAGCCAAGGCCTTTTCTACTTTTCGTACTGCCACACTGGCAGGGAAGTTGAGGATGCATAGGAAATTGGGAGGAGACTCAGCCAGGTCAGGTGATCCAAACTGACCAAAGGGTTATTCCAGACCACAAGTCATCATGCTCAGCGTATAAAGTGGGGGGAAGAAGGAGTAAAGGCGGGGATGTTTGGAGTGATGGTGTTTGTCTTCCCAAGTAACTGTTACAGTGTGATTGGTCCTTGCTCTCCTGGAGGTGGCTGAACACCTGCCTGACCATGGGAAGCAGTGAATTAACTCCTTGTTTTGCTTTGCCTGGGTGTGCGACTTTTGCTTTCCCTGTTAAACTGCCTTTATCTCAGCCCATGAGTTCTCATAACCCTTCTGATTATCTCTCCAGTCTGCTGGTGGGGAAATGAGAAAGCTTCTGTGTGGGGCTTGGCTGCTAGCTGAGATTAAACCACAACTCTTTAGTCTCTGAAATAAAAACAAAATTATTTTTAAACATGCAACCATAATGTGAATGAGTAAAAGAACTCAAGCTATCCAATAACGATCATGGGTGCCTATATGAACAAATTCTTCAGAGAGAGCTGTGGGGTTAGCACACCAGAAAAGCAAGACACTAGATGGTTACAAGCAAATTTAAGTGGCTCATATAGTCCACCAGACTTGAAAGTGCACTCTTTGCTTTATTTTTCAGAGACAGTGTTAAACAGTTTCCTTATAAAAAGTGTGCATTGACAAACCAAAGCACTTAAACACCTGTCTACCTCCTTGCAGTAGTGCCCAAGGCTGTATCTACACCAATTAATAACAGAGACGCTTGCAGTCAAGTGGGCTGTTTAATTATTAATGTTTCCTTGGCACAGCTTTCACCCTTTCCAGAGGAATGGCATTCATCAGAAACAGTGCCCAAGAGACAGTTTAGACATCAACATCCTGTTGTGGGGAGGAAAAGGGAGAATCTGGGTTTGTGGATATACCTTGTACAAAGACTGGAGTTTGGTCCTGGCTGGCCCTGCAGCCATGATATGGATGTAGCTCTGGGGATCTCAGGTGCTGAGCCTCAGTGAAGATTAAGCAAGACCAAAGTACCAAATAACTTCATCTAGGGCAGTTTTGAGGAAAAAGTAGGAAACGTTAAGTCTAAGGAGGGAAGCCCTCAGAGCTCTGCAGTGCCTTAATGGGTGAACAAGTTGGGTTTATTACATGCCTAACCTCAGCCTAAATCCTGCTTTATGTCTGAAAGTCAAGAGATTTAGTATGTGGGCATAACATATCAAAATATATGTTAAGGGTGATGGCAAATGAGCTTTGAATTGAAGAAGTAACTTAATTCCAAGCATGTGTCAATTTGCCCGTTACTACTAATCAATTTATAAGGTTGTGCCAACAGACTTGCAAATGTAAGCAGACTGATTTTCAATCTGATCATGGCATACTGTTTACAGGTACTCAGAGATTGTGTTTCTGATCTTTTTTTAGTGGAATAAATCCCAAGCAATGTAAACCAAATTTCATGAGATCAAAATTAAACCAATAACAACATTAAAATACTTGGGATGTTTCTCTGCTGGTTAAGCTAGTGTATAGATACCCTAGATCCAAAATAAATTCATGGTATTCTTTGAGACAACATTAAAGTAAGAAACATAGGTCTTTTCACCTAAAAATGCCTTTGCAACAGTCAATTCAAAGGAACTTTTCACACTTTGTAGCCCTGGATCTGCTGATTCTGAGTGACAGTTAAATCAGATCTGGCTCTTCTCTTGCAGCTTAATCTCACTTGGCTGGGAAAAAATGTAAAAGGGACATAGATCAAAGAGAACTCTAGCTGAGGAAGAGAAATGACAGGGAAAAAGATGACCTAAATACTCAAAGTGAGGGATGATTTTTGATATTTCAATTTTGGGGCTCCTGATTTGAGACAACTTAATGGATCTTAATAATCAGAGTGCAGTTGCTCAGCATATTGTTTGAATTCCCAAAAAGAGCCTTATAAACACCTCTTAACCCACATTCAAGCAGGCAGGATCCAAACAGACAAATCTGGTGGAAGCTGGAGTATTGCAATGTTCCCAGCTTTCTAGAAAGAGATTGGTAGTAGCTGAGGTTCTCAGAGATCTTGCAATAAAATCTTTTTCCATCTGTTTTCTTTTATTTTCTCTCTTTTTTCTTTTTTTTTTTCTTAGCAGACTTCCAGTTCAACGCTCTCTAATCCACTATGCTCGAAGTTCCTTGGTCTCTACAAGCATTCAGTGTGAATTGCTTACCTACATTCTCCAAAAGTGGTATGAGCATTATCTCCTGCAGTGACAACACTGAGCTGTTTCTGCGTGGCTGCTTTTTGATTTATAAAGACATCCTCTCAAACATTCATTATATATAAAGTATATATAAATTATGTCTTGCCTGTTCCATCCTG
>JAWWMO010000083.1:125865032-125880425 GCA_035047845.1 Dendrocincla fuliginosa | reverse complement strand
TGATTTATAAAGACATCCTCTCAAACATTCATTATATATAAAGTATATATAAATTATGTCTTGCCTGTTCCATCCTGCGGCCTATGGGTGGAGTAGAGAGTTCCTCCTACAACAGAGCTCCTGTCCATGTCCTTCTGAAGCCATTCAGTTATTTCCTTCATGCCAGTAGGATACTCTGTTTTCCTTTGATTCTTCCTTCTCTTCTGGGATTTCTGCAGACCACCACATGCCTCAAATGGCTTCTCTTCCCTCTGGCAGCTAAGATGGTGTTCCAACAGCCTTGCCCTCCAGGGCTGAACTGCCAGAAGGGCCTCTGGCTCTAGCTCAGCAAATGGAGGCTCCTTTCTACCCTGCCTGCTCAAGCTCAGACCAGTAAGTCCCTGCATTTCCATAAAGAAGAACAGCTCCTCTTGGCTTCCATGTTGCAGCTGTGGCTCTGGTCCATGACCCCACAGGCCATCCTTCCAGCCTGCCATCAGCCAACACTCAATACTCTGCCCATCACCAAGACTCTACAGCATCACCTTGGTACTGAGATCACTGCAGAATTCTGCACTCTTTTTGAGGTTTAGACTCCCTACATAATTCACACGGCAAGGTAAGTGAAGTTTTGAAAATAAAACCATTTTACACTGCCCTTTTGTGTAACAATAATAAAAAAAGATTACCTCTCCCTGCTACGCTGGCATATTGGACTGCTCTCCCAGGGACAACAGAACAGCTATACAGCATTTCTGTGTGTTTCATAAACGAAGAAAACATGAAGTTTTTTCCTCTCACAATTCAACTTTTACAATGAAGCAATAAAAAAGAAATTAAAACATCAAATTATATATTTGAGGCAAGGTGTATGGTAGAAAATTGTAGAACATTCATGTTTCAAATTTTCCTCTTTTCTTTCTCCCCCCCAAAATAAGATCTTATTTTACAGAAAAATCCAAACAATTAAAATATTGTCCCTGGATTTTTGAAATTTTCTTTTCAAAGAGCTCTTAAAACTCTAGTGAATGGCTTGGGAGTGCATGCAGTGGGTTTACTTTAAAGCTGCAAACTCTGGAATCATTGGGATTCTTGCCAGCCCTGTGGTGATTCTGCAGGAAAACTTGGAGGGCTTCAGTCCTTATTTGGTTATGCATCAGTGAAATGCTTGATGACTGAGATCTTTCTATAAGAAAATATTTATAAACTTAAATATTTATTTAAGAAACTCATTCAGCAAATATTATGCGAACAGTTCTGATGTTAAATCAACAAGTAATTTTCTAAAACTGTGATAGGATGAAGATGGTTGAGCTCTCCCCCCAGGTGCCTTGACTTGATACCTAACTCAAGGCTCTCTTTCTTTCATTGGGGCTTTTTTTTTTCTCCGCCCCAGCCCCCCCCCGCCAGATTACCCTAAGAAGAGTGTTTCATTGTTTAAGTCCAGATGGAACCATCTTTCATGGATTACAGAGCATATGAACACTAGGATTATTTTATTGCTGGACTGGGGACATCCACTAATTCTGTCCTTAATATGCCCTTTTATTATGAACAATTACATACTTCTCTGAAAACTGTATGATTCCACATGGGATAAAATGACTGCGCTTAATGAGGTGCTTTATGGACACAATTCAAAATTGACTTTGAATTTTCTGGCTTTTGTTGATTTTTGTCACAACCTTAACATTTTTCAAACATAGAATCATTACATTAAAAAAATAAATCTGTATTTTAACCAAGATTTATTATACCCCAGTGAGATAAACCTTGTTTTCAGTTTTCAGTAATAACATGATTTATTTCCAAGCAGCTGAGCAGTAAAAAAAAAGGAGAGATAGACCTGAATGAAAAATAATAATTCTTAACAACAAAAAATATATTTTTACAGGTTCTTTATTAAAAACTCAGTCATCCCCAAGAATGAATATATCAAGTCTCTCATTCTGACAGGTTTGTTACATACTTTACTTATTCTTAAGTACAATTTAATATGAAAGCATTGATCTGAATAGCTATTTTTAAAGTTTTCTGTACAATTGAGGATCTGACATCCCCTCATGTATTCAGCTGCTGGGCAGACTCGGAATCACTCATGCTAAGTGGTCAGCTACCATGACTCCTTAGAGGTGATAACTATTATATAACTTGCTATTTTACCATCTCTGGTCTTTGCACAAAGCTACTGAGACAGCAAGTGTTTGACAAGGCATGTGTAGTATCCTGAACACCACTGGTGGCACAGAGATAGATAGATTTTATTTTCTTCTTTTTTTTTTGTTTTTCTTTTAGTTTCTTCCTTCTGTTTCAGTGTTCTCTTTCCACTGGGTCCAAAGAGCTCCATTTGAATATAATCAGGGCAGCTCAGAGCTGGGACACTTCATCTACTTGGAAGGGAGAGGGGTGATCTCCAGCTACTGACAAGAAGAGAGGGTAGAAGGACTGTGTTCCAGACATAGGCACTAATTGGAACACGCTTGCCCCCCAATACATACAGATGAAGCAGGTATATATATATATATATCTATAATATAAATAAATAAACCCACTCATGCCCATTCACTTCTAGGGGTAGCTGAGTCCCATTTTGCAGCAGGTGACATCTCTGAGCCTTTTGGATAGCAGTTGTTTTTCTCTTGCTTAGATTTCTGTTTTCCGCATTTCACCCTCAGAAACAAGTCTGGCATCAGTCATTTTTACCCGCCTGGAAAGAGACTGTAATTTATCCCTTTATTGACTGACCACTTTAAGGCTTGTCCCACTCCTCACCCCACTGGTGAGGCTTTGTATCTCCCATGGAGACTACCGATTCAGCTTTCCTATTTGGAAATAGTTGCTCTGTGTTCACTGACACTTTCCTGCCGTGCTTACTCAGTCCCTGGTTCCTCTCAGTAAACATGTCAAGACACAGAGGATTGAGACCAGAATCTGGTTTTCCTCTCACTTTCTTCAGGCCAAAGTCTGATGTCCAGTGTTGCAAATAAGAAGCAGGGGAACTTTTCCCCCACCTTTATTCTATTTCTCCGTTTGGGGAAAGAATGTTCTTTTAGGGGCTTGTTTGGACTGTTCTAGTCCAGCACTCTTATTTTGGCGCTGGATATGTTATGCTTTCAGGGCTCTCATCTTTTGGGATCATGACCTCAAATTTCTTAACTGCTTTTCTGGTGTATTGCCAATGAGACCCCCTTTTCAGATTGTCATATCTGTTGGCTTTGTACTGGTACCCATTCCTATGGGCTTAGACCATCTTCCACAGTAAGACTCTGGACTCTATGTCATTAACTTGCCCAGTGAATTTTCATGTACAACATATGAGATCATGTATCCACACATGGTATAGGATACCTCAGATGCAAGATAGCTACTTGCTCAGACCCAGGAAACTGCAAGAGAGTCTATTTAAATTTCTGTGCGGGATAAAAGTCTGAGTCACTCCTTTAAGTGTCTGGGCTTATTATCAAAGGAAGAGCAGACTAAACAGACTTCTAATATAGTGGGTGATCAGACCACCTAAGGAAGCCTCCTACTCTGACTTGTCCTTGGAAGTCTACCTCTTCATTGACTTTGAAGACAGTCTGAAAATACGAGCCTTAATAAAACAAAATTAGCTTCTTTGAGGATCCTTGAGGTCTATTCAGTCATTTTCAGCAGTTCTATCAAACTATAAAGATTTACATTATTTAAATATAGATTGCAATTATCTATTGGAAAAATTATTTATAAAGAAATCACAGTACAGTTTTAATGAACTAAAAAATCCATTGATATGTTTTCAAAGAAATTTTCCTGTGATTAGATACTTTCTTAAGTCAATCTGAGAGTCGGACAACTTTTGAGAGCAGCCCTGCAGGGAAGGATTTGGAGGTTCTGCTGGATGAAAAACTGGACATGAGCCAACATTGTGTGTTCACAGCCTGAAAGGCCCAGCCGTATCTTGGGCTGCATCAAAAGAAACGTGGTGATTTTCCCCTTCTACTCTGCCCTTATGAGACTCCGTGTGGAGTTCTGCATCCAGGTCTGGAGTCGTCAGGACAAGAAAGACATGAATCTGTTAGACTAGGTCCAGAGGAAGGCCACAAGGATGATCAGAGGAATGGAGCACCTCTCCTGTGAAGACAGGCTGAGGTGGGGTTTTTCAGCCTGGAGAAGAAAAGGCTCTGGGAGATATCACTGTGACCTTCCAGTAATTAAAGGGGGCTTTTAGGACAAAGGAAGAGGAATGTTTTACACCAGCTGGTAATAACAGGATAAGGGGGAATGGTTTCAAACTAAAAGAGGAGAGGTTTTGATAAGATGTTAGGAAGACATCCTTTACCTGGAAGATGGTGAGGCACTGGCACAAATTGCCCAGAGGAGTTGCAGATGCCACATCCCTGGGAGTGTCCAAGGCCAGGTTGGACGGGGCTTTGAGCTACCTGATCTAGTCGTAAGGTGCCTGTGCCCATGGCAGGCGGGGAACTAGATGATCTTTAAGGTCCCTTACAACCCAATTGTTCTATGATTCTATGAGAATTAGTTTCTCAGTAAATCTAGATTGAAGATTCGAACACACTCACCGTTATCTCTTTATGACCTACAAAAGTATCACCGGGGAAGGAAGTCCTGCCAAGATTGTTACCTTCGTAAAATCTCGCTCTCTAGATCTCACTTTCTGAGCACACCTAATTCATACCTCTGTGTGTGCATATATGAAAAGAACAGGCGAAAAGAGCAGCTCCTCATGTGCTCATAGGAAAATTCTGAGCTGAACATATTTTCATTTCCATTGTGGGGAAATTTCCACACAGTCATTTTATTTCTGTCTCTGAGCATCTATAGAAAATTTTTTACACTATGAAAAGCATGAAAGGCGTCTGACCAACAGAACATAAATTATGTTGTTGGTCAGTAAATGCCTGAGGGCAGCTTTAGTCTCCTGTACAAACTCTACCTTATCATTTCTCTTCAGAGAGAGAGACCACAAGTCTACATCTTACATATGCTTTCCTCTGTCCATTAAGGATTATATATATTTTTTACACAGCAGTTGTGGTGCATAAATTGCCTGACTCAAATGAATAGACAGACCATTTGCAGTAAGTGAAACTTGTTTCTCTAGGGATTATGTGTTTTCTAATAAAACTTCTAATTTTCATTCAATAAAAGGAGACAGAAAATGGAAAATTGCAGTTCCTGACAAAAATGTGAATTACATTCATATTCACGAAAATGAGGAAGCACAATAAGGTCTTCCTGAAACACTGAGCCACATTTTGATAATTCCTCTGTGATGTTATCATTATGTGAATGTAATACAAAACTAACTCAAAGATCTGGGATTGTAAATACTCTGTCAGAATTCATCCTCAAAGTTAATGCCTATTTCAATCCAAACACCACTGAGCGGGATAAGATTTTACCTCAATTTCTATCTCTTGAAAAAGAAGATATGGAAGAGGGTTTTTTTAAAGATTCCATTCCCTTTCTCATTTTGTGAATAAGAGGAAAAAATAAGAAATAATCATAATAAAAGAGAACCAAAAAACCACTACCCTTT
This sequence comes from Dendrocincla fuliginosa, assembly GCA_035047845.1. Classification (NCBI taxonomy): domain Eukaryota; kingdom Metazoa; phylum Chordata; class Aves; order Passeriformes; family Dendrocolaptidae; genus Dendrocincla; species Dendrocincla fuliginosa. Next base: position 125,874,907 of record JAWWMO010000083.1, on the reverse strand, counting down.
ATGAAATATATGAGTCAGAGAATAATACTCATTTTAGCATTTTTAACAACTGAATCAGGATAAGGAGAAAAGTGCATGCAAATTTGACCTTATCAAGTCTAGAAATTTAGCAACAACTAACTTCTTGTTAATATGAAAGAAATAGTAGTAATGTTGGTGAAAAGTGATATATTGATGATTCATCCCTCTACATAATACAGGGTAAAGGATGAGGGGGTTACTGAATGAAAAGGAGAAATGGTGATGAAGACAATGAAAAAATGTGACATTGAAATTTAAAGAAAAATAGTATCCCAAAAAATTACCTAAAATTATTAACATTTTGAGTTAGGCTTGTAATGAAACTTGTTTCTAGAGCTCAGCAAGCCCAGTATAATACAAGGACATAAAATACCAGGATACCAACACATACTGCAATTTGATTGAATATTTTGAGTGATGTCTCTCTCCTCAATGAACCAAATATGGGGAACAGGAGCAATGTAGATATAGAGAGCAAACACATTGCTGTGAGGAACTGAGGAAGATGAGGCTCTTAGCAGAGACATGCAAAATGAGAGATCTCAAGTCAATCATGAGAATGCATTAGTTTCTCAGTAAATCTAGGTTAAAGAAACAAACTGCTTGAACCACACCCACCTTTATCTCTTTAAAACTTCCTTTATCTTCTTTAAAACTAATGAGGAAGAAAGTCTTCCTTAGATCAGGCTCATTGCACAGTAAGTTTGATAAAGCTGTAAACTGCATTTTTTGTCACAAACCAGTGAGGTTAAAAAGTTTAAATTTTGAAGTTTAAAAAAATATTTCAGTGGCAAGCAACTTTCTGAAAACATGTAATCATAAGGCAACTTTTGTTGATGGAGACTTTTTAATCACTATTAACTCAGAGTCCATCCTTTACAACATCTCAAATTCTTTTCTTTGGTCAAGCTTTTAATCTATATTTAGAGAGCAACTGTATGTGTTGTGCTGAAATGGTAATAGATGAGAAATGTTAGTGGAAGGTGTGAAAATCACCTATTAATGGCCACAAAAAGGTTATTTTAACTTGAAGCTCCTGTGTAATCTTGTAAAAATAAGGTCTACCTACGAAATTAGATACTCTGGCCTCTCTGGGTGGACCCAGGAGACAGGTAAAGGAGAGGGAGGAGGGAAGGGAAGGGAAAGAAGGGCAGAGAAGGGGAAGGGAGAGGAGGAGAGATTAAATTTGAACACTAACACTAAATTTAATAAACCCACTGTCTTTACCTGACATTTTGATTTTAATAGATTTCACTAGCCTTTTCCAACCAGCCCAATAGACCATCAGGAAAAGTATAGTGTAACTCAGCTCTTGCAATTCATAAATGAAATATAAATTGTTTAACTATTTAACTCAGGCAGGGAAAAGCTCATCTACTGCCAATTTTGAAAAGGTATTTTTTTCCCTTGCTGTAAGTGCTTCTGATTAAAATAGACAGATGTCTCCTAGAGAGTGCAGCATTATCAGTATTATCAGTTTTTGCAATATGGATGAACCTAATGATAAGGCAAACTCGTTTAGTAGCAGGGATTAATAATGAAATAGTTTAATTAAGACTAGGATCTAGATCAGAACCCTGGCTCCAAATGCCCCCTAACTTGTGAAAGGAACGTCACAGTCTAAATCATAAACCTCATGCTCGTCACTAATTTTACTGCACTAAAACAAAATTATCAGTGATAATTCTCTTCTTTTTAAGCAGTTAATTAGTTTGATTTACTCTGATGATTGTATATGGGATAATTTATTAGGTAAAAAGTTTGCAGGAATTATGTGTTATTCTGTAACATTATCAAGCTTGGCTATTTATACTGGGGATTGGCTGGAAACTTAGCCTCATTTACTTCAGCCACAACTAGAACCATTGTGATCTGTGAGGATTTTGTTTAACCTAAAATAACTGGGTTAAAATCCCAAGGAATACAAAAGTTTCTGTTTCATTTTATTATATCATAATGGTACAATTTATAGAGATGGGGGCTATTTCAGGTATAATAATGATCCACTGGGTACTTAGCGCAAGAGAATGAAGGAAACAACTGCAGATTTAGTTTTAGAACTGTACCATATCAGTTATTAAGATCAACATCTTATTCTTTCACTCAATGGAATTGGTGGGAAAAGTCTGACAATAATTTGTCATTAAACCAACAAGAGACCAGCGTCACTAATGTGATCAGTGGGTCTGGTGAAACACAGTTCTTAACTAGAGCCATGAAGTGCATTTTTGTGAACATAATATGAATCCTTGTAATGCCACTGATCTTTAATATTGTGTTCTTTTTTCTCTTTCCCCTAAATCAATATGTTTAAGGTTAGAATTATAAAACTGCAATGTAACACATTGGAATTATAGCATCTTCCATTTGACATTTTAAAACCTTTTCAGATGATGGCCACGTTTCATCTTTTTTAACAAAGAAGAAAACTGAGGCCTAAACTGCAGGAGACCTGAGATGTTGTGCTATATATGGGTAGCTTCTGTTTCAACAAGCAAGAAAGTGTCTACTGCACAATCTGTGGGGCCAGGCAACTACAGTCCTTAACCATACCCGCACTGCATCTTTTTGGTATATCTACAGAGCATGAAGGAGAGAGGATGGGAAGCAGGAAAAAGCATTTTGGAGAAGAGAGGAAGAGGGAGAGGAATTAGGACTGTTTGGAAACAAAAGAACAGAGAGAGAATCAATTTATAATTCAAAATGTATGGGTACTGTCCTATCTTGCTCAGGATAGGTGACAAGTATTTTCAGACTCTACAGTGCAGTTAGGCAAGATTCCCTGGAATTGTTTTTGTCGCTGAGGAGTTGCCGTGTTTCTTGAGCTGGAATTATCTTCTAAACTTTAACAAGAATATACAGACTCTAGAGTGGGATTCAGTCTGCCTAATCTATGGGTGGCATTTGGCCTGCTTAAATCTACACAGATGTAGTCATAAACACATAAGCCCCAGGGAGCCACTCAGGTTGTCTATTTTCTGGGACAATCACAACTAATGGTTAATCTAGAGTGAAGCTTCTGCTTGCAGCTCTCCACAGAGCCTCCATGTCCCATGACATTGCTGGCATGGTGGCTCAGCTTCATCTGAGCTTTCTTCCCTTGTGCAGACTACAGTGCTTGTATGGGATGCTTGAGAACTTAGTTCATGCAGAATACAGTCCAGGACACCTGTCTGCTGGTAGAATACTCACATAGAAGTGGGCAATATTTCTCCTAAAGATGGATTTAGTCGCAGACCTTGCATTGGGAAATGGGCTGAATATTGGTGTCTCTTTGCTTTTACTTAGATAGTTGGAGATAAAAGAGAGACACCTATTTTCCCAGTGTACTTTGGGTATAAGAGCCTGGGAAACTTTTAGAATAAATAGGAAGGTACTTTAGGTAATGTAAGCAGACATAAATATGACCTATTAACTGAACTAACTGTGTGTACATTATGAGGGTTGTAGTTGGCTATACCCTGTTCAATTAAGATCATGAGATTTCATCTATTTTAACATTTCTGGTGCATACCAGAACCTCATCAGAACTGAGAATCAAAATACACTCTCTCCTTTTCCTCTTTTCTGACCATAAGCACTGAGGATCTCTTTTTCCATTCCTTCTTCCTCCTGTTCTCTTGTTTTCTCTCTCTCTCTCTCTCTCTCTCTCTCTCTGTCTCTGTCTGTCTGTCTATCTGTCTATCTATCTATCTATCTATCTATCTATCTATCTATCTATCTATCTATCTAAAACCAACCTCCTACCTTTTAACAAATACTTTTTTTAAGGCAAAATATATTTTTATTCTTCAGTCCTGATCTACTCAAGCTGCTGTGTACTGTTATTGTGATTGACTGTGCATCAACATAAATGGTTCTGTTTTCTTTTTTGGAAAGAAAATGCTGAAGATTGGAGCATTTTTCCCCTTTTTATTGTTGAAAGAATGAATGAAACATAACTCTGTGGTGAGTTGATTCTGGCTCGATGTCAGGTGTCCACTAAAACCTCTCTGTCACTGCCCTCCACAACTGGACAGGGGAGAGAAAATAGGCTCATGGGCTGAGATAAGGACAGGGAGAGCTCTCTTATCAGTTACTTACTAGGGGCAGAATGGACTTGGCTTGGGGCAAAAATGAATTTAATTTATTGCAGACCAAATAAGAGCAGGATAATGACAAATAAAACTAAAACTTAAAATCCCCTTCACACCACTGCTCCCTTTTTCCTCAGTTCACCTTCACACCTGAGTTCTCTTCCTCTGCCCCTCCAGAGGCACAGGGGGATAGGGAGTGGGTGTGGCAGTCAGTTCATCCCATGTTGTGTCTGCCACTCCTGCCTCCTCTCACTCTTTGCCCTGCTCCAGCATGGGGTTCCTCCTATGGGAGACAGGCCTCTATCCTTCTCCACTGGGAGAACCTCTTACCAGGGTTCCATTCTGAACTGCTGCAGGGTGGGTCCCTTCCATGGAGTGCAACCCTTCAGGGGCAGGCTGCTCCGTCGTGGGCTTCCCACAGGGTCACAGCCTCCTTCAGGTATCCGCCTGCTTCAGCATGGGGTTCTCCAGGGGCTGCAGGTGGATCTCTGCTCAACCACGGACCTCCATGGACTGCATGGTGACAACCAGCCTCATCATGGTCCTCACCAGGGCCTGCAGGGGACGGTCTGCTCTGGTGCCTGGAGCACCTCCTCCCCCTCCTTCTTCACTGACCTTGGTGTATGCAGAGTTGTTACTCTCACATATTCTCACTCTGCTCTTCTCTGGCTGAAGTTGCTCCTGCATAGTAACTTTTTCCCATTTCTTACATACCTTACCCCAGAGGCACTGAGGACAGTGAAGAGGAACAGGAATTCAAAGGTAAAAGTAGCAGATACAATTAAATGAATTTTGTAGTTTGAGTGCTCAAAGACTCATACAAGTAAAAAGTCTGAAGTCGCAATTGTCTTTGGCAAAGAATTTAAATACAAAACCACCATTCTTCTGTCTTCATTAAGAGGCCTGTTACAACAGTTTTTTGGTTTGAGACTCTTCTGCTGCCAGCTGTTACAGATGAAACCTCACTAGGGTCACCATTAAACACTGTCAAAATTTTTGAGTTCCTCTGCTGCAGTAGGTGCTGGTCTTATTTGGCAGAGAATATGAGACTGAATGAATTAACCATTTAGCTATGATTTTAGGGTGGTGCCTACAGTGCACTTACCTTCATGTCAATCTCTTGAAGGCACAGGAGGTGCTCACTCCCATATTTTAAAAACCCAGTGTGTTTAAGAAGCTTACAAATTTCACTTATTTTAGTGGGTTTTTTTGTATTTCACGTGTAAAATAACCTCTCTTCTGAGATGGACTTTTGCAGGCTAATTCCATAGTAGTAATCATTTTGTATGGACAGGTTCAGCTTTCAGGAATTCTAAGCAGTGCTCTAGGTTGGGTTCTTGATGAAGCTGCTTCTATGAAGAAAACCAGGAAGAGGGTATCACAGTCTGTCACTTCAGTGTAGGTCTTAAATGGTACACAGCCTTGGGCCAGCTCTTTGCCTCTGGCTGAATTGCGCTTTAAGCCTTCTAGTGGAAAATGTGAAATTGAAAGCTACCTTGAGAGACAAGTTTGGGGAATGTTCTTGATTGGGGATAAATTAAAAGTTAAATACTATCGTTCAATATGGTTAAAAATTAGCTTGTTAAGAGCACTGGCTGCTTTATCACAAGAAATGACAGTTTGCTTTAAGTGCTGCCTAAAATAGACACAAAGCTACTTGATTTATTTGGAACCATTTGATCATAAGTATACTCTTTTTTAGTATGGGCAGGAAGTACCATCAGTATGGCCAGAGAATTTTATCAAGAGAGTTTTGTGATGGCTAGGTGGAGATTTCTGCCATTTATTACTGCGATTGTGTCAAAGATAGTAGTAAATCTTTATATTTTATTTACACCCGCAGAATAGATACATAAAGTCACAACATCTATGGTTATCATCATACTCTAAGAACCTTATAGTTGTTTATAATTTTAATAATTTAATCTGAAAATTGCTGTATTAGTGATCTACCACTAGCTCAAATATTTGGGGGGTTTCAGCTCATCATTTTGCGAGAATGGATATAGAAAAACTGTTCTGAGGTTGGAACTGTTCCCAGTTGTGCTCCAGGAAAACCAGTGTTTGAAGCAAGGACTTGGAGTTCAGCTGTGGATTTCTCTAGTGTTGAGGGTGGTGCCTTTCCCTTTTTCATCAGTGTTCGTTCAAATTTGATCAAATCATGGTTTTTGATCACTGGGGTCAGATGATGATTAAAATTAAACTGAAATTTTATCTCAAAAATTTTAAAACAGAAATGGAAGATTATGGCACAACAAAAATACTGTGCTTTTCTAAAAAAAAAAAAATATGGAATCTGGTATTATCATCTCAACTTCTCTACAAATTTCTCCCTCCCTTCTGTCTTTTTATGTTTACTTTTACCTGGGGTGAATTATGTTGCCCTGCTAGCATCTGTGAGATTTAGCTAAGGGCTTAAGAAGTTGGGTTCAGATTTGATGCCTGTCCTATTTTTCAGTGGTCATTATACACTTATTTGAAATAATGTTGTTCTTGTTCATAAAAGAACTGCAACCCATGGGAAAGACTCATGTTTGAGAACTCTGTAGTGTACCACCTCCTGCAGGAGGGATCCCATAAAGGCGCAGGGACAGAGTGTGAGGAGTCCTCCCTCTCAGGAGGAAGGAGCAGCAGAGACGTGATGGAGTGACCAAGCCCCCATTTCCCATCCTTCTGAGCTGCTGGCCAGGAGGAGGGAAAGAAAATCAGGAAAGAAGTTGAGCCTGGGAAGATGGGAAGGATGGGGGGAAGGTGTTTTTAAAATTTGATTGGGTTTTTTTTTTCATCATCCTGCTCTGATTTGGCAATAAATTAAATTAATTTTTGATCAAGTCATATCTCTTTTGCTTGTGATGGCAACAGGTGAGTGATCTCTCCCTGTCCTGACCTTGACCATGAGCCTTTCATTTTATTTTCTCTCCCCTCTCCAGCTGAGGAGGGGAGTGATAGAGTGGCTTTGGGGAGGACCTGGCATGCAGCCAGGGCCAACTCACTACAATAATTTATTACTAGAAATTGCACCTTAATATTTTTCTATTAAAAAAAATAATGCATTTAAGTATATTCATTTTCAGTCACATATCAAGACTCTGGTAACTGCAATGTAACAGTACACAAATGCTACCTGATCCCCAGCTAGCATATATTACCACCAGCAGTTATTTCTGTGAGTACTAAATACAGAGCACTGCACTGAATGGAGCTCTATTCTTCTCTAACAAGTTGCATTAACTCTGACATGCAGGAAATTTAGACAATATGTTTATATTTTTTAAGGGTATCTGACTTTAAGTTGCACTTAGGTACTGAATAAAGAATTTTAGTAGGAGGTAGTATGTGCTATAAAGCTTTAATAGGATATAAAATGCCTCATTAAGCATTATCTAATATGTCTAAGACAAAATGCAGGCTAAAGATGTGGTACTTTGGATGTTATTATAATTTCCCTGAGCATCATATGTATAATTACAATCCCAAATGATTAATTTCCACATTTAAATGTAAGCAGAAAATGAAGGTCTCAATTTGACTTCAGAATATAAATATACAGCACTTGTTGGGAATAATTAAGGTTCTGATGTCCTCTTGTACTTTCTTGCAGATGTTTGGAGTCCTATTAATTTTAGGAGGGTCCATGTGGGAGAACAGTTCTACTCAGGTAGATTACACTGTGGTGCTGTGACTCAAGCACTGCTAAGCGTGATTGTGTTCAGAGCTTGAGGAGTGCCTGTGTCACTATTTTATACTTCTTTGGGAGTAGGGAATAAAGCTTTAAAAAATACTGTATTTCAAGATTTGATGGTTTTCAGGCACAAGTCCAGCCAACTACCCTGACAAAAGTTCTGTTTTATAAAGATTGTTTTCCAACTTTTTGGCCATTTTTCTTTCTTGTTGCTGGAGGAAAGTGAGGAAATGAATACACTGCCTTATAGGTGATGAGTATACATGATGAGTTATTCAGGTCCTCAGAAATAGACATGAAAGTTGTGTGTTTTTTTCTTTCTTAATGCTTTGGCTCAGTGTTAAGCGATGCTTGAAATAGGGACTAATCCCTTTCCCTTCACAGATACAATCTTAAATGTGTCTATCCACATTTTTTTAATGATAATTACAAAACTCAATTGTATTCTTTTAAAATGTTTTTCAGATCTTTCCTGTCTAGATAATTATACAGCAGTGACCTGTGCTTGCTGCTACTAGTCTGCTGCATGCAAGTGTGGGGCTGCTGTAAATGAAAGGAGAAATGTGTAGAACTATCAGAGACCCAGAGGAAAACAGCTGTGAGGCCAACCTTATAACACAGATCCATGAATGTCCAGGACCATACAAAATGTTAATAGTATGCTTTAATCCTTGGAGCACTGGGCTTTCAAACCTCAACATTAGTTCAAATCATCTCAGTGCAAGAAAATTACTGATACTCTTGTTTCTTAACTTGTTCCAGGCAGAGAAAGTCTGAGCCTTTTGTTGTGTACTCCCACCTTATACCACATAAATACAGCAGTCTGGGTGGTCATACTGTGACCCATGCTGTTTATCTATGTATCTCTTCTGTTTTCCGTTTTTCCCCTTAAAGGGAAACAATTGTGTACTCCTTTTTCTGCAGTATTTAATAGTATCTGTGTAGACTTTGTGTACTATTTAGTAATCAACCTGATGATCAGCTTGAGTCCTTTGGAAGATACTTAGAAGCCAAATATTATAAAAGATTTTGACTGAAGAGCACTGAGATGAGAGTTAAATGGACATGCAAAATTTACTGATCCAAAGTAGATGTGGGGATGAAATTGGATGGAAATTAACTTAATAGATAAATACTAGTTGCATGCACTTTTTTTTTTTTTTAAAAAAAAAGGTCTATTTAATGGCAAATTTTGCAGTGTAAATGGTCAATTGCCAAGAGGCCAATTGTATGGAATTAGAGACCAAGTAACAACTGAGCCATAGAACAAAGTTAGTAAGAATAAAGAGATGATGAAGGATGCATTGATTTTGTGATACATGGTCTTGGCTCCTAGAGTTATGGCTAAAACTGCTACTTAATTAAGGTTCAACCTGACTTTTACTCTTTTCATGTGTGAATATTCTCATGTACTTTAACTTCCTCACAAGAGGACATTTCTTTAGGAGAATTTTACCCCAAGGAGTTGTGTTTATTTCTGAGGGAGAAGTGTACTTCTTGCACACGGGAAATCATCATAATATCTGTCCACTTCTCTATTAGGTAACTTCAGAAGGTCTCTTCTGGATTCCTCATGGCTTTAGAAATGGTTGCCTCAGACAAAACCTAGTCCTATGTCTAGACAGGAATGCAAAGTGATTTTGGCTGAACTGATTAGCACAAGTGTGTTGGCTCTGAATATCGTTCAAAAATGGAAAAAAAGTAATTTCTTTGCATGCAGGTGATGATAGTGAGGAGAGTGAAAATAACTTCTGTCCATTTTATTATTTTATTGCAATTCTGAGAGAAAAGAAGTAATCTGGGATAGCATGAAACAAAAGAGTTCTGTACATATTAACATACCACAAATCATTTAAAACCAAACCTAGTTCCAGTGAAATTTTCAATATATTTCTTAGTTAAAATAAAATTAGAACTATGAAAAAAGAAGGAGGTTCAGCAGCATCCCTTTGGAGTCGGTGACAAAGGTGAAGAAGGGAGGTTTTTGTGCAAGGCTGAGGAACATGACCACTCATGCTCCCGTGTGGCAGGTACAGCTTCACACTTTTTCATTGACTTGGATTAGCATCTTGAATTCATTTTCTTGTCTCTGGAGC
>JAWWMO010000083.1:125842691-125862188 GCA_035047845.1 Dendrocincla fuliginosa | reverse complement strand
CCCTCCTGTTGCCTTATTTTACAGCAACTACTTTTTTGACAATTCTTTTGACATATTTACCTATAGGTCATGTCTACCATTCTGGTAGCAGCATCAGCAGTTATGATTCTGCTAGCTGAACTCCGATGATGATTGACCTAGTGTAGAGGGTGTGAGAAAATGGAATGTCTTTTCACTTTTCTTTTAACTAAAACACCTGCTTCTAAGCCTTCCACAAAGAGACAGGGAAAAAGTCAAAAGAGAAAAAAAAATCAAACCTATTCATTGCAGTAAAACTGCAGAGTGTAGGGAGATTGATTTAGGCAGGACGTGTTTATTCAGATTGGAATATGCTTTGAAGTCTGAAGATCAGGGCCATATACTTCAAAGGGCTGGAAGTATTTATGGGGTAGATGGAAAGTCTGAGTGTGCTGTGTGAACCAGGCAGCGTGGACACAGACCCAGGGATCTGGGTGTGAGTGCTTGGCACATGGATGAATACATGAAGAGCAAATAGCATTGATCCTTGTCTGTAGGAGATGGGGCTCTGATGAGCAGAGATAGGCAGGTTTCGCTGTATCCTGTGGTGGAGAGCAGGGAGGTGGAGGTGGAGTGCATTGCTTGTCACTTCAGGAACCTTTTGCTAACTCTTCTGTAATCTATTTACTACTTGGAGAATTCCCTTCTGATTTACCTTCTTTAGAACTAAGTGGAACTTAACTATTTGCTGCCTGAAATAAGGATAAGTCAAGATAGAGAAGAAGCTATGCCCAGATCATCAGATCAATGAAGAAAAAGTTCATCACGATGTAAAGAGAGGAAGAAATATATTACAGCATGAGGAAAAAGGCAAGTAAAAATGCAAGTGAATACTTTTATGAGAATGAACAAAACCAAAATATACAAAACTGTGTTGTTGAAATGGATTAAGGATACAGACATAAAAGAGAGTGAAAATACCATTACACCAAGAAAAATGTTTAAAAACATGTATTTACTTATCTTAATACTTCAACTTATAAAATAATGTGGTATCAGTACCAAAAATTACTTTAAAACTATTAGCTTGTTCAGCACTAAAAGCTTTACCATGCCAATTGCTTATTTGCATGATTTTTCATGTATCCAAGAGCTGAAATGGAAATTATCCATTATGTATCAGTATGATTCCCGAATACTCTAGAACAGATACTGTGGCTTACCCTTTAGAACAGAATAATATGTCTGGTGGATTTTACTTTAAATCATCAAAGAAGAGGATTAGGGGTAGGCTGATATTTTTGAGGGTACGTTTATTTTTAATGTATCGGATGACTAAAGATTGCACATATGAAATGTTGTATGCATCCTTTTAAACTTGATACAAGCTGATTATAAGGAGCCACATGACCTCATCTCACTCAAAAGTTAAGTGATCTTAAACGTGACATGATCACACCTTTGGTCAAAATCTCCTGTCACCCCATTGAACTAAATGGTAACAGAGGGAGCTTAGCACCTTCTCTGAGAGTTGTGGGTTGTTAACAGGTTTGAGCAAAGAATGTGCAGGAGGTGAATCAAGAAAACGCTGTTTTTATGAACCAGGAAATATCAATGGCTGTTATTCTCATTCTCTACACAACACCTCAGAAGAAACTTGTACAAACCAAGATGGCAATATGAGGCAAAAACAGACTTAAGGTCTGATTGTATGGCTACATATTACCATCAGGTAGAGATGCAAAAGTTTGCCTGTTGGGAGAGGTTAGCCAGTAAAGCCCTGATTTAATGATAACTCTCCCGCCCACTCTGGAATATTCAAATGTTCTGCAAACACTGGTATAGGCATTTAGAACTAATACAGCTTTTCTTCAAAGTTTAGTTAATATTCCATATAGGCTTTTTGCCATGATGACTAATGTACTGCAACCTTGCTGTTCTGCATTAAACATCATGAAAATGTACATCTGCACTGGATTTTTTTCTTTCCTTTGTTTCTAAAATGCTGAGTTCTGCTAAAAAAAATTGGATGGAAATCAAATATGAGAAGCTTAGCCAACTTTAGTGAAATGATATCAGATTTATATTATCCCTTAATGAAACAAGTATAGAGGGCTGATTGATTTATAGAGCAATTTTTTGCACCATTACCTAACTTGATTGTGTACAAATAGTTTTCTGTACTCACAACCATCATGTCCCTGCATTTTTTTTAGTATGTGCATTTCAAAAACTGATGTCTTTTTATACAGGACTGAAAGATCTGAAGGTATCCAGCCAAACAGTGTTGACCTCACGTGAAGCTTGAACTTCCATACATTTTAACACTTTTCTCTAAGGATGACAGACAAATAAATTCCTTTTTCCTGCTATGATTAATAGTAGGTCTTTGGAACAGAGGGAAACTTCAATGCCTAGTCTAAGTATGTTGTTGCACAGTTGTGATATGATATTCCTGCTTACCCACAAAAGGGTTGTGTTTTCTTTTAAATACATGGAGTGTCATTCTGCTCAGGTATTTAGTTAATCTCCATCCATAAACACTGTAAATTGCAACTTCAGGAAGTAATTGTTTTAAACGGCATTTCTCCTGACTCCTTTGCCTCTGGTTTTAGGTCTAGATCTTGCAAAGAAATAATGCTTTTCACAGGGATTCACAGAAATGCAAGGTTATTTCCCTGAGGGAGCACTGTGGAATTATTACTGTGAGACCATTACTTGCATACATGTCAGATGTTCAGGATCTCATTCACTGCCTGCAAAACATGTATGTCTGGCTCCTGACTCACACCCCTGAATCTAGATTCGTATCAGGAATGCTTGTTGATCTACTTTCTCTGCAGCCACCTTTGGTGTGTTGGGTGAGGATACACAAGGAAAGTCACGGTCTTGCTCTTCACATAGAAGAAACCTGGTCTTGCTCTTGGCATAGAAGAAGCCTGTGCTCAGGGTCTGAGGGGTGACAAATTCTTATCACCCAAACTCCTCCTTGTTGTATTACTCAGGTGACCAGCAAGCATCTTTTTTATATGTGACCTAAGCATTAGTGCAGAAAGAAAGAACACTCAAGGGTCAGAATCTGGGAATTTGTGGATTGGTTTCCTCCATCTCTGTAAATAAAACCTTTGAGTGCTGAAAAGTTTTAATTCTGTTTTAGAATCGTAGTGGATTTTGTTTTCTTGTGAATATAATAATAAAATGCAAAGAAGCTTTTTGAGGGGAAAATTTCTTATGTGCTGCCATACATGACTGAATATAAAATTTCTGCTCTCAAAAAATTATTTTCAAACCATTTAATTATGACCCATCCTGTGATTTTGGTGGAGACTTTCTAATGTAGACAGATGCTTGAAATAATGGATTTTCATGTTTTCTTTCCATTTTCTGTATTCCAATAAATCTAATTTGGAAAAAGAATCCTCTACACTGCCTGATTTCCTCTCTGTGGGAGCCTAAATGTAATTGATACTGTATTCCAGTATAGTGACAATCAGGCTGTTTTCAGCCTCGGATCTTGCATATCTAAGCAAGAGAAGGAAATATTTAAATGAGGGGAATGGAACCTATATTCACATAAATATTTAAATATAATAGGCCAGATTAATTTCTGACATAATTACATGGATATTACAATGGTTACACCAATAATTCAGAAATGAGTCTGTTAAGTACTATTGTCAGTAGACCTAAGGCAGAAATTAACCAGTGTTAGAAAATGCCCAAGTAAACACAATCTGATTTGCATGTTACAGAACAATGAAATAGATGTTTTTGCTCTTAGAGCAGTCTAGACATAGAGAAGAGTGGGTGATAAGCATTGCAGAGCTGGAACAGTAGGTGCAAATGAGAGAGTAAACCAGAACATCTGCCTATCCAAACACGTCACCTTCACGGTGTATTTCCTGTTAGCAAGTCCCTTTTGACATAAGTGACTCCATGAACAGACCTGATCTTTCTGCTTTTGGATGCTTGGGAGTGTCCTCCCGCTCTTTGTGATTTGTGAAGCCAACTCAGACCCTCACAGAAACACATTTGGTGTATCTGCTGTAAAAAATTAAACAGAAAAACAACAGCTCTGACACAACTACCAGCAGTAAGTTCACAAGAAAGCAGTTCTAAGTTCTCTCCACAGAGAGAAGCTGGAACACTTGTTATGTTGCTCCACAAGGACAGAGATATCTGTGTGTGCCACAGAACCTCTTTCAACACTAGCTTAATGACCTATTTGGCATCTTTGAAAGAAAAAGTAAATTCTGCTGACACTTTTACACCTGGTAAAAGCCAAGAAAAATATGAGAAGATCTGCAGAGGTGAAAGTCTCTCAGAGACACACCTGGCAACAGGGACAACCATGAAGATTTCCTTAGAGCACTGTTTTGAAGAGTTTCCAGGGGTAATAGTGTGCTATGAATAATTATCAGCAAACAAAAGAATTGCCAGCTGAAAACAATCCATCTGTTTCCAAGTGTATCTTCCCACTGCCTTGAAGGCAGGCCTCTCAACTCCTGCTGAAAAAGGACTTCAATGTGGTTGTTGTGCCAAACAAATCTGCTTCTGTAGGGCCAGACTCCTTTCTAATGTAGACCTAGTCAGAGGTACCAGGTCACATTTCAGACTGGCTATGGAATCTCCCAGGAGTATTTCCTTGACCTTAACAGCATCAACATCAAGCCTGATATATTCAGGGGAGTCTTTGGGATTGAAATGTTAATAGTGTGGTGTTACGAATCTGGTGATTTAGCAGAAAGTATTTTCCATGGTTGAGTGAAACTAAGGAATGTAGTGCCCCAAGGTCTGGGGACAAGGAGCCAGAGCAGGAACTAGAAGACAGTGAAAGATTGAAATTAGTGTGGAAATCTTGGAAAGTTGGTATGGTTTTCAAGTGCTTGCATACAATCAGGGCATTCTCTTCACAAAAAAGAAATCCCTAGCAAGGTGTTGCAGCTTTAGGACAAGAAGACTAGAAACATGACAATTCTATTGCAAGTTAAGATGATTTATTGATATTCATGTCTGCAAACTATTGGTTGTTTCTTAGAGTACTTTCTAAGACCAAAATCTTTGTTTCACCTCCTGTGTGCTAACATTTTTTCTCAATTCTATCAAACCTACTAATAGCAGACAGTAAATTTTTGCTGCTTTTCTTTCAAATGTTTATTTCGCTTCAAAGACAGTTTTTAAAGGTACACAATAAGCTTTACTTTCACCAAATAAAACCTGTTAAATAAATAAATAATAAAAGTTGTTAAAAACAACAAAACAAACTCTTATAGCTTTTCTTACAATGATTCTTCTTTTCTTTGTCATTGAAAAATAATTAATATAAATGCCATAATTAAGTCCCAGGTCAAAGTCAACTCCACATCACCACACTTCAAGCTGTTATATAGGTCACCTTGAGATGTCACAGGTTGAAAAATTACAATGTGAACTGAAATTCTTGGTCCTCTTAAGGCCATCTCTTATGTACCATGATGGAGATTATCTACTTGACAGGTGGTTTTTACCAGCTTCTAACTTATCATGTTTTATTCTTCTCTTTCAGACTGCCACACTTTTCAGTTCTGAAGTTTAAGTTCTTCAAGAGAAATTTCCATCCTTAGTTAAAATTAGAAGTTTAGTAGACATGTATATGAAATCATTTTTATTTAATTTTACCAGGTCTCTTTTCCAGTTTATCCTACCTAACTAATTTATCAGACAGGAGCTGTCTGGGGCTAATAAATATTCATTGGGTGAATGTAGCCCTTTTATTTTCAAGCCGGTCACATGTTGACCTGTTTTGGAGACTCTCAAGTCTCTGACATTTCTTACTGAACATCTCAAGGTGTTCAGGGCTCTGAAGGCATTCCCTGTGAATGCTGCAGCCTGGGTGGCAGACAGAGGAGCCTGTAAGGTCCCAGGTTGGTACTGTTTGTTCCTGAGGACAGATCTACACAACACTCATGATTTTTTAAGATTGCATTTTACTGGATTATCTGCTTTTTCAGATATTGCTTCAAATGTTCCTTATCAGCACAAATGTATAGCTTTGTTGACCCTTTGTCTGGTGAACAGGCTTCCATGTTCTTGTTTCCTCTAACCATTGTCATACTAAGAATCCTTCGTACACTAATGACAGAATTACATACATTTTTTGGTGTGTTTTCTGATCTATATATGGAAGATTGAAATAATTTACTTTGGTCATCTTTCCAATAATCGTATAATATTCAGGGGTGTTCATTCTTGATAATATATGTATTAATTCATAATGTCAAGTATGATGTCCTTACTTGATAATAAAAGACTGGTTTTTATTTTGTCAGCACAATGCTGAAAAAAACCAAACCACTGAAGGCAACTAATCACTAATTGTACATGCTTGTCTTTATTTATTTATCCTAGACATTTTCCCAGTGTGTGGAAATTTCAAGTGTCAAATGTACACAAACACTTTTTTTCCTACCAGCACTTCTGCCAACTCAAGGAGGATAAGAATAGTGTTCCTTGCTACAAGGCATATAACTATTCCCAAATAATCTGATCTCATTAGCTATGTTTTTCACTGCTTTTTTGTTCTATTTATTTCACTTGCATTGCCCCTCATTTTTCACCTGTCTAATAATCCTCTGGGACAGACCCTGGTTACACTCCTATTACATACAGCTGGCAAATTAAAGATGCAAAAAGCAATTTCCATGGCTGTGAAAAGCTTGGTATTGTAAATGGCAGTTTATAATTGTGTGAGGTTTTGTTTGTTCAATTCACCTAATTAAACTAAAAGGAAGGAAAGAGTATAGAAAAACAAACTACAGGATGCAGCAGGGGATAAAGGTATGGAGCAAAGCGAAACAAAACAAAGGAAAACCCTACTCAGAAACCTCAGTGTAGTTCCTGAAAACACTGACTATACTCAATGCTTCTGTCTGCTCTGTCAGAAGCAGCAAACTTAGTCCAATGTAGCTGTAGAGATCCTCTACTGATTTTAATAACAACTACAATGGTAATAGTTGCACAGAGAACTTAAGATTAAATAAAAATTTAAACCTATTTGAACGGATAAAATATTAGCCCTACAGGTGTATGGTGAGTCATCTCTCTGTAGAAACACTTGATTTGCTGGCACCTATGTTTGCTTACCACTGTATATGCTAAGGATACAAAAACATTTGAACATGTTTGGCTTAAAAGTTTTTCAGACTTCATGACCTATCTTAGGCCATGAAATGAATTTGACAGTAAACATGAGACAGTTAACAGTGATGTTGAGGTTAAAATTCACAGTAACTTCAGCAGATGTGACAGTGATGCTTTTCCCAAGCTCCAAGACAAGCGAAACCACTGTATGGAACCTGTGGGTTAAGGGACATTTTATCCTACTAATTCTAATGGGAACAGAAAATCCATATTATATATCTTGTTACTGAAGCTAGAACAGCAGCAGAGTTCTTGTCAGAGGAAACATATGGAAATAGATGGAATGCATCATTTTATGTCTTCCTTTCCATAGACTTTGCTCAGGAAGTTGCAGGAAGATTTTGCTAGGACCAGATCCTGTGCAACTTTATAAGTAATTTATGGTTTAAAATGTCTTTGACTTTAAGGTCTAATTCTCCCTACGCAGTGGAATATTTTTATTTTTAGATTGATTTATTGCTTCAAATGATACTTCATAACCTCCTCTACAAAGACTACAGATGAATGAAACCATTTCCAAATGACCACGTTATGCAAATTAAGGAACTGAAATTATATTTTTCCCTTCTGATATGCATTTCTAATGCATAAGATAAGAAATCAAAACTACAACTTCTGCATTCTGGATTGCTCAGGACTCCTAAATGTGTCATTTGGGAGGTAGTCCACTGACTACCTGAATATCTATTTAAGGAATTCTTTCTATGCCTGTCTATGTCATGTAAGGTTTGTAACTTTGGGTAAATACAGTGTTTCCCCAAAAGGAAGCTCTCAAATCTCAGGACATCCATTTATTTCTAGAGTATTCTTTTTAAGGACCATCTTAACATGAGGCAAGTGTCCTTGGTTTCCAAGAGCTGCTGAAGAGAATTGCATGTTCTCTGTAATAGGTTCAGAATTAGAAAGAGCAACTGGACTGATTGTGGTGCAACTGCACTGGAAAGATAAAGAAATGCGTGAATAGCTTGGATGTGAGTGCTAGTTCCTGATGTATGAACGTTAATTAAAGATTTGCTGGAAATGAAAATTTTGACTCTACAACATTTTATGGTCTCCACAAATGCAGCATTCATTTCCTGAATTATTTTCCTGGCTTGCATGCAGGATACAGATTTCTCCTCTGTTCCTGGCAGCAGGCATCTGAAAATACCATGACAGCACACTGATTTATAGAATTAGAGTGAGTCACAGAGGCTATCAGACATCTCTCAGACCCCGATAGTGAAAGGGAGAGGTTCATGACTTCCACTCTGAAAACTTTCTCCACCCCTTATTGTGTGAGAAAATGAGGCCCTGGCTTAGAAACTGCCTCAGATAGATTTAAAGTAGGTGTAATTAAAGTACAGATCTCTCTTACAGAAACTTCCAAGTCTCCAAAGCAGCACTGGCTCCCTATGGGCCTGTCTGAAGATACATCTTACGCAGCAGGGGGGATGGTTCATAAAAGAACATCAGGACTCAGCACAGGCTCTGCAAAAGCTGATGTTGACAGCAAGAGGCTGAGGGACACCTATGTTCAGCTAACATGAAAAGGGGCAAATAGGCATCCATCAATCTGCTGTGGCAATACTGTAAATAAAGACATGTTTTTCCCTTGTGTGCAAACAATATAGCTTTCTGAGATGAGCAAGGACTCAAAAAAGATTACAGACATGGCCAAACAGCTGTCTTTATCTGTATGCTTTCTCATTCTCCTTCCTTTGATACAGGTGGTTTTGTAGAGAGAAAGGCTTTTTAGGACTAAGAGAAGAAGTGCTTTTACTGCCCTGTAATAGCAGCCATTGCTGCTCACAGCTTCCACCTTAACAGGGTGTCAGGACCACAAGGCTGAGCTTGCAAGAAGTGGTTATGTAAACTGAAGCCTGGAACCAGGTGTTCTGTGCTCTCCTGTGGAGCACAACCTCAATAAAATAACACAGAAAAATGGAAATATGGGCACAGCTTGAAAACAGACTAGCAATCCTTGACGAAATGCACCTCTGAGAGCTGGGTAAAACTAGTATAAGCATAGCAATAAGAACACAGAAGAAGATGGCTGAGAAAACAATTGGACTATGGATAAGGCACCTTAAAGTAACAGAGAGTATAGGTTAAGAATTGCCCTTGAGACACAATTGTTTGACAAAAGATGATGTGGTACCTCTCTACGGTTTTGTTGCATATGCTGAGTTAGAGGTGGAAGCATATAATCAGCTTCACACAACCTGACTCTTTAAGGACATCATGTCCAGCTTGTCCAGCTGCTCATCCAAAAGAATATATTGTGTTTTGTGTTTGTGTAGTTTAATATGTTCTTTCCAAGGAAGACATACAGATATGTATGTGTATGTGTTATGCATATGGATGTATCTGTGTGTGCTTTCCTTATAAAGCTCTTTTCTCTAAATTCATTAGCACTTCTGAATAAAAAAATCTCATTGGAGATAAGTCGAATTTATCTAGTTATTACTTTGGATAAAACTAAGATGCTTCGTGACAGCTATAGTCTTTTCTACATTCATCTCTCTGGAAAAGTGGCATGTACTCTATATTCAGCACTTTTTATAGGAAAAAAATCTTGTCATGGGTCCATTATGGAATTAAAAATTGCCTCTAAACATTCACTGTATAATTAGCTGAAATCTGGGCAAAGATCTTGCCAGATATAATTTCAAAGCTGAAAATCACTCCTGGCAGCAATTGTCACTTTGAGAACTGAGAATTTTTCCTTATAATGAAAATTCATTCTCACATTTAGATCGGTCTCCTTTCCCACAAGTTCCCTGATTTGGTCATACTACACTGAGTTGGCCATGTCCACCTAGAAGTTACTGTCAAAACTCCCATCAATACTACATGTACAGGCTTTTAAATACAGTTAATCTTAATTATTTTGACCATTTTAAGAATAGGTGTAAATTACTCTAAACTAGTTTGCCAGGTTCCTTCTTTATGAGTCTCAGAGGCAGCTCAGCCCACCCTAAGATACTTGTCTAAAATAAGGTACCAGAGTTACATGGTCTCAGACTAACTGAGTAAGCTGAAAACACAACACGTAGAACTATTTATAGTGCTTAATTAACATTTTTTGTCTAATTTCCATTCATAACCATTTTGTTGTTGCCTCTGGTTTTCTAGAAGATTGATTCAAATGCAGTTCTTTATAGACAAAGAAGTTTTTTGATTATTCAATCGTTTACTAAGCATGATTTTTGAATGCCGTCCAAATCAGACACAACAGGATAGACCAGGGAAGTAATTTTTTATCTGGTTTTGCAGTTAATCTATTTTTTTTTTTTTTAGTTTAGCTTTGTTAGTGATATGATATGATGTGTTTTGGCATAATCCTTTGATTGAAATACACTTTGGAGCCTCTTATGTTTTCTGTTTCAAAATTGTTTTGTATTTTTATAGCAGCATTTTTGAAAGATGGATATTAAATGCATCATAGCTAAATATTCCTATTTTACACATGGGAAAGGTAAATTAAGGGCTAAAGCATTAATTCAAATTCTAAAGTATTAGAGTGAAATTCAATATGTTTCTGAGATATGAAAACACAAACATAAACCAGAAAATTACTAGTTTTCTCTCATACACCAAGAGAAAAATAGGTTCATCATGAAAACTCTGACAGGCAAATTTATGGATATCAAAAATGTTACCTTAGGATATATTATGTCTCTGCAGCAATTCCGGTAATGTCATTGCATGAGTTTGTGCTATAAGTACTACAATGCAATCATATTAATAGTGAGAGGGAGTGGAAGGGCTGCTGACAAACTGTCTGTGCTTTCAGGTTGCACATTTCTGAACTGATATTTAACTCATTGGTCTCTACAGATTTTACACAAACTATTCAGACAGTCTGGAATATGTTGTGCACTAATATAAATATAATGAAAAAAAAAAAAGATTATTTTCTAAGGATGGAGGATTTTAGTCTTGTAATGAAATGTCTGGGGGCAGAAATCTGGCAGATGGATATGACCACTGGACCAGAGGCTGTGGTTTCCTATTCCATGTGCAAGGGATAATTTTCTCATATGTGAAGGTCTCTGTATAGCAGAGGGATGACTACTCTCAGGGAACAGCAGAAGGGAATTTTTCCCTTAGGCCCTTAGAGTCCCTTCTAAATCTTCTGAATCATCAGCAAAATACCTTCTTCCCTCTTTCTAGGTTCCCAATAGTCAGGCTGTCCTGCTTTGTACAAGGTGGGAATGGGGAAGGAGCTGATGCATACGTGCCAGCGGAGCATAGTGGCTTGTCTCATGAAAGGTTATGGGCTCAACAATGGCCAGAGGAGTAGGACTGCCAGCCTCAGCTAGGAGAGTTCTGACCATGTAGAGAGTCTGGGAGGAAAGGAGCAGAGGAAGAAGGACCTTCAGTGGTGCTCTCTCATACATAAATGCTTATTGCAGGGTTGAGTGCCCAGTTCTGGGGTCAAGGTCTGAGCTGAGAAAACTAAGTGAGTATGGGATGTCCTGGACCTTGGAAGAAATTGAGAATATAATATGACTAGAAGAAATCATTGAAGTTTTATGACATCTGGGCCATGTGAAAAGATAGGCAAACACATCCTTATTTGGATCAGGACTTGAAAACTCTGGTGAAAAAATAAAAAGGAGTTAGTGTCATAACCTTAAGGTGCATGCTAAATGTTCATTATGTAAACGTTATGCTTGAAGAAGCCACATGGCCATCAGTACACAATTACACCTGTAAACCTGGGACCCAGTTAAGACAATGTCTGGTTTCTTTTAGAAGCACTTCCAGCTGGGAGTTGTTCTGAGCCCTGCCTGTTACTGGATGCCCTTGGAATTAGATACTAAAATATTAAGCTGTAATAGCCTTGCTGGATGTCTGGAATACTGCAGATTGTATCTCTAGTTTTCTGAAATAGCCATTTTCACTCACCTAGGTTCAAACTGAGGACAGCAAAGCTTTACAGCCGCAGCAAATGTAATGTACCTTGGTCTCAAGTTCCAAGTGCTGCCACACTCTTAATAGCTGCAGCATCAGTGGAAAATAATTGTCAGAAAAGAAGTCAATGTGGGGGAAAGTCAATGGTATCCATTTAAAATGAAACATTTCTTTGTAGTCTTTAAAAGAACTGCAGTTAGGTTATAGATGATTTTTCAATGAAGAGTTTAAGAGCTGCAATTTATAAACTCATAAAATAAATTCTTATTTTATAGAAAAAAAAATTATGTCCAGATGTGAAACCTTTTATAAACTCCATTTTGGTTCATATACTGTTTGTTGCCTGATTCAGCTGCTAAATCCATCATGGTGAATACAACAAAAAGAAAAAGTGTGGTTATTTAAAACAAAAAGGTTCATATTTCTGCAGAGTATTTACTTAATTCTTTGTATTAATTTGTGTACATCTCAGATGTTGCTTTCTTTGTTCACTACTATACATTTTGATCAGTGACTTATCAATGCAAAGTGAGGTAAAAATTTCTATCAGGTTGTACAGGAGAGTGGGAAAGAGACTCTTGTTTTAGCACAAGGATCCCTGTTGATCCTCTCTCAGCAAGTTGAGCTACAGTTTTCAGGGATTATGTTAGTTACCTTGTAGCATAAAGTAGAAGAAAATTCTATCCAGAAAGCTAGTTAACATTAGAAATACTCTAATAAGTATGTAAAAAAGACTTACAATCAATTTCCATCAACAAATCTTCAAAGATTAGGTTCCTACTTTCTTAACCTTTCAATAGAGCAACTACAGAGACAATTAGTATATTTATAATATACTCTAATTAGAGGAGACCCCTGGAGATTTAAGCAGCGAACAAGGGGAAACTGACTTCTAAAGCAGAACACTTAGTTCCCATTGCCCCTGCTCTACCTTTCCCCGCCCCCCCCCCCCCCCCAATTTTGCATTTCATGTTATTTGCAGATGGGGACTACCTGTCTCTTCTTCATGTTCAGTGCAGGCTAGGAAAACTGACTTTAAAGACTAAGCTAAAAAAAATAAAAAAAAAATAAATCTCAAAACTTACAGCAAAACTAAGACATGAATTTACATGTCTACAAAAGTCACTGAGATAACATTTTACGCATAAATTGAAACTCTGTGGCCTGTTTATTGTCACTATAAGATTTAATGCTGAGGAATAGAAAGGTACAGGATTAATAACACAACTCTACAATAAATAGCAAATTACATTATCAATAAAAATAGATAGCATAAAATATACTTTGTCCTGGGAAGAGTGATAACTTGGAAATGCACAGTTTCTCCACGACTGTTTACACACAGAATTTGGAGGAGATATATAGCTTCCTTCCTAATGGACTGTTACTCTGAGGGTCATTAGTATGGAATTAATGCAAGCATGTCTGTGCAGCAATTATTTTCCCATACTTCTTTAATAACAAAGAAAGGAAAAAAAGCTGTGTCCTCCTCCCACAGCTGATATCTGTGTTCCTGTGCCTAGAGCAGAGTGTTGGAGGATTGGACCATTTGGGTTTCTTCTGTAACATTCTTTGTGACCTTGGAAAAATCATTTGATCTCTCAGTGCCTTAAATTCCCTTTTCACAAAAGGGAATTAATTACACTTCATTACTTCCAGAGAAGTGTCATTAGGCTCAACCAGTTAATGTCTGCAAAGTGCTTTGAAAGCAATCTTTTGACAGATGATATTCTAAGTGCAAAACATCATGGTAAAAATTTGTAGCAGTCTGGCTTAGTGTTATTTGTTTAGTATAAACAATCATCTTGGCAGTCTAGAAACACTAATCTGATACATTACACAAAGATAAGTTAAAATTACACTTATTTGGACTCTGATTCAGCTAGATACCAAATCACATGCCTTAATGTAAACTCTGGTTACTGAAAGTGTTCTGTGCAGTTTTGCATTTAATACCCTTGAAGTGAAGACTTATTCATCATTAGTTTCTCTCACCCTAAGTAATTTCTTGAGGCCATCCTAAAAGTAGTATTTTTAATTGGTGGGATCATCAGGAAAAGTGGTATAGAGCAGAAAGCTGTGATTAGAAACAGACTGATGTTTGAATATTCAGGATGTGTGTTTAAAACATAAGATGATAATTATGCAAAGGAAAGATCACTTCGGCAGCATTTAGAAAACAAACCAAACCACAACCAAAACAACAAAAACACCAAAGCAGAGATATTTGAAGGTTAGAGCCATCAAGGCAGAGGCAACTAAAAGCTTGCTCTGATTGTTAAGAACTAAACAAGAGATTGAAGACTTTAATATTTCACAGAAGGAGTGGTAGGACTTGGATGCAGCTTTGGAGTGTTAAGGAAGGAAAAGAGTCAGGGATGACCACTCATCTTTCAGATTTTAATGGCAAAGAGGATGATGTTTATAAAAAAAAGTGAAAAATGAAAGGACAACAGACAATAAAGAAATTTGCAGATAAATGATCTATCAGCATGGACATTCATAAAAAAATTTGTTCAGGGAAACACAAATACTTTTGCAAGCTTGTCAAAACCCTCTAAGAAAGCAAGAAAGCTGTGCATACTGTTGCAATCTGGAAAGAGAATAGGTATGAAATGCAAAATGCTAATACCAAAACCAATTTCCTAACAGTTTAATGAACTGAATGGTTATGAGGTGATTTGCTTCAACAGCATATAGTAGATTGAAACTATGTAAAAAAGTGGCCCCATGTGTTGATGGAATTCCACGCTGTACTTCCCCACTCAGCCTATGCTGCCTAGAAAGGTTAGTGCATCTCTGCAGGATGTCTTATGGAATCATAGCCTAGAATAACATTTATTATCTTCTACATATAGTACTTTAAAAATATTTTCAATAACAGCTGAATTAGTTAAAATGACATCAGTAAAAGTCAGCAAAAAGAAAGTTACGTGTCCCTATGACAATCTGTGTACCTAACCTATTATTACATTTTTACTTATAAACCTATTCATTTAGTTAAATAAATTGATTTCAGAGAAAGCCAGCATTTAGCTTTAATATATGCTGTAAGGTTTTGAGTAATAAGACATTTTTCTGTGTTGCTTAGAAAGCAAGAGAGTACAAGGCTGAGATCTTGAACAGGTTTGGTGCTAAAGCGCAGCTTTGGAAGTTAGTGCTCTGCATATCTCATGTGGCTTGAGGGGGAGAACTTGAGAGGCAAAGTAGATCATCCAAATTCATCCTCTGAACATATGCTTTTTGTCCCTGTAGACTGACTGATCCAAAGGATTAATGGTGGAATTAATGATCTAACTCAAGCCAAATTTTGTGGCTATTTCTCTTCTATTTTATGCAAGTAATCAGCCTGGGTAAGTCGATAGTTCAGTGAATGTACTTGTAAGATCTCCTGTAATGTCTCTTGAACTTGACTTTGAAACATAAGAACATTAGTTTCTACTTTGGGCATAAATCCAAGTTTGGATACCAAACCCCTGCTGCTTTATCTAAAAAGAGTTACAAATTAATGTAGAATGCAGATTTTGCATCAAATCTGTAATGAATTATGCATATTAATAATAAAAACAACAAAGCAAAACCTCAGTAACATTCACTTTCATTAAGAAGGAAAGCCTCCACCCTTTAAAGCTGATGGGATTTTTTCCACTGACTTCAGTGAAAGCCTGGAAAGCTGTTGCAACTATCACTGACTTCTACAGGAATAAAAGGAGTATATTGGAAAAAGTCCAGATATTATGGATTATATTAGCTGTGTTCAAAAAATAAACACCTATTTGAAAGTGTCAGTTCTAGCATGGTTTAAATGTTTGAAACACAGAATAATCATTGGAAAAAACACAAGAAAAAAAACCCAACTTGTTTGAAACAACCCAAAGTTCATTCAGATACAGGCAACTCCACATTTCTCATCTGGTATATTCATTGAACTTCCCACACACAGGCTGTTTGACCCCATTCAGGGTCCAAAGCTGTCCAAAACGCTAATGACACTTCATTTGCAGAAAATTAAGAACTGAATGGCCTCTGTCTGTTTTGTAAAGAGAGATAAATTGATGCTAGTAAGGTAAAGCACAGACATTCATGGGCTGTTCATTTGTCGCAGCTGTGGAATTATTAATGATTCTCTCTGAGTACTGCAATGCACATACATTTGTCTGAAAGCCATTGGCAGATGCACTTTCTCTACTGAACTCACAATTTTGGGTTTATACCTCCTTTAAGACCATAAAATGCTTTTTTCATTTCTGTGTTGTCCTTTGAATAGCTATAGAATGGAACTATCACTCATGATTAGTGCTAAGGGAACACCAGCTCAGAAATGCACCTTAAAATGCTGCTGTTTCCCACATCATTTTACTTAACTTGCATATTAATACATGTCCCTTCAATTGTAAGCAGTGTGGCTGGTCTGATTTACAGGTCTGGGGATCCAGACCCTCTCTTCGAAATGATGTGTTTGATACTTGTTGCATCTTTGTGGTCTGATGGCTGGGGAAGTACTCACAGTCATCAGGGTCTTTAGCACATTTTAAGCTTACCCAAAGAGAACCTGAAGACACCATGAAATATAATATAAAATAGCCACAAACTTCTCCAGTCTATGGTAGTATTCCAGGTTGCAATAAATTTTAAGGCAGCTGCTCGTGCTTTTTTATTGACTTCTCCCTAATCAGAGTCGCAGAGCAGTAGTACTTCAATATCACGTGTTGAATGGGGATGATATTTTAAGCTATTCACCACTAACTCTGACATCCTGTTTTGAATCTTTCTAGATTCCTGAGTAAGAAATGCTGCTTATTTAACATCCCATTACATTTTTGGATAGTTTCCTCTAAAGAGAATGAATAATTTACCATTCTTGCTGCAACTTGCACTGGTAAAGCTTTGCACTGGTAATTTAATTCTATATTCATTTAGTTTGAATTACACAGGGAACATCTGCAATTATTCCTAACAATAACTACATTTCAAGACAATTACACTGTAATAACTAGAGCTGCAGGGCGATGTCAAAACCAGAAGAGGAAAAAGAGGTGCACAAGGACTTTGTGCACGAAATTAAATTTTGTTCTTTATTGGAAAAATGCAAGTTTATCAGAGAAAAGCCTTTGTGACAGCACATGTCACATTTAATATATGTACTTCTGTATGTCCTGCAACATTTTCTATTGGCATCAGATATTTACTTTCATTAGTGATTCTCTGAATCACTGATGAGATGAGTCTCTCTTTTGGAGTATACAAATTTCCTTTCCTTCTTAGCCAATTCTTATTAAGATGAAGACAATGAAATAAAAAGACCTTGTGAGACCTGATTTTGTCAGTTGTATGGAATTAAGCACTGTGGGAGGTAGGAACTCCATTTCACATATTTGCCATTACAACTTTCATATGTAGATTCATGGCACCTTTATTGAATGCACAGATACTTCCCTGTGGGTACTAATGGATTAATTTACTTATGTACTTAATCACATATTTTTGTCTGGAGAATTCAAATGCCTGAGTGGACATGTGTAGTGAGTGAGTCTAGCAGCTTGGAGAGTAGCAGATGTGTTGTAAGTGCGCTGCAAAAATTGTAAATATATGTGGATCCGTTCTGGTGAATTTTGGATGTAGCAGGTTTGTCCAGGAAGTTGAACACAAATTGACGCCATAGTGCACTCCGCTGTATTCTGTTCTTTTCATCCCTTTGACATCCAAGTTTATCTAATCTATGGTGAGTTTTTTTGTTTCTTTATTCAAATAATTTTTATGCTGCAGTATAGTAATTTAGAGTACCATAGACATCAACATTCAAATTTTACTTTTCTCTTTGAGAAGAGAAACCCCAATGTTATATATTGTACTAGTGCTATAATTCTTCCCTCTTTCAGTGAAGAAAGAAGAGGAAAACCTATTTTTTTCCAAATCTTAAAAAAAATAAGTATCTATTTTGGGGTGCAATTAATATAAACCAAAAAAGTTTTGATCTTTCTGCAGTACAGATCTTCTCTCCTTTTCTGCTAACTGAGCAGATATATCGCTTATCCTTTCAAAACTCTCATCTCCTCTAAAGAGCAATAATATTGTGGTAAATAGTTGGTCATGAAGATAACTCATTCACCTCTCAGTTCTTGCCCCATTTGAATCTGTTACTCAAAATCAGTGGCCCCCAGTTCTCTTCACGTTCTATTGGCAAATCCCCATCTCCATCACTCAATGTGTAGCCACTCATGTGGAATCATATCTGCTGTCTGTCAGAAATAAGAAATGTGTTTTCCTGCAATTTTTATCCATGTCATCCCTTGTAAGTGAAGCAAAGAGAAGACAATGGAAAAATACAGAATAAGCAATACTTTAAGTGTCATGATCGAAACTTCTTCTGGGTACAGAACTGTGAGTGAAAAGTCATTCAGAACTAAAATCCAGGGGTTGCCACTGGTTTATAGCTTAGATGAGATGAAAGCCAACACTATCAGTCATCCTTTAGTCCTGATGGTAGAGTGTCATTTAGAGGGGACGTTTGTCACCTACTTAGGACTCTCAGTCAGCTTAGAAGGTTTCAGCAAACTCTCTGAACATTTTGACTCATAAAACTTGAAGGGGAAAAGGCCCACTTAGGTGTGTCTTTGAAACTTCAATATGCTGGGAATCCCTAATCCAAACCAATTGCTCAGCCTCTTAAAGTTTTCTTTCTGCTCTTCTTAGAGAAGCCTGCCTGTGAACATATTTCTTGGGCTTGAGCACAAACCTGAAAAGAGTTGATTCTTTTGTTACCCCTTTTGTTAAATTTCTCTTTTTATTTTTCTCTGTGACAAACCCTCAAGTTTTGATGTGAAAAGTATGTACTTGTATAAGATGATACTGAAACAATGCAAATGCTAACTTTTACTCATCTGAATGAAGACTGGTGCCAGTGTGAAGCTCAACTCTAAAAATGGAGATCTGATAGCGTGGCTTTTTATAATCAGTTCGATTCACTGGAGTAACAACAGTACGTGTACTCCATTGTAATCTATATTTCCAGATTGCTCATTAGTATCACACTGCGTCACATGGTAGTGCTTAGCAGTAACACCATATTGCAAAAATCTGACCAAAACTGATACATTTCCTAGGAAAATTAAATGAAAGAAAGTTGCATTTCAGATTTTAATATTTATATGATTATCTGGAGTAGTCTAAGAAAGAGGATAGAGTTGCTGAGGCTTATGTAGTGCAGGAAAATACGTAAATTCAGAACCTGTGTGTCGCGATCCTTTTTTAGGGAAGAAGGGGCTGGCACACTCTCAGTGGGTCAAATTATGTGCTAGGTTTAAAGGTAAACTGGCAGGAGAAATGGACCCACCACAAGAGAGATTATAAGTCAGAGTTACAATTTAATGAAAGATATTAAAATAAATACACTGACACAAAAAGGAAACTGCTTTCAACTCACCAAAACCCAGCAGTACAACCCAGTGTCCCTGGGCA
>JAWWMO010000083.1:125823513-125834587 GCA_035047845.1 Dendrocincla fuliginosa | reverse complement strand
TAACATTCAGCCTAGCTCATAATCTGTATGATTCATGCAGGAAATTATTCAAGTATGGAGGAAAACCAAAAGAATTGGAGAGCAAAGTTCAGACTGTAAAACAAAGTAAAAAGAAATCAAACCACAGGGATTAAAAGAAGGGTGAGCTTTCTGTAAAAATGGGAGGGGATTAAAAAAAAATTAACGGAACGCAGTAGCCTAAAGAGGACTGTGGGACTTACAACTGAGTGACAAAAATAGCTTACTTACCAAGGAAGCATATTAACTATGTAATGGTTTGCTTTAGTACTTCCAAACAGGGAAAAAGAATAGATGCCAAAATCTAGACAAACTCCTAGACAAACCTATTAAGTCCTAGACAAAGAAATTGTAAGGTAAATGTAAG
The DNA here is from genome assembly GCA_035047845.1 of Dendrocincla fuliginosa. NCBI lineage: Eukaryota > Metazoa > Chordata > Aves > Passeriformes > Dendrocolaptidae > Dendrocincla > Dendrocincla fuliginosa. Next base: position 125,834,202 of record JAWWMO010000083.1, on the reverse strand, counting down.
TATCTTGCCAAGACTTGAGAAGGCAGAGAGAAACATCCAGCAATGAACAAAACTCTTCCCAAAAAACTGAATATTCAAGAAATAGAACACACTTCAAAATAATTCTAATAAATTTTTTGATCATATCTCCCAGTTCACCTGCCTTGAGAAGGGGCATGAAAGGGAAAACCTCTCTATGCCCTTACCTCTGGGCAAGGAAATGCTGTTACTTGCTTCTGCCTCCCTGCCCCAGCTAAAAAGGGGTAACTACACAAGGTGTCACTGGGATGCTCCCTGCAGTGCTGCTGGTGTGAGAGTCTGAAGGCAACACCCACACTCTACTTTGTGACGTGAGTAAGAGGGGGCAGCAAGGCAGAGACCATGCTTGGGAACTGAGGTCTCACGAGCTGGGTAGAAGTAATGGGAAGAAGGTTTAGAAGGCAGCAAGTGGTGGCCATGCAGAGGCAGGTTTCTTTCAGTCAGATCGCACTGGAGACTCCTTGGCTGCATCTGTACAACCTTAGGCGAACAGAGCCTGCTTAAGGTGGGGCCCAAATCACTGGATCACAGAGGTGTGAACTGGTGGTGTCATTCTGCACATCCCTTACATTGTGATGTTGTGTTTCTCTTCTCTTTTTCAGGCTTCTCATCCCCAAAAATACAGCAGGCTTGCACCAGACTTGAGCCAGGGCATCTATAGCCAGGTGCACGATGAAAGGATTAAAGCCTGGAAAGTCAGTACAGAAGCACTAATCATCTCCCAGTATCATGGCCATGTGTTAATAGCAGACAAGCAAAGTCAATTTTGTTACTAGTGTAAACAGAAAGTTTTGCTCTTTAACAAAAAATGTCAGTCATATTTCATTGCCTCAGCCTTTGTTTTTAGGACTATTTTGTTGGGAAAGGAACAGAAAAAAAGCAGAATGATAATTGGGAAATAATATACTAAGCCATCAATTAAAAAAAAAAAATCATAAACCTTTTTCACTTGATATTTTTTCACTTGATCTCTTTGGTGTAACTATTTCTTTCCTTTATCAGCTTCTCTGACAAGCTCTGTTTCTAAGACATCCTGCTCCTCTACCCAGCATTTGTGGTCTCCAGAAATTTGTGGGTACCAGGAGACTGTTAGCTTTATATTTGATGAGAAAAGCTAAATAAGGAATTGTTTAATGTTTTCTCCTGCCACTTGCTGACCTTTTCTCAAGAACTCAATCTGAAAGGGGCACAGCTACCTCTGAACACTGATGAAGACAGCTGGTGAGCTGGGTGGAAGACAAAGAATTAAACTGAAAAAAAGAAGAAAAACGAAAACCCTGATATGTTATGCTGTGCTTCTGATGAAACCCTTGTATTTCAACGTTAACTGCACACAGCAGCATAAAGCACCTTTTCACCTCTTCCTATTTACTTTTCTCAATTCTCTTTGTTTACATAATACTGTTGTACTTTGTCAGGGCCAATTGACTTTAAAGGCAAGCACTATTAACAGCAGGAGGAGTTTTTTTTAAACTCACTAATGAGTTCAAAACTGGGTCCTGGGTAAGCAAGACTGTCTCATACGTGTAACAAGTGGCAACATTTGAAGAACACTAAAATCTTTACCAGCCAGTGAGCTGTTTTTCCTAAATTATTTCTGTCACCAGGTTTTTCTCTTTAGCCTGTATTTAACCCATGTAGTAGCAGCACAAAATTACCATTCTGTAAAGTGCATCTTCTCCTATTTTCTTGTCCAGAGCACAAGAAGTGATAGTATAGTTGTATATCCACCTTTGCATAGTTCTGATAGATACTTTACAGCAATCGAAGTATTTGGTAAGACTTGAGTAATAGTTGTTCTGCTATTTCCTATTCTCTTAAAAGAGTAGGAAATATATTCTGCAAATAAAGACCACATTTACTATTCTCATTGTAGAAGAGAGTTGTGGAAAAATTATTTGATCTGTCTGCTTTTTCTCCAACAGTTTCAGCCAAAATTTTCCAATCCCCTAAGAAGCAATCATACCATTAGTCCAGAGGTCAGACAATGGGCATTTACCTGAGGGTATTATCTGGTTCCTTGTGCCATGTCTAAGCTGAAAATTGTTTCACATTGAACACTGGAATTGAGTCCCTTATTGTGGGAGAGGGAGTTAATTCAAAAGGGATTTAATTAAATCAGAATGTACCCACTGCTCTATATAAAATATCAGTGATCTGGCCTTGTAAGCATCATGGTTCTGTAAACAAAACTGAGTGTGTTGAAGGACAGTATGGGGTTTAATATTGCTCCAGGGACCTAGAGGAATCTTTGAAGTGATCAAAAAGAAGATACTCCATTACCCATCTCTTCTGTATATTTCAGAGCAGTTTCTGTGACAGTTTTTCAGTTTTGAGGACATGTTACAGTTTTCTAGGATGTTTCATTAGGATCGGGAATCCTTCAAATCATAAAGCCAGGGTGTGCATTACAGTTTTAATGGTCATTGTGGGTCCACTGTTATCAGCAAGGTACTGTGTTTATGATGTATGCTTAGAAATTTAAAATATAAAGATGACTTTCAAAACAGTAATAGATTTGAGATCAGAAGAGCTGCTAAAATTTCCCTCTCTGACTCTTACACTGATCTTTATCTCTTTTTCTCCACTTTTATTAGTTTCACAGGGACAGTCTGGTGACAGGCTACAGTTTTGTTCATTCCAGCATATATAAAAAAAAAAGGTGCTTCATTAATCAATTAATTTTAATTGTTCATTAGATCTCCAAAGAAAATGAACCATTCAGCTGATTATTCACTCATTGAATTTTTCAGTGGCTTTGTAATAGTACATGACTGCATAACATTATTAATTGCTATGTTGTTCTCGTGTGCTTTATTACTGATATGCAAAAAAACATCAATGCATTTAGAAGTTCCAGCATGCGTACACAGATGAGTTGAGAAAATACAGTCAACACTATCCTCGCTCCAGAGCTGCTACAGGTGCTTGCCTGGCCAGAGTTTTGGCAGATGGTATAAACAATGCCTGGTCCATTTTTCATTTCTGTAAAATGAACAGATTCTTTGTTCTTTTTACAAAAGTGAAAAATGGATGAGGCATTATTTCTTAGCAAAGTACTTGGCCACAGAGTGTGTAGTTCTATATCAGAAATAAAAACAATTTCACTTTGCCTTAACATGTGTTTGGCAAATAAATATAGGGTCATAGAAGGGTCAGAAACTTGTAAAAAATATTGTGATTTGCTTCTCATTTAGGAAAAAAATAATTGAAGGGGAATGAGAGCAGTTTCGTTATAGACAAACTGTCACTCATACACTGTGGAATCATCTTCACTTTAATAGACGTTGACAGGAAAGTAAAATTGAAATTGCTTTTTTTAAATGAGAAAGAAAGAACCTCATTGCTGCATATGTCACATTTAACCTGCACTGCCTAGTCATTTTTACATTTTCAACCCTTAGATTTAACTGGTTCACTACTCAAACACAATGATCGTACCCCAAATGAAATAGGGGCATATTACACCTCCTGTTATCACAGCTTCTCAAGAACAGCAGAGGCATGAGCCAGACGTACTTTTGGGGTGACCAAGGCTAATTGCCTACTGGGTTGCCCCAGCAGAAGTGCAGTCAACATGTTAAGGGAGGTCAGTACTCATAGGGACATAAGATAATTCAGGATGGGATCAGGTCAGCTGTGAGGTCAGATGAGGGTGCTCAGGACCTTATCCGGTCTGGGCTCATAGGCCTTCAAGGTTAGAAACTACACAGGATCCCTCTGCTTATCCCCTGTGAGTACTGGAATACATCCTATTATTAATATTACCCAGTATCTGTAATAAAAGTGACAACACCAAATTGGCGAGAGGCCAAAGGACGGTCACTTGGATGGTGAAGGGCCTTAAGCCTGTTTCCTGTGGGGCAGCTGGGGTGGACAAGCCAGGAGAAGACAGGACTTTTAGGGTGTTCAATACAATTGATCACTACTCAGAGAAGTTCTAGAGAAGATGGAACTAGATGCCCCTCTGAGGTGTACAAGGAAACATCAAAAAGCAAGAGATGCAGGTTGCCAGAAGTGAAACTCCTGTTAGGTACAAGGAAAAAAACACTTCCAAATATTAGAGCAGGAGGTGGTGGTGAAATCTTCATTCTAGAGACTTTCAAACCTCAGTTAGGTATGGTCCTGGACAACCTCATTTAGCTGAAGTCAACCTTACTTTGAACAGATGTCCCTTCCTACCTAAATTATTCTACAATTTTCTAATTGAGAAGTTTGCTTGAGTGAGTAGGAAATGAAAGGCAGACTTCATAGTCGATCCCAAATTATTTCATCCCACAAGCATTGCTTTCTTCTAACATATGTGCTTGGATGGCAATTCCCATGTTTCACAGACATAGTTCTCTTTTTTAGATATACTGTAAAGATTCCTTTTTCTGATTTCAGAAAATTAAATGGTAGATATAATAACTATGATGTTTGTGGTTTTTTTGAATTAAGGCGTTATATATTTCAATTTCTAGGAGTCCTAAACCTGGTACTTAACAGGAACAAAGCTTGTTATGACCTCCTTTGACTGTTGTTACTTAAGAAGACAATTCAAAAGCTTTTAATTTCTGAATTACCTTTTAGTGAATGACTGCAATTTAAAAAAGAAAAAAAGATATTAATTTTTTGATTTTTAAATAGTTTAGTTAATCAGTCCTTTGAGCATCTAGTCACACAAATCACTCACATGAACAATAAGCTACTGTACATAAAGCGGTTACCCCAAACCTCAAAATGACTCACTTTAAACGACATTTCAATAGGACAAGCTAGTTATTTGAAGAAAATAAGACTGTGGGTAGATATCAGATTCTTGGGACAGACAAAATTAAGAAACATATCTTCTCATAGAACTTTTAAACCAGAGTGCACAGACTTGTTTTCTTTCCCAAACTGTTCAAAATTTATTGAAATAAATTAGTCATGTATTTGTGACAATAACTACACAGAAGACTCCATGAAGCCTGTCGAATTATGCAAGACTATGGAAATTGCTGTTAAGGTATGTTCCTGCCTGGAAAAAAGTGAGATATACCCAAAGGCTGATATGGCCTGACTTGGCAAAATGCCAAGCATCCACCCGGGTAACAGAGCCTCCCCTTTCCCCCGCTTCCTTTACCTGAAGAAAAAAAACTATGAACCCCGCGATTTCTATAAAAGCAAGTTATATTACACAGGAAAGAGGAGAAATGAGAACAATATATAAAAAGCAATATACACAGACAAAAGTAAAATCTAATAGCAAATTTCTACTTCCCAAAGATGTAGATGAGGCCTATGATTTTCTCACAAAGCAGCAGAAGCTCTGGACATGATGACTGCCATCAGCAGAGAGAGAGAACAATAGTCCCTCCCAGTCTGCCTTTTATATACAGGTTGATGTAATATGGTATGAAATATTTCCTTGGTCAATTTAGGTCAGCTGACCCAGCTTAACCAATTTCAAAGATTCATTCTTGTGAAGGTACTGAGGCAACTTTTAAGGGCAAGGATGACTAAACATTTTGAATAAACTAAGTGCAGATGTCCAAAAACTGGAAAATGCCTAGTAGATAGACTCAGTACTGATGTGCCTGAACAGTGAGGTTTTAGTTGTGGTCTCACTCTGATCCACTGAATGACACTGTAGTTGAATTTTTTTTTTTTTTTTGTAAGCTCCTCTTCCATGTTGCAAACTCTCCTTGCATGAATACTTAGAGGTTCACTGCTTGTGACCTCAGAAGTTTGTCCCCTGCTCCTCCTGGTCACCATATCAGGAACCAACAAAGGCAACAAGGCAGAGCAGATCAGAGCATGAACCTAAGACAACCACAATTCTCATACCACATGTAGTCTTTCACCTGCCCCACATGCTCTCTATCTGTCTCTTGCAGGACTGTTTCCTGTTAAAAAGGGAACTTGCAGTAAATTTAGCAGTGATTCTGTATTTTGTTGCTGACAGAGAAAGAGTGAGCTTGAGCACTGCCATGCTACCCCCTTAATATTATTAAAGGTAAAAATAACTTCTATTAGAATATATATCTCTTTATGTAATGCAACAGCTCCAGTGGTTATAAATGAGGGGCCAAGTTATCTCTTACTTGAAGCTAAATGATTTTACTGTTAATGCTGATTTGCTTATCTTCTATTTCTCTCCTCAAGGACAAATGAAAGAGATGGGTCAGTGTCAGTCCTGGATTATCCGCAGGAGGGTGGCACAAGGCTTTCTACCCATAGTGTCACAACACTGCAATAGTTAGGCTCCAAACACTGCAAGAATATATTTAAATCCTTGATTAGAAGTATTCTAATTGAAAGTAAGCATAATGATTTTAGGATCAGTTATTAGTGACCTCATCCTTGCTAAATGCATGAGTTCATACTAAACTAAAACCATACATAGCTTGTCAGTATTCCTCTATACATGGGGGTGAGGATTTACATAATATTTGAACAAGATGAAACTATAGGTGACAAAAGCTACATTATAGGATTCCATTAATCTAGACCTTAGCACAATAATTAACGCTGACAGATAATTACACTTGTTTAGATAAGAAAGACAGTTTTATTGGCTAAATTATGTTGCCCCAGCAGCCTGGAATGCTGCATTTCCTTTTGTCTCTCTGTTAGGGTCATCATCTTTAACCCCTGACTCTCTGATATTTAGCGCTCAACTCCATCCCAGCTCCTCTAACACTTCATGTTGCAAAGTGAATCAGACAGTGTAGCATTAGAGGTCCACTTTCTCACTGTCACTCAGTGACAAGTGAGATTATTGATGACTTGAAATGATAAAATCTAGGTTTATAAAATTACCTGTCACGTCCCTGTATATCGTCTGAAGTAATGCAATTCATGCAATGATGCAAACTGAAGCTGACCAACATTCTCAAGCTCTTTATAATGTAGTCAAACACAATTCTCACTTTAAATAAGGTCTTTTGCAATCTGTCAGTGTATATTTGATACAGTGCATCCTCTGCAGAGGAAAGCACCTAGGGTTATTCTGTGTAGGTATGTGCCAAAAGCAGAAACAAGAGGAAAAGGTGTAGAGATGAAATCTCTCCTCTCAAAGTTGTAGAGATGAAATCTCTCATCTCAAAGTAACATGGCTCTCTTTCAGTGTTCATTCTATTCAGACTACTCTTTTTTCCCAAGTCAACTGATTTCCTGATGTGAGAAGCAAATAGGAAGGGTGTCAGACATTTCCAGACATATTAGCTCAGGAAACAACTGACACAGGTTTTTTTTTTCTGTTTTTTGTTTTTTTTTTTTTTTCTGAGAACAGTTAAAACTACTTGAGAACACTAAGGGATTCAGACACACTTTTAATCTTCTTCAGAAATCACTCCTAAGTACATGTAGGAGGAAACAAATACATCAACATTACTGCCTTTGGAGAAATGGAGCACTGTGGAGCAAGAACCTCAGTTCTTCTGAAATATTTGATCCAGACCTAACAACTAGAATAAGAGCTTTACGACACTTAGTTACAGAGTTTAGATTTAGGTACTACAAACCTAAAGTGCAAAGAACTTTCAGTGCAGAGCAACATGGGGTACTTGTCCATATTCAGTTCTGATACTTTTGTCTGTCTGCCACCTCTGTTATTTAATTGCTGGTTGAAATAACAGGAAGTGAGATACTTCCCAAAGATGGGTGAGAAACCAGCAGAGACTCAGCATTTCCAGACAGTTCATCAGGTTAGAAGTGCAATAAATGAGACAGCCATCTTCTACAGTGTAGTGGCCTTCAGTCAGATAAAGGATGTTAAGACCACTCCAGTACCTCTCATCAGTTTTAAGTTGAAGTTGAGGTTTGTCAGTGGAGCTGGCTAAAGTTGCTCCAGCAGTTCTAAAACTCCTAACCAGCAATTTCTAACATTATATATTGTCCTCTAGCCCTATGAAGGATATTTTCAATACATATATAAATGTATATCCAATTTAATAATTTATATACTGCAATAGCACTTAAATTACAATAGAGAATATAAAATATATTATGCACACTAGACATATTACATAGTATAAAATATAAAATGCATAATACATTATATATAATATCATTCTATAGAACAACATTTTATTTACATTCACCAGTCTTTATTATGAAAGCTTTATGCCTTGTGCTATTTAGCTCATTCCAAATAATTCAGTACTTTCTCACATGAAACTGAAAAAAAAGTCCAGGATTTAGTTTGGGAGCTGTTGAACCAAGAACTGATAAGTATTAACAACTTCCTTCTGCCAACCGTTACTAAAAGGAGTCAGTTACTTATCAGAAGAGCCTCAGAATGTGCTCATATTGTAGTATGAACTCAGAAATCCAGAATTTGTGCAGGGAACACATATCTTCTTAATGGGCCTGGACTACATCTCTACCAAGAAATTGTATATCTAGCTTTTTTTCTGGGAAGTAAAAAGATACATGGTGTGAATTATGATTGCAGCTTACACTTTTTCTTCCTTTTTCTGTAGCATGGCAACAAAGACAGATAAGGTTTATATGAGGCCCTGAGCTATGTACTTGCTACCAGGTTTACAACTGTTTAGACTCATGGATTATAATGCAAAAAAAAACCCTCCAGAAACTTTTGCCTGATTCTTTGATTTTTTTTTTAATTTTTATTTATTTATTTATTTTTAAACCTGAAGCAATGCGATGATTTGGAGAGATATTTTTTGGTTTTATTTGATTAGAACTATTTCAAACAGAGTTAAAAGCACTCGTAGTTTTGCTAGCATTGACTACATCCTCAACACAGTAGTATCATTTTTGCTATTTTTCAAGGTATGCGGGAAAATATAATATACACTATAAAGTACACTATGCTTATTTTATACCGTATGCAATGGTTTTGACACTAACAGAGTCACTAGCTGTGATAGACTGACAAATAGTGTTAGTAGAGAAAGATGGAAAGCTTATTCAGTAAAAAAGTTAAACCCAGAAAAAACAGACTGTAAAAGGCAGACGGTCGGTTGCATAAACAGTTCTAATTGTGATTGTTCTCAGGGAAGGAAATTATTGCTTTTACAACTAAGATGTATGATATCAGGCAAGATTTGTGTCATGGTGCAGGAATAAATGAGAAACAGCCTCATATAGGAAGGAAACAACAATTGTATGCAAAACTGGACTTGAGGAAATGAGTTGGGATTTTGGGAGGTCATTGAGTTGTCTGCTCCAAAAATACGGTGAACAATATGCCCAACTATAAACTTACTAATTTGCTAGTAATATGCAATTTCTTTAATCTTGAACTGGGGAGGGACATTAGAAGGAAATTGAAATCTTTATTAAGTATCATTGGGAACTTTCTAAATGTTCAAAATTGTATTGATAAAAGACAGTAAGTGTTAGTTTTTTCTAAGTATGCACAGAAGTCATTTGTAGAAAGATGATCCCATTATGGCAGGCAGATGGACAACACTTGGAAATAGCATCACCAGTACCCAACTGTTTGCAACTCAACATGGTGTGCTACCACCAGTGCTGGCAGGCAGCAATTCAAAACAGCAATGTGACAGTAACTGATTATGTGTCTGTGATTTATTTTGTCTGCACTGCATTGATCTCAAACAGATTCAGAGGGATGAATACATTATACCCTTTTCCACAAGTGGAATTGTTCTGTTCAGACTGATTTAGTCCATAAGATAGCTTTATTAAGATATACCCAACCTCATAATGGACAAGTCCAGTATCCAGCTCCATTGTGGTTATGTAAAATAATCAAGTTTAAACTCCAGATCCTCAGGTACATTCACACATTGCAAATAAGCAACCCTTTGAATTCAATTCCATCTGCTGTTTGAGCCTTTGAATAAGAGAATGCATTTGCATGAGTATTATTGTAGAGAATCAAACAATGATTACTAACATTAGCCAAATTGTTTAGAGCTGTGACATCATATTTTTTTAAGTTTTGGAATTTTTCCTAATCAGTGCTGGGAATATAGAAAGAAGGAATATCTCTTTGTATCGATTCAGACCACCACTGCTGCACTAGTTTTTGTGCCTACCAATTTAACATTTAACAAGGTTTCCCTAATGACAAATCTTTTAGAAGTTGAAATTCTTTTAAATTATTAATTTTTTAAAGAAAGAATAGTATTTTCCCATAGTTTCTGGTGAGGAAAACTAAGGATAGAAAAGGTAGATGAGTATGTTTGTGAAATAAAACCATTTCTTTACCTACATTCTAAATGAAGTTGACCTCTGTTAGAAAACAGACCCCTGAGGAAAAAGCATAAAGCAGAAGAGCTGGCTACACTGACCTCTTTTGGAAATTACAGCTGAAATGTTAGCTGCTCTGTAATTAGAACGTATGATGTGCAATGGACCTTGAAGCCCATTGTTTTCAAAACCTGATGATTTTCAGAGGGACTATCACAGTGATATATGTTTTGAAGTAACAGAAATAAAATTCTGTGTTTGTTGATAATTATATTTAAGGGTCAAAGGAAAGGTTATTATTGAATTATTTTGCACATATTTTCACAGAATTGGTAATTTATTTAGTAGCCCAGAGACAGAATACTACTAATGTCTATGAGTAAAAAAAATAGTATTTTAAAGGTTAGCACATTGATAGTAGAGGTCAGCAGCATTTTCTGTGGCATTCCTTCTGCAAAACACAGGTCGTCTAATACACCTAAGGTCCTTCTTCCTTTTTTTTTTTTTTTTTTTTTTTTT
>JAWWMO010000083.1:125798322-125822878 GCA_035047845.1 Dendrocincla fuliginosa | reverse complement strand
TTTTTTTTTTTTTTTTTTTTTTTTTTTTTTTTTTTTTTTTTTTTTTTTTTTTTTTTTTAACGTGGTATTCCTTCAAAAGTAATTTCTCTTATGGAAAAACAGGGAAATGTGCATAAACTAAAACATAACAAGTTACTTTTGAACATAAGGAAACAGTTTTTCACTGTGAGGATGACCAAGCACTGGCATGGGTTGCCCAGAAAAGTTTCATAATCTCTACCCCTGGAAACATTCAAAAGCCATCTGGACATAGTCCCGGGTAACTAGCTATAGGTGGCCCTGCTTGACCATGGATTTGGACCAGATGATCTTCAGAGGTCTTTTCCAATCTCAGCCATCCTGTGATTTTATGAAAATATTTGTGCTGCCAAATTTGTGTGCAAATCTATTGTTAATCTGGCTCATCTTTTTGCAAATAAACAGTGGCTGTGAATTTGTTGATACTAGATATTAGTAACCTAAGATGAATCTTAGGCTTCATGATATAATTTGACATAATTTCACTTTTCATTTAGAGAACTGTAACCTTACAAACTTCTGGAATTCATTAGCTCCATTCTCTGACACTCTGAAATAAAAGATAAAACTGCATCAGATAAAAGATTACATTTTAGACAATAGTTGCTGAACTAACATCTGAGTGTCATGGTATTTTTCTAAAATAAATAAAAAAGGAACCAGCATTTCTTCTGCTGTCACACTTTCAAGCCATTCCATTCAAAAAAAATCCCAATTATGGCATTTTTTTTAAATCAATACATTTTGGAAATTATAGTCAAAATGAATTCTATTGTTTTCCTGAGTTGCAAGTTCAGCACTCTTAACATGTTTATAATTGAGCTTTGTTTTAAAGGCTAGCAAATCTCTCCTCTGTCAAACTCTCTTCTCATTTTTTATGGGAGTAAGAATCATATAGTAACTGCAGTTACTAATGCTGCAGTTTAGCCAGTTTTACTGCAGCAGTATTTGCATCTCATTTGAAGTTCAGTGATTTTTTTTTTTTTCCCACAGAAGATGAAGAGGTTCTAGATAAATAGCAATGTCAGAACAAATTTATATCCTGATCACTGCTATTCTGGGGTCCCTTCCAATGAGAAAATATTATCCACACAAATCTGGTAACAGCTGTACACTGGTGAGAACCATGTCTTAATTTGAAACATATGCACAGATAGGATATAACACAGGTTTTCTAAATACTTAATGATCTGGAATCTTCTGGAATCTTTTGACAAATGCCTTTGTTGAAAGTATATAACCCATTAAATAAAGAACAAAACCAAAAGTTTTCCCTCTTTCCTTCAAAAAAAAAAAAAAAAGAAAGCTGTGAAAGACAAGGAAAAGAATGAGGTCAGTCCTGCATTCATTATTTCAGTGGGGCAAATCACACTGGAGAGTTTGGCTTAAGTTTGATCTACCTGCCATGATTGCACTTGTATTACTAGATTTCATGGGATTAATAATGTCTCATCTCTAACACTCAAATACTAAAGAACTAATATTTTTTATTATTTGAGCACTCTTGAGTGCTGCAAAGGGAGGACATTTCACATAAACGGTGTGTTAATTTTAATGAAAGTACCTTGCCTACAATGTTAGAAACAATGACGAGTGGTAAAGGATCAGTAACTCAGTTATGAATCAAGGCTACAGGTATGGCATGAACACATTGGACCACTGAGATGGGTCCTTGATGTTTTTGTTAGTGTGATTCAGTAACAGAGTTGCTAAGGAAATGGGAGGAAGGTAACTCAGCACTGACTAAGTAAAAAAGGTAAGAGTTCATTAAGAGGTAATGGGCTGAGCTGCCTGCTGGGAGAATGCCATTTTCAAACCCTGACTAAATTACAACACTTACGTTGCTAAGGTTGGGAGTCAGATTATCTCTTGCAGACATAATAAACAAAGAAGAGAAGCCAATGCCAGACCATGAGAAGGTACAGCTTGAGGTGAGAATGTCACAGGTGGAACTTACCACTACACAATTTGGGTGCAACTACCCAGTTCTGGGGAAAACAGAATTCAGCCGTATTTACATGTACTATGATACTTGGATTGAAGTCTGGGGAGGTCTAGCTGGCTGGCAAAGGTGTTGCTGCAGAAATTCTGAAGACTTTTAAAGAAGCTTTCTTTAGAGGTAATAGAACCTTTGACCTGTAGGTTGCCTGCATATTGAAACTTTGTTTTGAGAATGCCTGTAATTGATTAATTCCTCAGGAAAACCTAAATGAAGGACCTTGTTTACATCACTTCCTTCCCCATCCATGCTCCAGTTTGTCCTCATACTCTTCATGTATTTTCTTCAGTGTTAGTATACTCAGTTTGTTTCAGGTAACACATCTTTGGATTACAGGTGAAAAAATGATGAGCAGTGCAAAGAAGAAAAGTGAAAAATGTGGGCAGAGTGTTGAGAACTCATTCAGAAGGTTCATCAGGCAATCTCCCAGCTCTTGGTGCTCACATACAAAACTGTGGCAACAGGTATTTGTTTGAAAAATTGTTTTTCTTCTCTACCATTTCCCAAGGGTCACTTGCCCAAAGCAAGTACTCAATTTATGCTTGTTGCTTCTAATATTTTGCTGAGTCTTTTATACTGTGTTTTCCCAGGAGTTAAAGATAATGAAGAAAAGTATAAGAAAAATTCCTACATTTTTTTTCTCAAACTGTGTAAGCTAAGACAGATTGTATTTTACTCTTCTGAAATACCTTGTTAGAAGTCAAAGTACATTGTTAATCTGGACCACTTGCATGTGAATTAGAAGTTTTCAAACATTCAGTAGCACATCTATCAGGTGTTTTGTAGGACATTCCAGAAATAGAGACAGGAAATATTCATGCAAGAAGTCCGTTCAGCAAAGTCTGTGTAAGATCAGGAAACATACAAACAGACATATAAATCTGGAGGAATCCTAATGAAAAATGAAGAGATCTGACAATAAAAAGATGTTGAAACACAAAGTGTCCTTTGGCAATAACCAATTTTCTTCCTTTACCTTCCATTATATGATTTATATGATACTCAGATTTTGGTTAGGATGTCGATCAATGTCAGATGATATTTCAAATCTAAAACATGACAGGTAGTGGACCAAAAATATTCTGGGAAAAGATACGTCAGTACTTTAAATGAAAAGGCACATCATGTTTACATGCTTAAAAGCAAGTCCTACTTGCTCCATTTTCTTTGTGAGGACGACCTTTCTTCAATGAGTTTTGATGGAGTGAAAAATCCAATTTTTCATTGCAGTAATTTCCAGGTATTGGGATAAATATTTTTTTTTTTTTTCTGAGAAAGATAGAAAGGAGAACTTGAGGAAAGAAACCAGCTTGCCATTTGAAAGAATAGTATAAAAAATTATGTGCAAAAACAATCAAACATTTTAGTAATCTCTTTTCAGTACTGAACATTTACATAAGGACATTGTACTTAGTCTTCCACCCTTGTGTAATGCATATAGATGTACATATCCCACAGAAATTACTTGCTAGTTTTGATGAATTCTGCATTTCATCTCTTGTGCATTTTTTTTTTTTCCACTTGGATAGCCATTATGATCCTTCTTAGGGAAATGGAATTCATTACGGTCAGTGAGGTCAAGGTTACACAACCAACCAAACATATAAACACCATTAAATATTGCTGTGTGGTACTTGAGTTTGCACTTGGAAATTACATTTTAAGATGTCCAGACTGCCCCAATGATTTTTGGCTCGGAAAACAAATTCTGTCATTAAAATGTCTCATGACTTATGTTTGCAGGAAAGTTACTCTGTTTGAAGAAAGTGAACATATGCATGTTAGCATGCAGAGTAAGTCCCAGTTAAATATTCAGTTCTGCTATTATGTATCAGTGGGATTAATACATAATATCTGTCACAAAGTGAATTTGTAACTTCATGTATTGTGTGCTGTATATGTCTGGAACATTGTCTATTTGAAGGTTTCAGATTAGAAATAACAAAATGAAGATCACTAATGAATATGCTTAATAGATTTCTTACTGAAAGTGATACTGGTTGTGAGGGTATCCGATGCCATATTGTTTTTAAATTGCAATGGAAACACATATTGTAATGACACTGACATCAGTAAGTTCCTGGGGAACTTGCTCTGTCATCACAAGCAACACCCAGACAAAACAGTTCACTTTAACTTAGAAGAGTAGAGAGTAATGAATCTCAGTAAAAGAACAGATAATTTTCTTCCCACATATTTAAAACACAAGACTAATTCATGATAGAGAAATATTATCCTGAAGGCTGGTAGTTTCTTTAATCTATCTTTCTTGGATTTTTTTTTTTGTTTATTTTTACTTTGAACATATACTCACAGACAAGTAAGTGACAAATAAACACAAATGAACAGGTAGGAAACAGTACAGATAAACATACATAGGTTGACTGATCATTCATAGTGTATTGAGGATCTGATATATTAGGGAAGTAATACATTGTGGTAAACTCCAGTTCATGCTCATAAACCCATGCAAATTTGTACATAATTGTTATCTTGAATAATATCTGACATGAAAGGGGGTCATACCCTCAATATAAATGCCCCGAATTGTGAAACTACTAGCTAAGGT
The DNA here is from genome assembly GCA_035047845.1 of Dendrocincla fuliginosa. Lineage (NCBI taxonomy): Eukaryota > Metazoa > Chordata > Aves > Passeriformes > Dendrocolaptidae > Dendrocincla > Dendrocincla fuliginosa. Next base: position 125,818,292 of record JAWWMO010000083.1, on the reverse strand, counting down.
CTTTCCTATATCTGAAAAATCTCAGTTGGACTTTCTGATAGGTTCTTTGAAATTCTATTTTTCATTAATTGATGTTTTCACATGGAAACCAATTTTCGGTAGCACTTAGAAATATACTTAGCTGTTGTCACATGGATTTTTTATTGTTGCCATGCTGGGACAAAAATGAGGGGGAAAGCAACTTACTTGCATTCATTGAAGATTTATTTACTTTAGAATGTGTGTAAATCTGAGCAACATTTTAGAAAAACTATACATCAATATGATAAAACATAGTAATAAACACTCAAACCAGATTTCTGGAACAGTTTCTACAGATAATTCATTATTCTTTGTCTTGCAACTCCTGCAGCATAGTATATTTTGTATTTAAAGGAGAGAAAAAAGTCAGTGAATGGAAGTCTTTTGGCTTTCTGGCATTATATCTGTTTTTATTAACTATTAGTCATATACTAACATACTGTTGAAGAGAATGACTTTCTGAAAGATGGAAAAAGATGATTATACTCTACAGGGTGATCATGCTCTACAGGGAAGAAGGAGGACTATATTTCTTCAACATGTTCCATGAATCAGAACATGAAAAAATGATTTGCTTTGATTTATTAATTTCCCCTGCTGAAATGGGTATTTCTTTCAATACACGGCTAAAGGTAATGGGAGAATGATATTCCCTCACATCTATCATGGGTAATCAATGAGTACAAACTTATTTTCACCATAGGCTGAACTGAAATCATATTATGTAATTTACTACTGATTTAAGAAGGGAGCCAGCAGACCAGTATCTAGATGTTCCTCCTGTGTCAGCTTTCTTTTCAGGAAATTATTTCCAGATACACTCAACTTTACTGTGGATTCTGGCTGTCACAATCGTAGTAGGAACAAATACCAAAACCAGGAGTAGACAGTGTGAAGAAGACTTTAGTACATTTGGATCCCATTTTCCACAAGCTTTTGAGAGCATTCAGAAGTTCCTGTTTCTTCACTGATGCCTTACCAACGTTCAGTTCATTCTTAAGCAAGTTGTCATAATTGCCAATAGTAGTAACAATAAAAATCAGAAAACCAATTATCTCTAACTTTAAAGACTAGAAAACTGATACACAAATTAGCCTTTCAAATCACAGAAAACTATTTCTTCTACTATTTTATTAATTTTATCATAGTCAGTATTGTCCATAGATTATTTTACATCCATATGCTGGAAATATTGCAAGAAAAAAAAAAAAAGATTTTGTAATGAAAGGGATCTATAAATAATTCTAAAGCTGTAGAGTGATCTCTAGAAATTTACTATAAGTAACTATTTAAAGGTAAAGAGTATTGATTATGCACAATGATCTATGTGGATTGTTTGTTTCTCTTTTCTGTCAGGTAACTGGATGGCAATAAGATTAAATAAATTTAATGTTTAGACTTGCCAGATAAAGATAGTTTCCTGTGAATATTCATTAAAATTAATTTTTTGCTAACAGTCCTGACAAGACATGTGTTTTCTGTAAGACCGAAAGAAAGTAGGGAACAATAAGAAAAAGAAACATGAATATGCCTGAAGCAGAAATCTTATTTTGTAAGAGCAAATGATTAATTCAGTTGTGTTCAGCCACATGCATTGATCTGGGCAGTATACTAATTTATGGGTGCTTGATGGTGTGCTTCTGATGACTTATTACTAACAAGCCATATTTTTATATCTATTTGTATGAATTGTACATCTGTTTTAATTATGTAAAAAGCTCCCTCGTGAAACAGTTATGGAAGTCCAGAGTACTTCCATTTTAGATAAAAATTCAGGATAAAGGATTATAGAAAATTTAGTTTTCGATATTATCATCTGCATGTGGCAATCAACAGTCACAGCATGCTAAGGCAATAACAAGAATGGATTTCCTGGAAACCCAACTGCTATCAAATATGCAGCAATGTTCATTTGTTTTAAATTCATGTCAAGTTTCTTGATTCAGATTAGGATCCTACTAAAAGTTACAACAATAAAGTATTCTCTCACTTTAAATTGGGGAGTGCTCCACTTCATTTCCATATAGCACAGGGCATTTAGGGGTTTTTTTGGGTAATTTATTTTTTTTCCCAGAAAATGTCTGGAAGAAAATATGCTTCCTTTTATATCTTAATTATTAGATTTGTGCAGAGTCAATTATTTCAGATGGGTGGAAAAATTCAGGTCTATAAATCCCTACTTCCCCCATCTACCATCTATGAATGGTCATTGTACTCTTTCTTATTATTAACCCCCACTTTTGTTTTTCTTGTCAGCCTTTTGTTTTACGGAAGCTCAACATTCACTCTTGAAATTCTCCCAAGTCATATACCTGCAAAGTTTTGCTTTAAGTACAATCTGAACTTTTCATTCTGTTTTCTAGGGAGGATGAAGAACAACAGATTAATAAGGGGTTCAGAATAGCCTCTGATACTTCTGGGAAGATTTATTGCACTTTTGCTACTGTGCAAAAATGTCCTTGTTTGTCCATAAGGCTCTCATGAATAAACATCTACATTTATGTGCTGCATTTGCAAATACACATTTAACTACAGAACTGATGGCCTTTACAGCTTAAAACCCATCATTTTGAATTCTGTCAGGCTTCATTACTCTTTGCACTCATTTGAGCTTTGTACATCAAACCGAAGAATTGCTGACCTAGTCAGCTACCATAGGACTAAGACTATGAAGGAATATGAGAAGTGGGCATAAACATACCGATAAAGAGGTTATGGAAATGAAATAAGTAGTAAAGAAGAAAGAAGCTAAAAAAAGTCTTTCTGATTATAACTTAGGAGTTATAGTCATTGAAAAAAAACACAGAATTTTGGCCTTAGAGGTAATGGAGACCTTGGTGAAATTGCTGCACATGCTATATCTTGTCCTTGTGACCCTTCTTTTGCTAAAAGAATATGAAGCTGTTAATTAAATAGCCAGGGACTGTACATCGTAAGTTGATTTACAGCATTAGGAGGTACATGAATTCCTTACTTTGCTCAGCTCAGCCAATTTCAAAGTGGTTTCCTTTAATCTTCATTTCCTGGAATTTCACTCTAGCTCTTGCTAATATTTATGGCAAGCTGCCTACTGCAGCAACGGGTTGCTGCACCTTTTGAAAGATGTAATGTGGACTTGGCATTCTTGATTTCTAGAGCAGAGATGTCAGCTCAGGGAGTTTAGATAACATATGTGGTCATGAAATTAATAGCTATAGCATATCAAAATCCTGATATGATATTATTTAGAAATTAGCTAGGCTATTAGTATTTTATTCACCAATTCAATAATCTTTCATATAAACTATAATTATTTGATTTTAAAAACTATGTATAAAAAAAGGGCATCCACATCCACTAGAAAAAACAGTACAATTAAATTCTTTTGTTTTCAGCCTATTAGGTATTTATTGAAAGAATTTTTTAAAACTTTTAATGGCTCTTCTATTTCTACAGATTACTTGGAACTGTGTGGTTCCAAATTTCATGTTTAATTTTTCAGTGAAAAGTCATTGTCTCCTTTACTGGACATATTTTGACAGACTATTTCCCCCTTAAAATAATAATAAAAGCTGTCTTACTGTTTGCAGTGATGTTGAAGTAAATCTATCTGCTCCTATAAAAACACTTGTGTCCAGGCAAATTTAATTAATTGCATCAAGTTTCATATTGAATTGTTTGAATGCCCCAATAAGAGTACTCTGAATCAGCATATTTAAGAGAATCAGATTTACATAATTAGGCAAACACTTCTGTACTTGAAAGCCAAGGAGATTGTGTGCACTTTTGGTCACCACAATGTAAGTAAGATATTAAATTATTAGAGAGTGTCCAAAGGAGGGAAACAAACATGGTGAAGGGCCTTGAGGGGAAGCCGTATGAGGAGCAGCTGAGGGCATTTGGTCTGTTCAGCCTGGAGGAGACTGAGAGGAGACTTCATTGCAGTTACAACTTCCTTGTGAGGGGAAGAGGAGGGGCAGGCACTGATCTCTTCTCTGTGACGAACCTGAAGTTGCATCAGGGGAGGTTTATGTTGGGTATTAGAAACAGGTTGTTCACCCAGAGGGTGGTTGGGCACTGGAACAGGCTCCCAGGGCAGTGGTCACAGCACCAAGCCTGACAGAGTTCAAAAAGAATTTGGATGATACTCTCAGGCACATGGTGTGACTCTTGGGGATGGTTCTGTGCAGGGATAAGTTGGACTTGATGATCCTTGTGGGCCCCTTTCAACTCAGCATATTCTGTGATTCTGTGATTCCTGATTTGTGTGTCTGATAAGTCCTCCACTAAATTATCATATTAAATTCTCATTGAATTCTTTTTTCAACTCATTTCCAACAGGTGTATGACAACTTATTTCTTATAAGCATTCAAGACTATTTAAAAGTACATAAGGCAATACATTTCAATATTCCTTTTTTTCTTAAGGAGATTCAATAATCAGAATCTATATCTCTGTATTGGTTTAAAACTACCACAAAGTCTTTTAGTTCCTTTAGTGTTTATTACATCTGATTTAATACTGAAATTGTCTCTTAATGGCCAAGTAACACAATAGACACAGTATTTTCTGAAGGTTGTGAAAACCAATAGAATTTGATACTGTGATTTTTAACATCAAAGCTTAGATTAAAGAAATAAAAGTTACTTACAATTGTGCATTCATTCTCTTTCCCACATATTTATTGTGATGGGACATAGAAATAAAGAAGAGGAAAAGAGAGTTTAATGGCTTGGGTTGGAGGAAAAGAGCTGCCAGAATTCAGACCAGACTAATTTCAGAAAGCTGATACAGTGCCACATTACTGTGCTATATAACTGACCAAGGTCACCTTGCCTGTAGCAGTTCAAATGGAAATGTTAAAGGGCATGCACATTTATGAAAGAAACTGGATGTGACTAGACTTTGCACTAAATGTGGGTTGGTATCTACTATGCAGATACTTACAGATGCTCCAAATGTCTTTAAATGAATAACTTAGGCTATTTTTTCAATATTTTGAAATATGCATATATCTCTATTTTCAAAGCAGTTCTAATTGACATGTACCATTAATATTAGAATTCAGTATGGAGAACACCAAGCTTGCAGCAATCATGTAAGCTCCGGAACTGAAAGCAACACAGTCATGGCAATGCAACTAAATGGCACAGACAGGGATGTACAGTGTCCTCGGTTTGTCGCTTGGAGGCCCTGAGCTCCTACCTGTGCACAAGGATTCACTCAACTATGGTAATACATCAGTTATCTTAGCCTTTCTGCCCTGTGTTACATGGAAAATAGAACTTGGGCCCTTAAGCTTCAAAATTAATGCAGCTGTACAGAGGCTGGTGAGATTGTGGCACAGTGGAGATACGGGTTATTCTCAGGAAACATGTTTACTCAGTGGGAAGCAATATATATGGCCATGCTCCCTTTGGATTTTTTTCAGCCATGTGTCTATACTTCCCTAAATCACCTTGGAGTTTCTGGATGTAGGTAGTAGTTTGCCAAGATTTCTAAAACCATGTCAGCCTTGATAAAATACAAAGCAAATCAAAACAAAAAAATCAATATACCAACAATATACCAACATATTTAGCACATATGGAAGGAAAGTCAAGCTCTTTCCTAAGCCACCACATCAGAAATAAATCTGGTTGTTAGTTTCTCAAAATAATCCCCTCATCTTTTATTCAAAGGTTGTTCATAAGCTTAAGATGTTAATGTTAACATAATTTCCTATGAGGCTATTAAGGTTTCTGAGCTGAGTCTTTCACGATCAAATTTTGCGGAGTTCTGTGTTTGTAATGGGGACCAGATTCTCAAAAGACCTGGGCTTCTTGTTCTCAACCAAAGGCCCATGACTTATTTCAAAAATCTGACCATGAATACTCTATAAATCTGAGATTCAACCATATTTATAATTTTCTTATGTTTAATTTAGGCTAAATAATATAAGACCATATGAAGCATCTGATACAAGAACTAGGAAAGCTGAACTGGATCTCTGCTCTGAGCCAACCCTGATATTTTCAAGTTTATTTGGGCTGCCTGCTCCCTCCCTCCCTCCTTCCCTCCCTCCCTCCCTTCCTCCCTCCCTCCCTCCCTGGCTCCCTCCCTAGCTCCCTCTCTCCTTTCTCTTCCTTCCATTTGTTTCTTCTCTCCTTCCATATTGTGGGAGTCAGGAAGAAGACTGTATATTTGTGAGAGTGACCTGCTCACTTATCTTTGTCAACTGTAGTCTTGGGAGGGAAGGTCAAGTGGTGGTGAGCGGAGAGTAATTATAAAGTAAGACGTTACAGAATAGGAATTCTTCAGTCCAACACATAAGTAAAGAAGGGTTACTTCCATTAAAAAAGGAACAAACGAAAACCAACCAACAAACAAAAAAACTCCAAAAGGTATGTGAGATATTAGAACTCAAAATAGCACTTAACACATTCAGATAGCTAAGCAAATATCTAGTATTATAGTAAGATTTCATCAGAACAGTAATAAATTGCAGACAACACCAAGTTGAGCATGAGTGGTGATCTTCTTGATGGTACATAGGCTCTACAGCGGGCTTGGGACAGGCTAGATCTGTGGGCTGAGGCCAGTTGTTTGGGTTTCAACAAGCCAGAGTGCTGGGTCCTGCACTTGTGTCACAATAACCCTGTAAAACACTACAGAATTGGGGCAGAGTAACTGGAAAGCTGCTTGGCAGAAAAGGACCTGGGGGTGCTGGTTGACAGTAGTTGAACATGAGTCAGCAGTGTGCCCAGGTTGCCAAGAAGGCCAATGGCATTCTGGCCTCTTTTAGAAACAGCATGACCAGCAGGATTATCCCATTGTACTGGACACTGATGAGGCCACACCTAGAATCCTGTGTTCAGTTTTTTGCCCCTCATGACAAGAAAGACATTGAAGTGCTGAAGTGTGTTCAAAGAGGGCAACGAAGCTGGTGAAGGATCTGGAGAACAAGTCTGATAAGGAGCAGCTGTGGGAGCTGGGGATGTTTAGCCTGCAGAAAATGAGGCTCAGAGGAGACCTTATAGTTCTCTACAACTTTTTGGAAGGAGGTTGTAGTGAGGTGAGGGTCAGACTCTTCTCCGAAGTAACAAGCAACAGGATGAGAAGAAATGGCCTCAAATTGTGTCAGGGGAAGTTTAGATTGGATATTAGGAAAAATTTCTTCACCGAAAGCGTTGTCAAGCACTGGAACAGGCTAACAAGAGAGTGGTTGAATCACCATACTCAGATTTACAAGGCATGTAGATGTGGCCCTTAGGAGCATGGTTTTGTGGTGGACTTGGCAGAGATAGGTTTATGATTTGACTTGATGATCTTAGAGGTCTTTCCCTACCTAAACAGTTTTATGCTTTTATGATTCTATGAGTCATTTTGCCAAAGCATAGGAAGCCGGAAAGTAGGGACATTTGTCAAAAATGAGAATAAATCACACAGAAAGTCACTTTCAAAACAAACATATTGAAGTAAAAACTCTCTGCTAAATTTAAAGGAACTGTGTTGAAATGACACAGTAGAAAAAACCCTTGTAAAATATTTTAGGTATGATATTGAAAAAGATTGAAAGTAACCAGGAAATAACTTAAATTCACCACAAAAGAACAATATCTGATGCTTCATTATGTTTACTTTAAAATGGATGGTAATCGAAACATTTCCGTGTTGACTGTTTTTGAAGAGCTATAATGCAATACAGAATTTTCTGATTTTCTCATGGTTATGTGTTCATATTTGACATTGTTTTCATAGTAAATTTGGGTTTTTTCTAGTTCCACCATGATGTTGAATGTATGAATAGGTAATGAAAACTGACAAATAAAAATAATGGAAAATATGCTTCAAAGCTATTTGTGATATATAGTCCCAAATAATTAAAAATACATTTTTTAAGAATTTTAAAATAGATTGATAAAATGTAGATATATGTAAAAACATAGATCAAACCAAAAAGACACCAATTCTGACATATACCTTGAGTGTGATCAAACCGTAAAACTAATGTTTATTAAGTGCTGTATTAAAGCACTTAATTATAATTTTAGTTCCAGGTATGTCAGAAATGGAGTCTTCCTTACATTGTCTGACATATAATAGAAGACACACACACACAGATTAGTCTTCTATGATTGCTGATTTTCTAAAACTATAACCTCAGTGAAATTTTCTTCCTTAAATTTGTTTTATTTTTTAAAAAGCTGAATTTGTAATGTCTATGAAGGAAAAGATCTGGTTTAGGGATCTAAGAAATTAAAACTTTTGTTCAATTGTGTCCTGTGAGAAAACAAGTCTGTCACAGTGAATGATCCAATCAGTTTCTGAGAACAAAGCGTTATCACTGAGGACAAAATAGCACTATTTTAATTTCAGAACTTTATGGTCATTAGTTTTGAAGTGCCTATTGAATTTAACTGGGAGAATTATTTTGCCTTATTTTGACTTTGGAAAAATGCCAGTCAATCAAATATTGGACTTAGCAGAACAGTGTTAGTTGTTCTATACAGGGTCACTTGTACCTGTGTGGATAATCTAATTATCATTGAGTTTAAGACTCCAGGCTACAGAAAGATTCCTGTTTCCCTTTTTGATGACTGATTTGATGACTGACGTTATCGTTTTTCCTAGAGCACTTTGAGCTCAGTATTGCTGTAAATGTATTCTCCCAACTCTCAAGCAGACAAGCAAAGGTAAAGTACCTAGGCAACAGATTCAGGGTATTTCTTTGAACGCATGAGATGTGTCCTATGCTTTAGCCGATTGCTTGTTTTGGGATAAGTTGGCTATATTTTAGATGCATTTTATTTGTAATGTGAAAGCTATATCAATTATACTTCCATAGAATACCAACCAGAGTATTTTACCAATGTAAAAAAAAACCCCTTTTCTAATGCATAATATAGATTTGGTGTTTCATAGATATTGTACTTTGGACTGCACATGTAAAATTTGAAGCACTGTAGTCTGAAATGTATAAGCCTCAGGAAACAGAGACTTGTCCAACCCACAGTTAAGATTACACCTTAGAAATAATACAGTTGACTTCAAAACTGCACAAAATTAGATAGTATACAGGAAAAAAAATATAAATCCCAGCATTATTACTTCTGTGATAGAAAAAAAAACCTATCCATTTTTCAAGGTCACTTCCCTCTTTGATTCTTTTAAGAAGGCAACTCTTGTTTTGTGACAAGCCTAAAGAGCATGCTAACATGGTATGACTATGTTATGAGACAGACTGAAAAAGAGTTCTTCAGAGTAGTTACAACCAGAATGTATAAGAGATCAAAACAAAGTGAGCTTTATTAAAAAATGGAGATAGCTGATGACCTTTCTCTTTCCTCTTAGCAGGTTTGGTGCCTAGCTGTCTCCAACCACAATTTTGGTTTGAGTGTAAATTATCTGTGGTTCACTTTACAAGGGATTAAATTTACTCCCAAGAAGAGCAACATGTGTAGAACGCTTCTGGAGGGGATGACCTAATAGAGGAAGCAGCTTCTGAAAGGAAAAGAGCATTTTACGACCACAACTCTGAAAAATAAATATATATGGTAACATGAGTGAAGCTTTAATAGGTTAGGCAATCCTGTGTCTCTGATGTGACATTTCTAGACTTTCCAGCCAACAATTCTGAGGAAAAACCCCACTGTATTACATAAGACATGGCCTTCCTCATAATCATATAAGTGAGGAGGAACAATTCCTACAGAAATCTGAAGCTGAGTGAACTTTAAGGAGGGAACTGAGCATTCTGCCTTGAATTCCCTAGTGATAATATATAATATGGCAATGATCACTGAAGACCTGATTTTATTTCTTAAATTAAATCTTATGATGTCATGTGAAGCACTCCAATGTGCTGAGAAATACTGATGTGTTAAATAATGTGTACATGGACTAGTTGGTCAAAATTTGATTTCTGATTCTGCATATCAAAATTAAGTTAACATATCAAAACATTCTTTAATTCTGTGATGTATTTAGACTTGAATATCCATAGACAAAGAGAGCTCAAATCAGAGACTCATTTTTTGAATCTCTGGTCTATATGTTCCATGTTGTTTTCTGACTTTTGTTTAAACTCTGTGGCTGAATGTTTATTTACCCAGCATATCTGAGAACTGTTTTTCACACTCTCTGTGTGAAGTGGCACCTACTGACAATTCCTATATCATATGCACAATATGATGCTAAGTTCTTTGTGAATACCCTTTAAGATTTATATTGTCTGTTATTTCATTTTCTGAAGTCCCTTGAAATCATCTTTTGCCTTCCATTTTGATCTCTGCACAATAAATTCTGGTTACTGTTTTATGCTTTTTCTTTATGTGGCTGATGGTCTCAACAATTACAGTTCAATTGTTTAGTTTAAATATGAGGTATCTTTGCCTCTGTTCCTCAAATCTAATTCTAATTCAAGATGTGGTTGAAAATGAAAGCTATAATGCCCCAAGTGTAAAGCAGATAAAGAAATATGAACACTGAAGTAATTTAGGTTAAGCAATTTTTATATAAGCACTTTGCTGTGACTTGAGTTGCGCCTTTGTGCATATCCTTTGTGATGTTAGTAACTGTGCTGAGACCATAATGGATTTACCCAATAACTAAACCACCACATTCTAAAGAAAAGGCATAAGACTTTAAAAAGAAAAAGGGTACTTTTTAGGCCATTATGAGAAAAAGCAATGCTGTCAATGCATTAAGGGTCCTGCAGTAAAGGTAAATTATTTTAAAGTACTGCATGTATTTCTGTGCCTAATTCATTTACAAAGTGTGCCTGATGAAAAAGAAGATCATTAAGTTTCTGCTCCATGGCCCATGGAAATTCTGCAGTGTTTCCTGAATATGCAGCCTATTCTCTACACACTCATCCCACACATTAATGTCCTAGTTATTTACTCAAGATTTGTAATGCTAGCTAAGATACAGCAAACTGTTAATCAAAGATGTCTTTCATGCTCAGTGTAATGCAGATCTATCTTGAGTTTAATCTGTTAAATTTCACACAGAATTCACATTTTTCCCTCTAAACTCTTCGAAGGAGAAAAAGTTTAGTAGGTTTGTAGAAGCACAGTAGGAAATTTTCATACCTGTTGGTGTACATGCAGCTAAAATGGAGTAAATTTTTGTTAGTCATCTGTCTGTTCCACAATGCCATAAACAGTCAGACATTCTAGGAGTCTGAACTTATTCCTTCATAATTTCTTTTTACCATAAAAGAAACAATTTAACTGTCTCATTCTGTCTCTCTTTCTCTTCAATACAGAGCTTTAGAGATAGAGACGGATGATAGATAGATAGATAGATACATAGATAGATAGATAGATAGATAGATAGATAGACAGACAGATAGATAGACAGATAGATAGATAGATAGAGATAGATAAATAGATAGATAGATAGATAGATAGATAGATAGATAGATAGATAGATAGACAGATAGAGATAGATAAAAAAGGTTTTCTGTTGCACATGAATGTATATTGACTTCAGTACGATTTCTATCAGAGTATCTGCACAAGGGGGAAAAGAGAAAAAAAGAAGAAAGGCAGAATTGATTTGATTAGATGGATTTGAAATTAAGCAACTAATGAGCACTTTAATTGTATATGCAAATGCAGCTGGAATTCTTGGAGCTCTTCCTGAGGATGGATGATGAATGAGTTGAGAGTTTATGGATAAGGACAATCAGATGGACCAACATGGATGGTGTTGTGATTTCTCTTACAGACTGCCTGATCAAAGAAATTATGTTGACAAAGACTTCAGTTAATCTGAAGAAGCATTATAATCAATGGCCTTGGTTACTAGACATGTCTTCTACCACTCTAATATCTCTGGAGGGACAACACAGCAAGACACAAGTGATCCAGGAAATTTCTGGAGTACATTACTGACCACACAGCACAGATGATCAAGGAGTTGAAAAAGGCAGATGTTCTACTTGACCTTGCACTTACAAAACAAGGATAAACTGGCCTTAGGATGCAGGAGGCCAAGGGAGGAGGTTGATGTTATTGCAAAGCCACTCCTGGTTAACTTTGACAGGTCATGGCAAACTGGGGAGGTTTCCCAGGATCAGAAGAAAGCAAATGTCACTATTATTTTCAAGAAGGTCAAGAACGAGGTTCAGGAGAGCTATAGACTTGTCACGCTCACCTTAACTTCTTCAAAAGCGATGGAGCAAATAATCCTGGAAAACATTTCCAAACATATGAAGGATGAGGAGGTGATTGGGTAGAGCCATAATGGATTTATGAAGAGGAAATTATGTTTTATGAATTGAATTGTCCTCTCTGAGGAGATAACTGGTGTGGTGAAAGACAGAAGAGCATCTGATTGTTGTTTATCTCAACTTTGGAAGGATTTTGTTGCAGTGTCCCATAAAATTCTTATAGAGAAACTGCTGGATATGTGAACAGAGATTGAGATTGGCTGCAAACTGGACTGAAATGATTGTGATCAATAGCATGAAGTCCAGCTGCTTGAACTTACTAGTTACCACTAATAAGTCAGTACCACTGAAAGCCAGTTAGTAGGTCTGTGCCCAAGGTGTCATTACTGGGCCTTACACTGTTTCACATCTTCATTAATAACCTGGATGACAGGAGAGAGTCCACTCTCATAAAGTTTGCTATAATGCAAAACTGGGAGGAGTGGCTAGTGTGTCACAGTGTTGTGTTGTCATTAAGATGATTCACTCAACATGGCTGGAGAAATGACCCACATTAGTGCAGGTCGGGGGGCAACTACCTGGAAAGCAGCCTTACAGCAAATGACCTGAGGCTCCTGGTGGACAAGTTGAACCCAAGCAAGTGTTATACCCTCACAGAAAGAGGCAAGCAGCAACCTTAGTTGCATTACAAAGAATGTTGCCTGCAGATTGAGAGAGATGATCCTTCTCCTCTGCTTAGCACTGCTGAGACATACCTGGACAGCTGTGACCAGTTCTTGGTTCCCCAGTCCAAGAAAAAGAGGAACATGTTGGAGCATGTCCAGCAAAGGGCCCTGAAGATGATTAAGGACTTGGGGCGCCTGAGACAACAGAGAGAGATTTTGGAATATTTAGCCCTCAGAAAGCCCAAGGGGAATGTTATAAATGCTTTAAATTGCTGTAATTGATGCTTCACCAGAAACAACTAATATGTAACATTTCAAGCTCCTGTATAGACTGATATTCCAAACATAAAGAAGAAAAGATATATAGGTTCAAATCACACCACAGTGAACATGAAGCTAGAACCTCAGATTTCTCAGATATATGAACAGCTAAATATGTACTCTCATTTTCCTGATTATTCATACTTGGATCAAAGGAACTATATTCCTCTTCTACCTGAGCCAGTATTAAATTCTGTTTCTTCAGTTATTTTCATCATAGCCTTCACACTCACTAACGTCTTGGTCAAATAAATCCCCTTGGAAAGAGCATTGTCTATCCTTATTGGGCTGTCGCAGCTTGCTCCTAATTTGGTGATTTTAAGGAGCTACCTTCCCTCTGCTCCCTGGAGAACTCCCATCCCCTGCTGTTGAGGAAAGTGTATTCCATGTAATCAGAAGTTCCATCCCTATCAGGCCTGACAAACAGTCTGTTTGTGGTCTCCCCAAGGCTGGCAGCATGCAAAACAACAAGAAGAACTTCCAACTGTAAGATATAATTTTATTAAAAGTATTATTTGCAAGTTGCATGCATAAACTATATTAAAAAATATCCCAAGAAATATATTTGCATTTCTTAGTGATAAAACTCTAATTTGTGAGATTACTAACTCATTCTTCATTAGTCTGAGCCCTGAATATAACAGTTAATTTCTATGTTGCTGATAAATTTATTTCCAGTCAATTTGAGCCTTGAAGAGATACTGCTTTCATCAGTTTGACTGCCATGTTTTTTCTTTTTTAATTTCTCTGTACATTCCTCTCTGCAAAACTATTTTTTTTTGTAAAATCCTTCCTTTTTTCTTGTTTTTGTTGCCAGGCTCTTGACCACTCTTTCCACCTGACCAGATTGCATAACCTTCCCTCTTCTGTGCTGAAATACCTAATGCATCTTGATTTTCCAGGTCAGCACTCATTCTTTTCTCACTGTAGTCTAAATTCTCTTCCAAAGCCAATTGCTCAACTGTTTGCTGAGCTCCATTGCCAAACTTTTTGCAGCTTTTTTCAAAACCCATCTAATTCTTTAAATTTATTCTTCTTTCACGTGGCCTGGGGTAAGGAAAAAAAAAGAGATTAAAAAGTAGAGTACCTTTATGGTTGAAGCTTTTAAGAGGTTCTCAGTGGGACGGAAAAAAGGAAAGTGAGAGATCAGAAGTCTCAAAGCAGTACTGTGCCATGATACTCCATGATGCAGTGATGGGATTTGAATCAGGACCACCTCTACACTTGTGCTTCATCACTTAGGAAGCCACCTGGTAGCTGGCTGTGCATCTGTGCATAAGCAGGGTGGAGGACTGAAGAAATAGGGCTCAGATTTGAATCTGAGAGGGAGCTGAAATGGCAGATTGACACCCTATATAAACAAACAAGTATAGTTGAAAATATGTACAAATTTGGAGTATGCCCAAATATTAAATATTTAATGCTCTTTCTCCTTTCTATACAGCACGTGTGCAGATGCAGAAACAAAATGTACTTAATTTGTAATCTTCTACATTTCACTGCTCTTGTCCCTTTCTCTCTTTCTCACACATACCTACTCTTTTGCTCTTGCTCCATGTTTTTCTTCAAGGCATTTTCTAGGTTACCAGCTAGGTCTCTGAGGGGTTGTGTATAGAGATAAACATCATGCAGTACATTTTCCATTACTTTGCTCCTACTCAAACAGCACCAGAAATTACTTTGCTCAGGGAGGGATTGTGCCTTTTAGTTATCAGAAAAGTCTTCACCAGTTCCTGTGTAGGAATATATTAATTTCCCAAAACCCATTTTCAGTCACGGAGCTCACTCATTTCCATAGATATAGTATCTTGCAGTCATTAAGACAGGGTGGAATTTTCTCCTGTGTATGCTCCGGGGCAATTGCAACATTTTAAGAGTTTCCTGAAAGACAGATACTTTTCTGCCTGAATTATCAGACACTGCGGGTGTGAAGTTTCTATTCTATCTAAAGACTGACCTGTCTTTTCTCCTTACCCTCTCCACATGTCAGTAACTTGGGTGTTCTGAATTTTCTAAATTACTCACCATTGCAGGCTTTCTTCCCTTTTTTTTTTTTTTTTTTTAATAACTATTCTTTTGTTTCAGCTTGCAGAATTTCTGCAGCATTGCATATAATCCTGTGCTCAAATTTCAGAACTCTGTTGACTATTGCTGTTGTTATAATTTGGCAGACCAGCACACTAACAGTGTTTTGTACACAATGGTCATGATCATTGACCTAAAGAGTTCACATCTTTATTAAAACAAGGCAGAAGAAAAAGGATGTTCGAAAAGATTTGAGGAAAAACTGCTTTGAGAAAGGGACTAAAAGAGATGTAAATGAAGACCAAAATTTTTTGAAGAGAATAACTGGACACTATGAAAAATAATGAAATTGGCAGTAGAATGAGGAAAAAAGGGAATAAGGGAAACCAGCTGAGGAAATGAAAATGCAGGTTTAGACAGACTGTAATGGAGCAAGAGCCTTGTGGTTTTGTGTTGTGGGTCTGTCAGCAAGGACAGATATTTTGGACAAAAGAGAAAAAAATATGACAATCTGAATAGCCAGGGTGCAGACAGATGTTGGTAGGACTGGTGATAGGTATGTGGATAATGTAAATATGGAGATAATGTAGATGGCTCATCATGAACCATCCTCTCTCCCTTCTGCTTTGATGAAGGTTACTACTCCCCACTTGGATTTGCTAGTATAACTACACATGTAGCTGCCCCCAACCTGATTCTGTCAAAAAAATTTGGTTTTAAAAACCTACTAAAACACTTCTCTGTGAGGTTTTTACAAATCAAATCATTCTGACAGAACTAGGTTAAGGAGCAGTTGTGCTTGTAGGTCAGAGAGAGCAGTTGTCTTGTGAAAAGGAAACAGGGAATAATTTAGTGCCTGTGCACTAAGTAGAATAACATTTGTAAATTAGATAACAATAGAATAATATAGGAGATAAATATAAACTTGAACAATTCCTTAGGAAAAAAAAAAGGCGAATATTTGTGAAGATCGAGACATAGAAGATGATTTAACAGAAGAGAGCAGAACACTAACAATATCATGAAATCTGGGAGATTTGAAGGAGGAGAAGGAAGATACAGAACACAGCTTTCGGGAATTTCTGCATAACATGTCCCTTCTTTTGAGAGAAAGTCAATGCGGCTGAATGTAAGAAAGGCCTCCTTGTAGCAAATATGTGCAAATGGCCACCATTAAGGTTAGACAGGCAACATTAGGAGTGACATGTTGAGTTTCCATTTCTGCCATGCTGATGCTTGCTCAGCTGGTTTCAAAATGTGGTTTTAGAAAGTACTTATGAAAGAAAAATGGATGAAGAAATGTGTCCTGTTTCATATACTGTCTGGATAACATCCATGCTTTATGTATTATGCAACACATGCAGCATCCAGGCATGGCCCTCTCTTTTTATCCACCTCCCACGGAATTCAGCTTTGTTATCTTCATCTATTTCATATGAAAAGCAAAATATCTTAGAAAATGCTGATTCTGGAGATCTCTCACCTGTCCTTTGGGAAGTTATATATCTTCCTTACAATAGTATGTTAAGTTCTCACATGTATTCCCACTGAGGATGAAGAAGGAAATTACAACTGCATCCTTTCTTACATGATGCTAGGAAAGCACTTCAGAGACTTCTATCCTCCTTAATGTACCCTGCTCTTCCTTGAGCATCAAGACATATCAGTCTCGGTTTGTATATCCACAGGTGTCACCACTAATGGAAGAGCAGAAGAAGCAAATTTTATTGTCTAACATACTCCATGGCCCATATACAGACTCCTTTATATATTTTATAACTCAGTTAAATCACATTCTATTCTTTTGGGGCTAATAAAAACACAAATCTTTCCTGGAGTTTTGTTCCTTGCCAAGTTTATGTTTCTTTTTTTCTTCCCTAAGGTGCTGTAGCTGCTTAATAAAAAGGTCACAAACAATATTTCCTAGCAACAATGAATATTTTCTTTAAAATGGTTAAATATTTTTAAGAGAAATTGTTACAAAGAGGAACAGTTCCCCTGACTCTGACATTTCAGGTAGTCAACCAAGAAACAGAAATAGTAGGAAACTGCTTTAGAATGAGACTTAAAGTTTGGTGATTACTTAGTACCTTGCTGAATTAGAATCTAAGAAAATCATAAGCTACAAGGGGAAAAAAAAAAAGCTGTTTTTAATATCTAGTTAAGATAGCAATTATATAGTCACTTTAAGCCAACCTAAGTGGAATGAGACAAGCAATCCTATCCTCTGTCCCATCTCCAGCCATGTTCTCCTGTTGAACATAAGAAGTGAGTGACTCAGTTCAGGGAACAAACCAGTATGAAAAGAATTACCCAATATATATCTCACAGCCTCTTTCCATTCCCCAGGTTTTTTTCAGCCTGATTAGTTTCTTGGTTCAGTTTAGCATTCAATGTGGGTGCAAAAGAGTGTCAGGAATGTGTGGTCCAGATTAGGGAAGGGAGAAAGCTCTCCAATGTAAAGGGCAACTTTCCCTTATGTTGGAGTAAAGCACTTGTGAAATTCCAGCCACAGAGATGTAAATCTGCATGTCCACACTCAACTAGTGAAATTTGGTTTGTTTGTTTTAAATCAAGAGCTTGAACACAGTTATCATATCCGCAAGGGAAAATAAAATGTTGAGGATTTTTGGTATAAACACTACATTCAGTTTTAAGCAAAGGAGAAATATGTATCATTGACTGCAACAAATAGGAGTCCACTGGGAATTTATGTAGCTTCTGAAGATGCTTTGTACGTATTCAATACACTGTAATAGCTTCGTCAGAGATGCTAATTAGTTGCATCTCAAGAGGTGGTAATGTCCATATGGAAGGCTGCCTCTGTAAGGCATTGATAATGGCACATCTGGATAAAAGACTGGCTAACCCTTTCTACTTCACAGTATGAGAGACGTAAAAAAAAGTCAATTACAAAGATAATAATTAAACATTTGCTTTTCCAATAGCAGAAGCTTACAAGATAGCTAAGAGTCAACCATATGTACATAATATTGAAATAGGTGTTTTTTGAATTTAAATTAAGATTTCCTTGATAAGATTTCAAGTGAATTCAAGATGCTTAGCTTTTTATCTCTAGATCAAAAGGTGCTAGAGGCATGAAAAATGTATTTTCAGACAAAGACTATGTAACTGAGGTGATTGGCTTAAATTTAGACTTCAAAACACAAATAAAGACTAAAATGAATGTCAATATAAACACAACTAGCTGCTGAGATGTTTAACTCAGCGACAATAGGTGCTATCCAAGCATTTATATTAAACTTATGGCTAGGGGAATTTTTTGTTAGTGTCTGAAGATGCCCATAGAGAAGAGAGGAAATATGAAAGTAAGAAATCTCTAGCAGTCCTGGTGTAGGAAAGGTAAGCAAGTGTCATGTGAAGACATCAGCCCAGACCTACAGCAACTGCACTTTTTTAACTCTTGTTGTCTTTTGTATCCCAGCTGGGCCAAGATTTCAACTAAAACAACTATGTGAGCAGGCATTCATCGGGGGTTAGACCAAGCTTATAATTCTCATTGTCTGTTGTTGCTGCAAGAAACCAGTAGAAATGAAGAATATCAAGCCATGGGACATTTCAACCCTCTGATCTGTAGTTACTCTAGCCAGGAACTGTCATGATTTAAAATCTGCCTGAGTGTCAGAAAAGATCAATTTCTTCAGGTGCTTTCTAAGAAGCACCTGAAGAAGAGTCCATATATACTCACAAGGGCTTTAGTTCAGCAAAGCATTTGCACTGAAGTATAGACATTAAGTTAAATAAATACCTAAAAATCTCATGAACCAAGGCTGAAAGCAGTGCTAGGCATGTTATTTGAATTCAGTGTTTTGTAAATTCTAGTGAAAATTCAACTGTATCACCCCTGTATTTCAAACAAAGTAACTCTGCACAACTGAACTAAGCTACTTGATTTTTCAAAAGGTAATGTGAAATACAGTGTCAGTGATGTCCTTGGTCCTAGACACTGATTATACAGAATCTTTGTTCCAAGCAGCATATCAGCTTGCTTGCATTGACAGAATCTATAAGGAGTTAACTAAATCTGAGAAAAATCATACCTTTCTTCTGATGGAGATCTGCCAAACTGCAATGTTCTGTTGCAGCTGGGCTTGGCTTCCTGGCAGGTGGTCATCACAAGGGAGGCTGGAGTTTTCCCTGGACTGCTTGGGTTGTTTGAATTTGTTCCAAATGGATATCAGACACCACCACTCAGGGTGAATACCAGCCCTCTATTAGATCTCAGAGCATCAGGAATAATGTCAACAGAGAACACACATACATGAAATAAAAAGCAAACAAATAGGATCAAGAGATCAAAACAAATGGCTTTGCTCTTAATGTGGGGAGCTGAAGTCATCTACTATTTAATATTCATGTTGCATTTTAATAAAACAATGATAGATTGAGTCCAACTGCTAAAGAATATGGTTTTATTTTGATTAAGTCAGTATGTATGCTTTAGCAGCTAAAAGCAAGGGTGGCATACATTCATTTTTTATCACCTTCAGGCTTCTCTTTGTTCTTTCCCTCCCTTTTATTCTGTCTCATGTTCTAACTCCCATGTAAACTCTGATAGATTATGTCTGTGCCAATGGAGGGCTGCTGACAGCTTGCTGTCTGCTTTCATCCTCTGTTCCTCTGCCTCTTCCAGTATCAGAATAGAGATTGAGGGCCAATGAGCACCAAGGAATGTACATTCACAAGGCTTGGCAATGTTAAGGATTCATATTTGGCTAAAACTTGATATTGGCAGACCAGAGCATAAATCAGGGATGAAAAGAGGGAAAGGGAAATG
>JAWWMO010000083.1:125742989-125797828 GCA_035047845.1 Dendrocincla fuliginosa | reverse complement strand
AAAGAAAAGAAAAGAAAAGAAAAGAAAAGAAAAGAAAAGAAAAGAAAAGAAAAGAAAAGAAAAGAAAAGAAAAGACAGCCTCTCCCCACTCCCAAAATGCAAAACCAGCTAGAGATATAAGCAAGCTAAGTCTGTATATGGTGTGTGGTTTTGAAATTTCTCTCACCCTTTTGCATTTATTTCACCAATATTCTTGTGTGATTAATGACATCATTAATGTATCAGGAGTTCAACTCTTCTTATTGGCTGGGATAAGTATGCTGCTTTTGCTGTGGAGAATCTTAAGGTTTAAGTTTCTTTTACTGTTACGGATGGCAAAATAAAGTTCTCTGTTACCATCTCAAGGGTTTACTTGCAAGTCTGTGTTATACATCATTTTTCTTTCTCATTTTTCTGCAGTTAACAAACTGAACAGACTTGCTCCCACAGTACACCTAAAATATTTCCAGGTATTGGCATCTTGCTACCAAAATCCACCTGATACTCTTCTGTAAGAAGAAGAATATTTTACAGCTGTGGGAGAGACAAGGTATGATTCCTGAGAGTGCTGGTTTTGCCAAAATAAAGGAAACTTAATCCAGTGTTTGCATATCAAATGAAAATGGCAAAGGGTCTCTTGCATGCTGGCCAAGACTCATGGTTTCATTGTTACATGCATTCCATCTGAATTAAACAGTCAAACATTTTTCCATGCTGTACACTACTCAGTGCAAGAAGTGTTCTGATTTCCAAAGTGTGCCTTATAAACATTAACCAACTAAGCCCTATAATATACTTGTGGGATAGTTAATTGCATATTACTATCTTATTTTGCTAATACTTAAATTAAAGATTAAGTCTTGAGGCAACTCACCCCAGACTATGAATTAGTGTTATTAGAAACCATTCTCACAATCAGTCACATGTAGGTTGAATATACTCTCTGAGATATTCCAATACTGAATGCAACTCACAGAGCTGTGATGAAGCACCAGAAACACAGAAAGTGTGCCAAAAAGGAACAAAGTTAGGAGCAGGCAGTTCTGACACAGCCTGGTTCATAGCTAAGCCCACTCAGGATTAAAAAACCCAACAAATTCTGTGTGTTCTCCAGAGAGATTCAGTCCCAGTTTCATACTTTGAAACATTAGTCATATACTTCTGCAGCAGACACCACAAAAAAATGAGTTGGCAGTGGCTTTTTCCTGCTATTGCTTCCTCTTCGACACAACACTCCAGTGACTCATACACTTAGGAAGTTTGTGCTAAGCCAGTAGTCAAGTGAGAGTCCCAGATACGATGGCCTCCTTCACCTGACATGACTGAAACTAACATTATCTGGCCTTAGCTAAAGGTAACTGGCAGTCCTGGGGGAGGAAAGACTACAAATGTCTTTTTGGATCTTTAGTAAAATCAAAGAAGAAATACATTCTTTGTGTATGAACCAATAAAAGACAGCTGTCTTTCTTCAGTGGTGGAAGAACCCATGAATAATGAACTTAATGAATGCAGTGAATGCAGTTAATCTTTAAACCCATGCAATTTCTTTACCATTTTAGTAGAAAGAAAGGTTATAAATAGTTCTCAAATGAAATGTTAATTCTTATCCCTGCCCTGTCTGTTGATGCAAAGTTTCTATGCAGTCACATAGCTCAAAGATGTCCTGCACAGCATCACCTAGTGCTGTCTTCCAGTCCAGCATTGCTGATGAAACAGGACAATATCAGTCAGACATCCTCATCACTTCTAATTTGATGTTTGCAAAAGTTTTGCTGAAGAATTAACTTTAAATAATTTTTGTAATAATTTTTCATAGGGAATTGAAAGCTTATTGACACTAAAGATTGTAACAGCTGCTTCTGCTAGCCAGTTTTTAAATAAGTACTTTTGGAGAGAAGGCATCCTGGGAAAAGAGGAAAGTAGTGGGTCTGGACAAGAGATGATTAATGTTCATTATTAAATGTGTTACAGTACCACTTTTGTGTTTGAACTGGTGCACATTTGGCTGTGTCGAATGCTTGACTTCTAGATAAGTTATTTCTAAGAAATTAAATTAAAAATCCTTCCTCTGATTAGACTTTATTTAAGATTATTTATTTATTCGTTCACTTATTCATGAAAAACCAGAGCTCTTCCATTCCTAAATGAATTGTCTTTTCCACAGCTGTAATCTGCTGTAGTTATCTGTGACATACTGAGCCAGGACTCACTGCTGCTTTGGAACGAAGTGCTGTATCAAATCCTCTCAGGAAATTCATTTCAGAGATGCCAGCTCTCACCGCTGTCTGTACACAGCGCCAAAGTGCTTCAGCAGAGACTCAGTCTACCGCTCTGCACATGCAACTAACGTGAACACCTCCTCCTACTCAGGATTCACAGCATAGAGCCCTCATCTGAAGCGGGTTTGTGGAGGAACAGCTTTTTGCACAGCTAACTTGAAGCCCAAGGTAGCAGCAGCTCAGGTTTTATGTGGGTACTCATGAGGAGACATATGTCTGCTGGTGCCTGCTTCTTCCTCCTTGGGTATGGCATGGCAGCAGGTCTGTCTCTGAGTGAGTATAGAACTTCTTCACACAGGGAGAGAGATTATCCAGCCGTATATAGGAAGAATTCACTATCTAAGCAGCTACACTTCATAGCTGTCAATGAAAAAGCTGGGCACAAGAGTGTCATAGGGCAGATCTGACTAATGGACCATGAATTGGATTATGCATGCCCTGATAAACAAAACTCTAAGCAAGAATTTGAGGAGTATGTATACTTGGCTTGAGGAGCAGAGCTGCAAGATTATGCTATAACTTCTGGGGAAGGAAGTCTCCAGTTTCTTTCTCCTTCTTGAAACTAATTTTTGCACAGAAAGTGACACAATTCTGAGATAGGGAATCTGAGAAATAGGGATAGGGAATCTGAGAAATAGGGATAGGGACTTTAATTCTGCAGCTTATTAATGGAGCATTCCCTGGCACCAAAGACAATTGGTCATTCTCTGCTCCAAGAACTGTGTATGGATTCTGTCTTGGATCAGGTACACAAAGAGCAGAGGGAGCAGAGATTACCCAGCCTGTTAGGTGTTCAGCTACTTAGCAGAACACTAAAATTTCTCTTCTGAGATTGCTACTTTCAGGTGTAAAAGTTTGGCAGCTTTCTTTCACTTTCAGCCTTATTATGCTGACTTTATCATACCAAAAGAATTATCTGTGGAATTACTGTATATTCACATCTTATCTGCAGAAAAGGTGAGACTAAGCAGCAGTACATGATATATGGGTATACAAATGCAAGGCTGAACTTACAGGAGAGGCCTTTTAAAAAAACTGCAATGACCGCAAGAGAAAGAGTTATTTCTTCTCCTCACACCCTGAGAGAACTGCAGTTGTGGGAGCGGGAGACTAAGGATAAAGTGTATGTGAACATAAGGCCGATTTTATGGTCTTGTTCATGTCCTGAGACAGAAGTCCAATCTTTCATCTTTTCTAGCCTACTTTTCACCACTTCTTTGCTTTCTTAGCAGTCATGTTTAGAAGTTTCCATTTCCTCTGTGCTACTTCTTTCTCCACTCCTTGTTCTTGGATCTTTATCAATGCCTCTACTTCCATGACAATGGGTCTGAAAGCAGCAAAGGTATAAGGCACAGGACAAAAAGAGTGATTTCTAGGGAAGGATCTGTCATCATAGTCTCTACATCTCATACACGATTTGCTGTTCTCGGCTCTCATGTTAATGTACATAATTCAAATTTTGTTCAAGGATGCAGGTTATCTGTTTGTAGATTACAGTATTTTATTTAGTAAGTTATGTGATATGCAAATCTGCATGTGACTGTGATATGGGGCTGAAAAACTTAAAGCCTGTCAAATTATGAAAACGTATCTTGGTGGCTATAAGGTGAAAGCCTAGGGATAGCTTATAAAATTCTCATTTTGGCTCCATTACTCTCTGTGCTCTGTGCTTGAGAAAATAACCTACTTTCTCTCTGCTGTTTTTACAATGTCAGTAATATTTCTTTATGAAGTGACTGTTGAGAATCAAATCATTAACATTTAGTGGTCCTTTCATATGCACTGTCAAATCATAATGAGTTGTTTTGACTTGGTCCTTATGAATTTAGTATTATTAAAATCCTTAGTATTAACATCAAATGAATTATTGTATAGAGAATTTTTTATTACTTGTTTTATTAATAATAATTTAATAAGTAAAAAAATAATGGAAATGAATGATTTGGGAATCAATACTTCATTTTTTTGCACTTCTGCTGTTTGATGTCTGATTCTGATGTTGACAGTATTTTGTTTCTGCAGACCACAGTCTAAAAGGCTGTAGTCTCACTTATATGTATTTTTTTCTCTTGGGAAAGAAGAGATGAATTGTAACACAACAAAGCAAATTAGGATGCATTATACAGTACATTTAGGAAGCTAATTTGAATAATCACATAGCTTGATCAAAATTTTATTAAGTGTAGTGGGAATCTTAAATGGATTAATTTATATGGGTTTTTTAATTAGGTCTTTAGTATCTTTTCTGCTAGATATTTGAACTGTACATCCTGTGTGTGGTCAAGAGGTAAAGGACAGTTAAGAACTGTGAGTCAAAAGGAAGGAAAATTCAAAGGGAAAAGATCTGTTGTATGAAGCTTCAGAAGCTTCTCAAGAACTAACAATATTGTTTGCTGTTCTAGAAGTGAGTAAATGCTAAGGCAATTAAGTGTTTCAACTTTATCCTCAAAGATTGCTCAGATGTGACGTTCACCGAGCAATGAAAAGAATAATTTACAACTGGGCTATGGGATGGATGGATGGTGCTGACCACTCCCTGAAGACCTTAATGGACTGGATTGTGAGACTTGAAATTAAATAACCACAGGTATGAGCCTTACAGGAACAGATTATAGCTTACATTCTGGAAGGTGAAGGAGGCTGAACATTTGATCCCCCTTTCTTTCAGTTCTTTTTTCCATATACTATTTTCTTTTTCTTAGTACCATGATGCATATTCTACACTGACGGGAATCATCCCAATCTTTTGGGGCTCTGGAATAAGAATAAACAATATGGAGTAGAAAAAATGTTGTCAACAACTATCAAAATGAATTTCACGATTTTTTTTAACCAAGCAGGATTCGGCTCATGGTGTACTGCTTTGTACTTGAGATTTTTTTCATTGTGAAATGACAGGTTGAGGAACCAAACCAACAGGAGCTGGCTACACAAAAAGTAAGAAAAAAAGTTTGAGAAGGAAATTATTTGAATGCCAAAGGTTAAAAAGTCTACAACACATAAAATTTCCATTCTCTGTTGTGCTTGATCATATTACTGGATTCAGCATATACCTGCTTTTCACCATCCTTAATTTCAGTTATAATGTGATCCTTTGTGTTGGACCATTTATTGCTAAATGAATCTAGTTCTAAAGATGTGCATGAAGCCAATTTATTCATTAGATATATTGTAGTAGAACTGAATAAAAGGTTTTATTATCAATCTCCTTAATTTCTAGATAGGATTTAGTGGAAATCAATATTAGAGAATGCATAATTGCTAAATCTTCTTAAATTAATAGACTCATTCATTAGGCCCCTCAAAAATACTTAGTTGGTATTTCTTGAGACTTTTTCTAATTAATTAGCAAGTAGAAAACGATAGTGAGCAGAACAGGTTTTGGCAATCATATGGTGGAATCTGAAGACCAATTTTGAGGAAGAATTAATTTGGATATGTATATACAGTATTTCACTCATAAATTGATTATGGGAGAATGCACTGTATAAGAAGACAAATGGTAGCTGTATGCTGATGGTCGGCAAAAAATCCTCCGCTTAGGAGATGGTTTTAAGCAGTTCAAATTGGGACACATACCCATATGCAGACACTAATGAATAGCAGTCAGTTTTAAAAGCTTTGGAATTAAATATAGTGCAATCTATCTGTAGGAAACTTCATGGCATGTATGCAGCATTTGAGAGATTTTAATTTGTGCCTGACTAGACAAGTTTTCTGGGCCAGAAACAAAGACAAAAAGCACTAAAAGAGTATGGGAGACAAAAGCAAATGATGAAAGGGTCTACAGTCAGGTGTGTTATCTAGGAGATGTAGATTTTATTTTGTCCCAGAATGAAAGTCTTGGTGAAAAGGAATACACACTCACAAGTGCAGTTGTTAGTTTACTGTCAGCCACTACTCACTCTGTTGTGGGCTTCAGCAGTACCTGGTCACCTCCTACAGAGAACCTGTTTGTGATAGCTCAGTGGAGTTTCGACTGAGTCTGTAGTGGCTGACAGTAAAGAAAACCGTGTTTCTACCAGACTTATAAGTTACACTGTTTTTACTTTAAGCTATCTAAACAAAGGCAAGAAGTGGTCAATGAATCCCCAAGAAAAGGTCTGCTGAAAGTAGCTTTCTGATCTCTGGCTTTGGCTCAAGTCTGCGACATTCCTTCTTTTTTTGTACTTTGTACTTTTAGTATGTGCAAGTTATGCCTACTGTGACAGTGTCTAATAACTGAGCAACAGAATGTGCACATATGTACTCATAGGCAGTGGACATAAATGAGTCTGGTTCCTTCAAACTTGCCAAACAAGTGGTAAAAGTGCATATGAAAAATATGCACTCCCATCTCACAAAGCCTCTTCATGTTTTTCCTCCCTGGGATGGTTACAGAGAAACTGCAGCTGCTGCCAGGTGTACTGGGCCTCTGTGCTGTCCTTGCTGTGCTGTCTAGCTATATATCCCCCAGGTATTTTTATTGTTTTCCCTACAAGCTAACAAGGTGAAATGCTATTACAGCCCATGATCTAAGATGAAACATGGTGTAGAGAACAAAACGCTTCCAGCACGAAGGCAGAATTTCATCACAGTTAGCAGAAATATTGGTGTCTGACTAGGAACAGTGATACTGAAATAGTGTGGCTACATTTTGATGAACTGCCTTGGGATAATACAATTTCAAAAGTCTTGAAACATGGCAAACATTACACAGACTAAGAAATAAAAAAGGGTCTGAGGAACTTTGTATCACTGTTACAGTGCTGCCCACCATTGAAAAGACTTGTAGCTATGATACAGACCGGCTTCATGATATTTTTTCTCCACCATACATTGGACATGTTGAGTCCATGGGGCTAAGGACATTTCCTGCATGTGTGCTGTGACAAGACTCAGATATCAGAGTCTATCTCTTGCAGTCTCTCTCTTGAAAAAAGCCTGGTAGCATTGGCAGGGAAAGGATTAATATAACTGGGGGTCAAGACTGAAGGATGCTTCATGGATTATACTTGCGTTTCATTTCAGATACCATCATTGATTCTCCAAATGCCAGCACTGCTTAAAACACTATTGTTCAGAAGGAGTCTACTAAAAACCAGTGACAGCCACTGAACAGTTTAGTTTAGCAGGTGATTATGCTTTGAGAATATAGATGGAACTCAGGTTTGGCTAAAATTACAGACACATCATTGTTTTTGAGTCACTTTTTTTTTTCCTTTCAAAATGTTTCAGCTTTTTTGTCTGATCACTGGTTTGATATTTATTACCTATTATTTCAACATGGTATTGTTTTTCTGTTTGGGATAAATACAGATTATTCATTTCTTATTTTTCCACGTTTCTACTCTTTCTAAGAAAGTGCTCATTATAATGCACAACAACTTTCTTCACACAATCCGATTGATTTGTTTATAATTGAGTCTGTTGGATGGAGCTAGTATTAGTACTCATGTTTTGGTGTATGCCCCAGGAATCTTGAAAGATATTTTAATGGATGCACTCCAAGATCCTTTCCATTTCAACTGAAATGACTTTTGGGCCCTGTGTCTCAGTACTTGCCACAGCTCAAACATAAAGTGAAGAAAAACCCCCAAATCAACACCAGCAGTAAAATTCTAAGCAGTAAGCAGCAGTGTGAAATAGTAATGGAAAAACAGATTGACTGTTTCAGCTAAGGCTACCTTTGTTGATGTTACGCTGGATCAGTATGATTTTTTAAAATTATACTGATTTTATATTATGGTTCAGAATTCTTCTATGGATACATAAAAGTGAACTGAACACTTCTGCTTCCTTTTCATGGTGGCAACATGTTTTTTCATACCTCGAGTTTGTTGCTTTACAGAAATGTCTGAAGTGGAATACACTTGTGAGTGCCACCTCCCTCAGATTGCACCAGATTCTCATGTGATTTATTGAAGTGTAAATATGACCCAGTACTTCTGCCATGAATGATACTTCATTAGACATTTAGTATCACATATGTTCCATTGCTGATTCTTTTAATCAATGACTGTCAGTGAAACTGTTCTGAATAGTGTCTCCTTGGCAAAACCTTCACACAGATTAAAGTATCAAAAAATACCATATCCGTTTCCTTTTTGTGTTTTTGTATTTTCTTTCATACCATCTGAAAGCCCACCAATTTTGGAGCTGGTAATGAATCTTATACCTGTTCCTTATGAGAAAAAAAAGAGAGGAAAAAAAAGATATTGATTCTCTGATTCATCAAAAGATAATACTTTCTTTCTTTTTTGGCTTTTCAGTCTTTAAGTAATATATAAATTGCTTATAAATTAATATAAAAATTGTGTCATTCTATAGCTAATAAGCACCAGTAAAACACACATTCCTTTAGAAATAAATACAATTTTACAGAGCTTAAGCTATATAAAGAGGGTATTTTGCATTTTGTCTATAGTTACCATTTCCTCCAGATACAATTATTAACTTGTACTATTCTCTTAACTGACTCTTCATTACTTTCTTTGCAAATTGTTCTAGCAAGATCATCTGAAATCTGAAATTAAGGTTTCAAAGTGTGCTAAACAAATCAGACTACCTAGTGTTTAAGCTTCACAGATTTTGAACAGAGGTAAGGAAAGCTTGAGCAACAGACTCTCTAGAAAGGACAGTCTGAGTATGGTCCTAAATGTATTAGAGATCAGTACTGAAGCCAGAGAAGAAGGTCATCCTTGCTTCAAAGTATTTTTAAGCTATTTTAAGCTGTTGCATAAGAGCTAAAACCCAGAAGTAGATACACTGGAAAGAAGTTGAAGCAACAAAACCAGTGAGGCTATACTCATTGATGTCATACCTACTGCTCCAGTCCACCAGTGATCAAACATCAGAAATACTGAAAAATTGTTTAAATTTCAGGAGAAAACCTCAGTTTACTAGAAGTATTAGATTAGCCACAAAACCAAAGGAATAAACAGGATTAACTACAACACTTGCTGATATCCCCAACAAATTCTCAAGTCAGAAAGACTTTTCCTTAAGTTAGCTGTGCCTTAGAGATGGGCAGTCAGCTTGTTTGGTCTGCTGAATCTTTAGAAGAGTGGTTGCATTGCAAGAAGATTTGTGCTTGCAGTGCAAAAATAAAGAACATCTGACAGACCATCCTGAAGGAAGGCTTATGCTGTAAAGTGATAGATCATTAACTTTTGAAAAAAAATCCCCCATAATTCATAGACTCTATTATTATAAAATACATTTTTTTAAGATCTAGTATTCAAGTGTGATATTGTGATAATTTTTTTGTCATAACTTATGGAGGAGAACTTGTTTGTATATTTTTTGCAGATGGAGATGCACCTCTTGGCCTCCAAACAAACACACCTTCTAACACTATAGAAAAGGTTGCAACATTTTGCTTTCTAGTGAGTTTTTAATCTTTGCCATTGCAAAAATACGTTACTATGGTCTTCAGTTTTGTTTTATGTCATGGATTTACCTTGGCTGCACACCAGGTGCCCACTAAGCCACTCTACCACTCCCCTTCCCAGCTGGTCAGAGAATAAGAGTGACAACGACTCGTAGGTTGAGATAAGGGAATTTACTAAAACAAAAGCAAAAGTTTGCTTGTAAGCATGGGAAGATGAAAATAACAAGGCTTATTCTTTACTTCCCATCAGAGAGCAACATCTGGCCACTTCCTGGGAAACAGGGCTTGGGCACTCATAGCAGTTGTTCCAGAAGGCAAAAATGGCAAACTATGAATGCTCCCCTTTCCTCCTCCTTCCTTTAGCTTTTATATCTGAGCTAACGTCATAGGGTATGGAATATCCCTTCGGTCAATTTGGTCAGCTGGCCTAGTTGTGTCCAGCCCCAGACCCTAGATGAGGAGAGAATGTTGAGACAGTGCTGATGCCATGGGAGCACTGCTCAACAGTAGCTAAAACACTGGTGTATTCTCAACACCTTTCTAGCTACCACTGTGAAGCACAGAACTGTGAGGTTGCTATGGGAAAATGAACTCCATCTCAGAGAGATTGAATTCATTTTAACTCAAAAAAAAAAAAATCTAGCTTGCAATTTGAGAAATAAAATAGCCAAACAGATTGATTTACTATAGCATTATAGAAGAATAAGGAAACTTATGCCTTTCAATCATGCTGCTAATTTTTGCTTTCTTTTTAATAAATGCAAGCTGATTTTAAGGTATGTTATATTTTTGACAGAAAAGAAAATGATAGCACAATTAATTTTTTTCTTTCATCCCAGACATATCAGTCCATATACTGGATCTGATTTCTTTTCAGAACATATAACTACCTGATATTCTTTCAAGGGAATGCAGTCAACCTATATGTAGAAAAATACTTTCATTGTTCCAGAAGATCAAATTGATAACTTTCATTATTTTGAAACAATGAGTATAGGAGTAGAGAATCAGAAAATATTTCTCAAGTAGGGGAGATCAGGTTTCTTATTTCTTTATCTATGAGAAAAAGTTATTTTAAAACTGTATTTTAATTGCACTGTCAGTTCTCATTTGAAGTGACACAACCTTCTTATAAATATGTGTTTAAAATGTTGTAAAACAAAAACTCCCCTTTTCAGAGTAACATGGCATTTAGAATATCTTTAAAAATGTAGTTTATACACTTAAAAAATCCATCCAAATAGAGAAATTAATCCTTTTTATAGTTTTGTGAAAGTGTATGAGCCTAGGATTCAGATAAAACTCAGGGAGGTGATGGTAGAAGAAGGCAAAATTTAATGTCAGGTTTATTTTTTCACTTTATTTTGGTGTAAGCTGAACAGATAGGACAAACAAATAAGATAGACAAAAGATTTTCCTAGTTTCCCTGGGAGACAGAAATTTGGAGGAAATTTTGTGACAGAAAATGTTAACATGCTATTTCAGAAGTGACTATTGATGTGTGTATGCTCGCTGGAATTGAAATTTCTGTTAGTTGCCCATTTCCACTATTTGTAGAAGTAAACTTGACAAGAACAAGGATCTCACTAAGCAGTAGCCTGGGGCCATGTGGTTTATATCTAGTTAAATCCTAACTCCGTGGTAGATCAACT
Organism: Dendrocincla fuliginosa; assembly: GCA_035047845.1. Lineage (NCBI taxonomy): Eukaryota > Metazoa > Chordata > Aves > Passeriformes > Dendrocolaptidae > Dendrocincla > Dendrocincla fuliginosa. Next base: position 125,786,546 of record JAWWMO010000083.1, on the reverse strand, counting down.
GAGACCTCTGGCATGACTAAGTGCACCCATGTCATTGACACTGGGGCTCTGACACACCAGCCCTGGGAGAAGCTGGATAGGTGGAGTTAGAAACTTAAGTATCCTGGCCTTGAGGCAGTCTGTATGGAGCTCTGTCTGAAAAACATCAGGGTAACAACATGAGAGAAGGGACATCAAGATCTCCTGGTCTGTAACCTGAATACAGACAGCTCACCAGCTCTGTTGGGAGCTGTGGCTACCAGAAGATGGCTTGGGGCAAGGAACACTGAAAACACCATACTGTTATCTCAGTGCAGTGAAGTGCAGATCTGTCTAAACACCTGAGGCAGTCCAGGGAACTGTGGGAAAAGTGCCTTGCCCTGCATCAGCTTTTGATAAACCATATATTTCTGATAAAGCATGCTGGGTTAAATAACATCTTGCCATGAAATTAAGTAGAAAATAGATAACCAGATGTAATTATTACATCAAGAAAGACCTCTTATGGAATGGGAAGAGGTCTGGTCTACAAAACATAGATGTTGTATTATTGAACACTGCAGTTCTTAACATTTAGGGTAACAACTTTGAAATTCTAAAGATTTTTGAATATATAAGTCTTATCTAAATAGGTAGAAATTTTGAGCCAAAATCTGGCCTTGAAATTCCATATACCTAGGACTTGGTGATACTGCTGTGAATACATGCTTCTGTAAACAGTAGGAAGAACTTGCAGATTAAATTTCTTCTAAAAAGGCCAGAACACTAAGCCACTCAGGTTTCTCAGTCAGAAATGAGGAAGAGGTATGTGTCTCTCAGAATGAGTTTCTCCCAAAGAATTAGGAACTAAACCAGGCCACAGAAAGATACTTGATTTTACTTAGCAGCCTTAACCCTAACTACTTCCATACAACTGGCTTCATCAGCCAAAATAGGAGTTCACTGAGAGAGAATTGACTCAGGTTGTGCAAGATTTGGCTTCATTTCCTTTCTTTCCTTTTTAAATTTCATCACTGATTTCCTAAGTGACTTCTGAGATATGGTTTCAGTTTTTTCAGCATCTCCTGGTATGATTCATTCTGGTATGACAGAATGAATAAGGGAGCACAGCTCTCCATCTGGGTAGTGTAAGTGGTCATGGCCAAGATAGGATGCCTGGATTACAGTCAGCCTAGAATAAAAAATTAGTAGTAGTAAAAGTGTCTACCTGAGCAACAGGAAATTTAGGAATAAGCAGTGGAACTTGTCTTCTCTACTTTTTAGCGAGATTATAGCCACTGAATACTCGGTGAAGATAGGGGAAGGAGAAATGCCATCAGCCTTTTTGGAGAGGCTATTGTTCAGTATTTGTCATCTGGCAACACCTATTACATCATGTTCTACAAGTGATGTGATTATGAATCCTAGCAGTCAATTTAGCAACCTGGCAGTGTCAGGAGGTTTGTGCTATCTGCTCAGTAGTGTAAGGGATTAGTAAGTTTTAGGTGCATCCAAAAGTACCCCTGGAAGGCCTAGAGGAAATTACCAGTGAACACTTGTGGCCACCTAGCCTTTAGGTTGACAAATGAAGGATCCACAAATGGTGAATCAGGATATTACAGACCCATCAGTTTAACTTTAGTCTCTGGGAAAGTTATGAAATGAATCCTTCTTGGGGCTATCACAAGTCAGATGAAGCACAAAATTTGGTAAAACCAGCATGGATTCATCAAAGGCAGAACATGCTTGACAAACCTGATTGCCTTCTGTGACAAAGTAACCTGCTTGGTCAATGTGGGGTGAACAGTGGGCATTGTCTACCTGGATTTTTCAAAGGTTTTCAGTATGGTTTCCTACAGTTTCCTCCTGGAGAAACTGATGCATTACAGTCATCCTCTGTTTTTCTGTAGGGTTATGAGTTTGCTTTCTGAAAACATTATATCCCTACTCTACACTACATGAATACCTCTCTCTTTTGTGAACAACAAACTTGCCTTTTTTCCTTAGAGGATCAAAAATGAGGCTTTTAAGCAATCCCTAATGAGTTCTAGCATTATTTCTTTGAAAACACACTTGTGGATGAGAACAACAAAACCATATTGAAGACACGCTCATTTTCTGCATGTGCCCCTGGAGTCTATTGCCCAAGAACAAGGAACAGTAAAGTGATTCTAAAAGCTTGTAGAATACTCATGTTCAATGTAATATTTATAACATAGTTACTGCCTTCTGAAAAATTAAAAATTAAAATATGCATGTAGGGTGGTGAATGCAGGAGCAATGTGAAAACTATGTAGTTCACAATTGTTAAATTTTCATGACAAAGAATCTAATTAAGATTTAGCCTAAAGTGAAATTCTTACAATAAAGTGAAAATTTGATTTATCATTAAACGGCAGTTTATGATCATAAACCACAATGTATCTCTGTGCATTCAGGATGGGAAAATTTTATTATGTTAATGTATTTACATATGCAGTTTCAAAAAGCTGCTAATAGTTTATTGAAATGATTACTATGTGAACAGTAGTCAGCTCTTTCCAGTGGCTCTAAAAATTGAAAATATTGAGAATATTTAAAATATTCTCCTTCACAATAGAATTCTCCAATATTCCCAACTAAGAATGAGAAGCATATGAAAGCTGGAAAAGCGTACTGAACTTAACAGCAATATGGAGTGTGGTTTTTCTGTTTAAGTGACAGCATTTTTAAACTGGGAAAGAGCATGACAGATTGATGGTAGGAACTTCAGCACTTTTGAGTGGAAACATACACCTCTTGTTTGTCTTTCCATTCAAGATACTGGGTGTTGTGAGGCCACAGAATGTGCTCAAAGCTTTTCACAGAAGAAGAAAAGCTTGGTAAGAAAGGATCCAGGGACATCTGTCCTTGATTTTTCATTAATATCTTGGAAGACAGAATGGAAAGAGTTCTCGTGGAATCTGCCCTTCGCCCTGATCTGAGACAGACGTAAGAATGCTGCAGAAGTAGAAAACAGACTATCCCAATGACCAAAAAATGATAAAGGAATAAAAGAAGTGTAGTCCAATTGAAAGAAAACAAAGTCCAAATTCTAGTTTTAGGAAAAAAAATAATGTTGATATCAGAAATGTGAATGAAAAGGCAAGTAAATCATGTTGAGGAAAAGGATCCAAGGATCCTTGCAAATCTAGTCTGTCCTAGAACAGACTGGCCATGGGTTAACAGAACCATGTTGCTATCAAGACAGCAAAGAAATGGGGGAGGACTCAAAGCACATTAAATAGATTCAGTGCACAATGTACGCCTGCTCTGCCCCGCACTGTTAGACCTCTGCTAGAGCTTTGTGTCCTGATGGCTGTTAACTGAGACTCCAACTCAGACCATCGACAACATGCTGAGGTCTAACAAACACTACCTCTGAGAAGGAACTGAAGGGCCTGGAGCTGTCTAGTCTTGACAAAATAAGATTAAGCAGAAAAATGATATTGGTTTACAAGTATTTAAAATGTCATCTGCAAAGAATTTTTTCATAATGCCCGATGTTGAATTAGACAATATATAATAGCTTTTAATCTAGATGAATCAATATGAAAATTTTTTTAAATGGCAAGATCAGTGAAGACTTGTTTGGTTGAGAAGGGGAATATGGGGAAATATTCATTATTGTCTATTTTTAAGGAATTCCATCAGTAGTGCTGTGGGCATAGCTAGTACTGTCCTGAAATGGAAGAATGAAATCTCTTGGGGTCACTTCCAGTTTGAATTTTGCAAATATCTGAAACTCCTAGGAATAATGACTATCACACAGATTTAGCTTAGGACACAAGCTAAAAATAATCCATCCTTGGTTCCTTGAAGCCTGGGGTGTTTGAGACTTGCATTATTATATTTCTGTGTTTAGTCTGAAATTCTTAAGTGATGACAGATCCCCTGAAAATGGAGGGCTACCAGGGAAAAAATATTCTATGACTTGTGATAAATTCCTATGGTCAACTTGCACTAGGTAAAAAAGTGGTGCATACACTGTGACTTTAGAAGTGGGCTTCCTTTCACATTTGGCTGATTGAGTCACTTTAAACAATAAGCTCATTTTCCAAGGAAAACTCTAGTTAGGAGGAATGTCTGAAAAAGTAAGTGAAAAATTAAATCTAACCCTTAAAGCAATTTCTAAACACATTAAAAAAAACCCCACAAAACAATAAAACACAAAAAAACCTGTTTAGACTTATGCATACAAAGAGAATAATTCCACATTGATGCCTTTAGTTACCTATTGGGGACATTTCTGTCACTTTATTTTCTCTAACACAGATGGTTAAGGTGATGGTCTATATGCAGAGTTAACTTTGAAAATGTTTCACAGAACAACTCCATCCAGCAGAAGAATCTCTGCAGTCTCTGCAAAGAAAGAGATGTTTTCCTTACAACTTACAAGATTTTGAAGGGTAAAAAAAGGTGTGATCTACTCCAATATTTCAAGTCTCTGGGATATACAGTCTTCTGAATCAACAGATTCTGAAAAAAAAGAAAAAAAAAGGATTAATGCTGTGCATATGTAGAGCGACCCTCTTTTTAACATGAAATGAGTAGATCAACCTGCAGGGAATGAGTGATTATCCATGGATGAATTAACACTCTGAGCAGGTCTGAATCAACATACTGTCACAGTTTAGACATATACAAAATGTTTCAGAAAGATATGGTACACATATACCAATAAAACCAGTGTTATTTTGGTTTCAGGCAAGAAAATACCACCGTGCATCTGAACATAATCATGTTAATTTCTGATGACTTTTTTTTTTAAAAAAAAAACAATTTAGAGAACAGTCTTATTTTCACAGTGCTGACTTAATGGGGAAAGAAACTAATGAGTTTGATAAGGAAAATTATTTTTGAGCTCTATAATTTCATCTCTCCATCTACTGAATACCTGTCTTCATTAGTTGATTCATTTTATTGAAATGATTTTCCAAATCCTTACCTACTAAAAGGTCCCTCAACTATTCACTGTCATTTAGAAATTTCATCCTGACATTGCCCGTTCTCATACAGAGAAATTTTATTTCAAATTTTTAAAGGATGAATGCTGATAGAAGCAATGGACTTAGTGGAGTAGGTCATTTGTCCAAGATGACAAAGACAGTCTGTAACAGAGCACAGTACAGTAATACACATCTTCCAAATTATTTTAGTTAGAATACAAAATTTATACAGCAATGAACAAAACCATTCCTAACAATGTTAATGAACAGTATGTTAACAAATGCAATTGAATTCTGACCTATGCAGTGATTAATGCAAATTGGAATGAATAATTTAATATATAATACGAGCATTTTCCTAATGCAAGAAGTGGGACTTCATGAAGTTCAAAGAAGAAGTAGATTTAAAATTGGTCAAAAGTATTATTTAATATGATTAATATCTAATCAGACCTACTCACTGTTGCAAGAAATAAAGACCAAGAAATGAGTAGGATTTGAAAACTAATTATATGGTAATGAAAGGCTCAACTAAACATATGTGTGTCTGCATGTGCAAATAAGCTCCCTATCGTCAGAATTTTGAGGAATGTCATATCCTATGTTTATACCCCAAGGGATAGTCTGCAGTTGTCTGAAACTTGGACTAGCTACCGAAACATACTGACTAGTGGATGTCACAGACTGAAACAAGAGTGAGATGGAACCTCTCATGTGAACTGACATAGCTCTTACTTCCACTTGGTGGCAGTACTCCCACCTTATAATCTACACCTAAATTTTACTGCTAATAAAGTCATCTTCTTTTATATACTTCTCTAGCCCCGTATTACAGTGATTTTTTGAAAAATAAATTTACAGACATCACTTTTTCTAAATTGATGCAGAAATATTTTATGATGCCATCTCCTGAAAGATTTGGTACCTAATGTAATGACATTCTTTCATTTTCTATTATTGAACATGCATGATAAATAAGGATATGTAAGGATTCTGTGAGAGTATTTGAACTGGAAGCAGCATTTTAGTTTAAGACCTAACATATTCAAAATTTTATGTGGCTTGTCTTTCTTGTTTGATTCCCAATAACATATTTCAGATTGGCATTTCAGGTTGATGGTTGTTGAAAATATGGAATGAGTTGGCAAGGCAGTGTTTATATCTTTTCTTCCTTAATTTCAGGGTGTTTATATGTATTTGTCAATACTCTTAGTTATCTCATATTTTAAATATTGAGCAAGTCATGGGAATTAAACAGTATCATTGTTATTGAACATAAAAAGTGTATTTTCTGTTGTGTAATTGTCAGTGTTGGTATATCAGTGTGCTCTTCTGCATGACAGTAGGCTGCCTCAATGGATCTTCCCTGAGCAGGGAAGGGGAGAGGGGTCCTTATGCTTCTCAAGGTTACTCCTCATGTTTGAGAGAATCCTTATCACATGACATACTTGGTAAGTAAATTGGTATCAAGCGTCCTGACTCTTTGAAGTAATAAATAAGTGATATAAATGATTGATTGTCTGGAATTACATCTGAATTGAGCCGCACTTAACCTCTGCTCTGAGGAGTTTAGAAAGCAATAGGGTCCTTTCTGAACCTCATGATTCAACAAAAGGATCTCCCTGAGACTTTCATCTTTCCATGTCTTCTATGCAGTAAATAATCAAGAGCACCTCACCATTGAATCTTGTTAAGACGCTGTTGCATTTGCCATTGAACTTTGTTAGCTCATTAAAGTATATTGTTGCTTCTCCCTTGTCAGTGAAGTTCACAGCTCCATTGGCAACAGTCGGCTGTGACAAGGAAGGAAGATTTAAATATTAGTTTGCTGTGAGTATCTATCTACCTTATAGGTAGCAAGGAAAAAACCTTTCAAATTGTATCTACAAAAGAGGGAAAGTGGAGACTAAATCAACAGTTTGAACTGAAAGTCCATGAGACATAAGATATAACTATATCTTACGGTGTTCACTATCTTATAGTGAACACAATGTGTTCCCCACACTTGTGAGACAATGTAATTACTTACATCAGGTTGCAGGCAGTGGTTTCTACACACTCCCAACCTTCCGATCCACAGCCTGATGCAGTGTCACTCATTCCATGCTTCTCTATCATATCGACCAATTTCTACTTAGTTTTTCACCAAAGAGATTTAGTGAGTGTTCCACTTTGTGATATTCCTCTGTAAGAATTCCTTTGTGTATATCTTCCTCAATATGCCCCAGATGGTTTAGTATCAGAACATGGTAGAAGTCGATGGGAGCAGATGTGACCCAGAAAACTCTCAAATCAAGTAAGTGGAGAAATACATTTGCTTCTGTTATTTATTTATTCTCTTGTTGACTTAGAAAAGCTAGTCAAAATAGCAGTAGTTGCAAGTATTACTTTATGACTAATGGAATTGGTAAAAGATTTTCTGGAAAAGGAAAATGCTGGTTAGGAAAGAACATAGATTTCAGGTTACTTCAGCATCTTTCCCTTTAATGTCTTACTGCTCAGAGACTGAATATCTGCACCCTCCAGAGATGCAGGCAATGAAAATCTCATGATTAATGTGAATGCCTTTGCCACTGCGGGCGTTTTCCATCATCCGATATGCAAAACTCATTTCTATACTCAGTCTTCTGTGCTTCTTAGCCTCTGCCTTCCTCATGAGGACACTGGAGACTTTACATTGACCCAGGTGGGAGCAGCTAAGTCTCTTATGACAAACATCTAAAAAAAAGTGTGTTTACTGCTTGAACAGTACAACTTTGTGTCATTAGAACATGGACAGGTGTATGACCTACAGGCAAAGTGAGTCACACACCTAACATCAGTGGTCTAAGGGTTATCCACTGCTATCCATTTGGTGTGATTTATAGCTACCTGTACTGTGCAGTGAAAGAAGTGGCTTGCCTCCCAGAAGTACAGAGAAAAGGGTTCATTAGCCTAGTCTCTGAATTTTCAGACAGTTGCATTTAAAGAAATCCCACTGTACAGTTTCATGGCCATTAATATTCAATATTTTTTTCCCTTTTTTTGACAGCATGGACAGTTTTTAGGAAATACATAAAGCTCTTTCTGACCTACATGTTGTAGGTTGTTATTAAAATAGCCCGGCATTCCTCAAATTACTTTTTTTTTTTTAATTCAGTGACTGAAATTACTAGTTTTAAAGATTAAGACTAAAGTCTTTGTCTTTGCATAGTGTGATTTCAAAAAAAAAAAAATCAATAAAACATCTAGTGGCTCTGCAATGTTTTAGCAGCAAATACTATGAATAAATCTTTAGCGCAGTAAAAATCTGCTGTATTTTTGACAGTTTTAATTCCATGATTAGATTGCTAGGAACATTAGCTGTTGGAGAAACTCAGTTTTGGCTCCAACAGTGTGGTGGTAAATGTGTCTTAACTGCAAGAGGCAAACTGAAATACTTTCTCAGAAAAATAAACATCTTGAAGCATTGTGTGACTCACAAGAGCACAAGTGGGAGTTAGAACTTTTCACCTTTATAGTGATGCTGTGACTCTAAAAGGGCAGCTGAAAGCTGTATGCCGAAAATGATTGTGGACATCTTGGTAGAGTTTTTATAATAGTTTGAAGTAATTTAAAATGGCTGTGTAGCTGTTGCTGACAGCATAAGGGGAAGAAAAAGATGCTATTTTGGCAGTTCCCCAACTTGAAGAATAAAAGCCATTGCAGTACCATTTTCTTTTGAGCTGATTCTGAACAGAACATTGATCAGTTTGATTCACACTCTCTTTACATTCACTTCTCCAAAGAAGTGTGCACCTGGTTTTAGAGCACTTGATAAGCTTTATTTTTATCATCCTAGCATAAATACTGTCCTGTCCAACTTGACAAGATGCGTTAGTGTGATATATCTGAGACTTAAGGAAAGGAAGTGTATTTACACCTTTTATAAAAACCTGTCTTGCAAGTTCTCATCTATACCCAATCTTTCTGAGTATTCTGCCATAAGAAATAGATACTTGCAAGAAACTTTAATCATCAATCCAAGGTTTAAGAATCTGTAGATTGTTTTTCTTTTTAAGATTACTAATAGGTATAGGCAAATACTGAAAGATAAGTATCTTATTTTCTCTCTATTTCTCCCTGAGTTATCCCTTAACTCAAGATATACAAGCTGAAACAAATTTTCCAATACAGAAGAGGCAGTGTATCATCCCTGCAACTAATATAGGACAGATTATGGAAAAAAGAGTGATAATCAAAGCTTTGCCCAGACTTTGAGGGATGAGGGGTAAAATAAAAAGACTCTAATTATATGCTTCTATGTATATTACACAATGAAAACATCTTTAAGAACCAGAAAAATCAGTTTCCACTTTTATGTCCTTGCTTAAGGCTAAGCTGTGTTGAGCTCTTTGTAGTTAAGGGATAGGGGCAGTTTTTTTCAGTGAGCTGACTCTTCTGACAGGTGTCTGTAGTCACAACACGATGATGCCATCATGAATGCTCTACACTATCTGGACTACTGAGTTGTGTGGTCCTTGACACAATACCATATGGCTCACTAGTTCTGCCTGTAACACCACTGAAGCCACTGTTAATAGGCAGGACTGAGAATGTACCTTTATTTTATTTTTATATCACCAATAACAGAACAATCTGAGGGAAAGAGATTAATTTGGCTTTTCAAGAAAGAAATATATTCTGCAGTTTCAGTTGGTGAAAACCTCCAAGGACTAAGAGCGAATTCTTTGTATTCCACTGAATGTTTCAAGATTTGTTCAGAAAAACAGAACTTGATTCTTTTACTTTTACTAAGATTGCAACAAGCCTTAAGTAAGGTAGATTAGTGGATAATTCTGCTAAATATTAAGATCTATGATGTGATTTACAGGCACTACCTGCTTATTTTGTCAAGACCTGTAAAACCATATACAGTGATGAAATAGGTATCTACCTTTACAGCATTCATAGGATTTCTGCTTCAAACACCACCACTAAATAATGCTGATCAGCAGCCTGCAACAAATTCAGCAAATGCATTGAAGAACTTAAAAATAACAACTATAATATGCTGAAGGAAGACAACAGGGGAAATCAGACATATCACATTGCCATTTGATCATAGAAGTTACCATGGTCAAACTAAAGAGAAAAAAAACACTTTCATGACCTTTGGTAATTCGACTCAGAAAAAAGCCCTCACTTGACCCTAATTCTGCGGTCTGGCTTAATACTGGAAATCACAACAGGGCATGTACATCAACTGAATGAATATAATGTGTTAGCAGCATTGGTAAATTCCTCCTACACTGCATGGCTGTGGTCAGTTTCCAGAACTTCTGAGAAAAAGAAAACTACCCTACAGAAACTGACCTATGCACCAAAGGCAGAGAAGGGCAAAGCCTGCCTAGTCCCATAAGAAAACTAGTATTTACCATGCAACATGGGATATAATATAAAATGTAGGACAGACGAAATTTCTTTCAATGCTGTTTGTCTGTATCAGCAGCACTATTAAAATCCATGGATTCATTGTGGCTACCACTAACCATCTACACACAGCATCACTATGACAGAACCCCTCCCAAAAACTGTCTGTCTTGCAGTGATGTTGTGCTCTGAGGAGATAGTGGCTTGAGCCCCAGGTGCCAAGCAGCTGCCTTAGAGCAGTGATGGTGGGCTGGGAAAAGCACCATGCTGACCCTAGGCAACGTTTCCATCTCTACTGCTCCCTGGATCTGGCAACACCCACTAGTCTGCTACTCTCACAGGTAGTTAAATCAAGGACTGAGGGCACAGCAACATAAATCAAGTCCCCTTGCCAGGTGTACTGTATAATTAGAAATGTGTGGACATCTCTTTGCACAACTAGAAATGTGTAGGCATCTCTTTGTAACCAGTGTGGCTCAAGCGTAGGATTAAAAGTTTCTCCCAAAATTAGGTAGATATAATAATGTGCTAATTTTTCAAATATAAGGGTTAAGAGAAGAAATAAAAAACACATTCATAAATTAAATGACAGAGGGCTCTAAAGCGTTATAACCTTTGAAGAAGCTGTATTACTGTGTTGCTAATGCCCATGTTTTTTCCCCAAATTGTACTGGCTTTTTTTCTGAAATAATCAATCTTATAAATGACTGTATTCTCTTGCTACTTGTTATTTTCACTCTGTTCACTTCTGATTTAATCTCGTATCCACATATTCACAGGGAACTTCAGTGCAGTCTTTCTTATGTACCTCCTTCAATGTCAGGTTTGGATCCCAGCACTGTGATCTGAGTTGAACCATAGGGCCCAACTGCTCTTATGCTGAGCATTAGGTTATGGTCTTCTTTTGCTAGACAGGCTAATTCAACCAGTCCAGCTGGGTTTAGCACCTGTTATCCATTTTCCTCCAGGAACAGAGTCTGATTAGACTCACTTGAAAAGGCAGCATTGTCAAAATACCAGCCATGTCATTTGCCATCGGAAAGATTGCCTCAGGGTAAAAGAGTTTAATGCAACAAATACCCCTAACCTGTATCTAGCCATGTGTTTCCTTACATTAGCTCAACATTTTATTTTATATGCTTCAGTTTATTTTCACTTAGGCCTACTTGCTGCTATATGTGCTGGTTGTGTATCAGACTCTGCTGACAGCACACTTGTATGTCACTTCTTTCCTTCCTGAGGCTAGCATGCTTAATACTAAACAGTGAGTCCTAAAAACACATACAATAACTCTAGCTTTCCATGGATGAATTCCGGCTGGTTATTTTTGATGGTTTTCTTATGGCTTTATTATTATTTCTGTGTTTGCTCCCAAATGTAGATAAAACAACCAGTTACTTTCGGCAACAAATTGCTGGCAAAAAGGAGAGAGGGGAGACAGGTCAGTAAAATCACTACAGCCAAAGTTATCTCTAGCTGACGCCACCAATGCCAGCTGAAGAACAGCACTACTCTGAATTTTGACACTCAGAGTGTCCTAAACAGTGGGCCTGTCACTATCTTAATTCTTTTGAAGTAGTTTATTACATTTGTCTTAATTTATTTCTGGTTTATTTCTTGATGATTTTTTCCTTTCTGGTCTCCTTTAACTCTCTTGTATATATTCTAATATGGAGTACTAAACAGAGAATGTGAACAGAGAATATCAACTTTCAACCCTTCATGTGGCATCTAGGGTCTGAAGAAGTGTCTGGAAACAAAATATATATATGAGATATATATATATGTATGTGTGTGTGTATGTGTTGTATATGTGTTAACTGTAATTATGCACCAGCAGTATGATGTCCTACAAGCTTAATCAGAAACATATTAATCTGGAATGGGGAAGTTTTGGAGTGGAAATTTTTATTAGAGAGAAAAATGCTGCTTCTGAATGACAGCCTAATTGCTTTCTGAAGCACTCAGACATTCATTAAAACTCTCCACTCCAAATGTCAGTTAAGCACAACTCTCTTCAGCCAGTGAAACCTGAAATGAGCTCACTTCTAAATCATCACATTACAGTTTAATTCAAAATGCACATTAAAACCCTGATCCAGCAAGGCATTTAAACGTATGTTGAAGTCAATGGGATTACCCATAGATTAAAATTTAAGCGTATGTTTAAATACTTTGGTGCACTAGGTTACCCTGTGTTTTGTTCTCTCTTATGTTGGCCAAAACTTTGCCTTAATTGTTCTGCTTTAATTTCCAGTCCCTTCCTATTTCCTCTAACTGGAGATTAGTAGCTTTCAACTCTGTCTGAAATTTTTTTTAGGGTAGGTATATTTATTTCAACATATCAAAACCTCCACCTTTTCTGCAGGCCTTGCTGCTGTGTGTCTGACATCAGTGTTCATTGAGCTATGGATCAGCACTGTTAGCTGGCTCCTCATACTGTTTGTGATTCTGTGTTGTATTATAAGCACCTTACCTGCCTGTGCTCATGCTGCAGGGTGCTCCTGCAGTAGCTCAGCTCCATGATGCTCTACCACTGCTATCTTTTTGAGGGAGCCTATTGAGGGCTTTCAGCACTGCTCTTGTTGCAGTCAGTTGTTGTTCTGATGTTTGCTGGTACAACTTTTAACAAAGAAGAAAAGGTTTTACATAGTTAAGAGCCAGATCCCATGTGAGAGGTGAGGGCTATTCCCATGCTATCCAGCTATCCATGGTGAGGCATTTTTGTTAATGACCAAACTGCATGAAGACTTTTTAAACTTACATGACTGCCCTAGGAATCTTTGGGATGCTGCCATTCTATAAATGCCCTACTGCATCACATGTTCATTTGCTCATCACATCTTTGAGTATTTCTATATCATTGCCATTTTTTTCACAAGACACACAGACTTTCTGTTACAAGATTTCAAAATCAGGCTAAAGAGCAAACATAGAAATGAAGCTTTTAGAAATTCTGGGAGATTTTATTTGAGGTCCTCAGATTTATTTCTATGTGTACTTAGAAAAAATATTTTTAGTGTGTGCCTTGAAAAACAAATTTTCTTAAGCCGGTGATCACCCCAGAAAATACATTAAATTTACATTGTGAAGCCAGAATATTTAAACTTTAGTAAGACACATTGAGCCTGCAGTGAAAAGCTAACCTATACAATATTTATGAAAAAATATCGAGTGACTCCAACCCAGGACAAAGGCTTCCACAGTTGCCTTTGGGAGGTAACCTCGTCAACTTAATATGTGGTACTGAGGTGATGAAACAGGACAGGGGCAGTACAGTGTAGAGAATCATGAGATTGCCACCTTGGTGGCTAACTGTCTACTGAAGGTCATTTATGGTATCTGACACAGGGGAATTGTCTGCCAGAAGAAAAAATCAAATACAAAAATGGAAAACAATGATTTTCTTCAAATTGAACTGCTGGAGTTCATGACCCACACACTATTTTTGAAAAAGTACTTATGCTAAATGAAAGAGTTGCATTTCACACTATTTCGAGGACAGACAAACAAGGGAAATAATATCACAGCTGTATTAAAGTTGTCCTCAGTCTACATCACCTTCAACACAGGACTTCAGTCTAAGAAAGTCCAGCATCAGTCCTGACATGAGTTTTTGCTTGATTAAAAAGCTGTGTGTCATAAAGGGGAAAAAAAAAAGAGCAATTCTGAATGTGGCATTTCTCACAGCTCACTTTAAGAACAGGTTTCTATGTCTGAACTGGTTGTGTAGGTTTCCAGCATAGTCAACAGAATTTTTATTAGTATAGTCAGTGGAGTTTGGAGTATGATTCATGTGACAAAATGTAGGTGTCTTCTTTAGGCTGACATAAACCATATCCTAAGTAGAAATTCTAGGAAACCTGAGAGTGAGTGGCTCAGATGTAAACACCTGTGTTGCAAACACTCACATCCAGTCAGGTGTTGGCCATCCCAGTTGACATGGATAGATTGTAGAAGATTTCAAGAGAGAACACTGTGTAATGGTGTAATATGTTGTCAAACACTGGTAGGGGAAAAAAAAAAAAGGAAAGGGAGAGAGAGGCAAACACAGAATTTCATCAGTGATTCAAAGATGAAAAAGATCCATCACAAACTGGAGGCATAAGTGAGGATGTGGAGGAAGATTTCTTGGCTAAGAGCTGAGCCAGCTTGAAGGTTAAAAAAAAAAAGGAGAGAAAGTTGCAAGAAGGCATTGTGTCATGATTGTAGTAACTGAGGGACTAGGAAGAAGGTTGAGCAAAGGATTGCTAACAGAAGACAAAAAAGTGATGTCCCTTCGGGGGTCCATATTGTGACCACTGCTATTTTGTATTTTCATTAACGGCACAGATTTAAGGATTGAATGCACCCTCAACAAGTTGTCAGATGACACCAAGCTGTATAGTACAGTTGACACAGCTGAAGGGTGGGGTGCCATCCAAAGGGACCCAGGCAAGCTTGAGAAGTGGGCCCATGAGAACCTCATGAATTTTCACAAGACCAAGTGCAAAGAGCTGCGCCTGGGTTGGGGCAGCACCCACTATCAATACAGACTGGGGGATGAACAAATCGAAAACAGTAATGAGGAGATGGAGTTTGTGCTGCTGGTGGATGAGAGGCTGCACTTGAGCCAGCAATGTGCACTTGTAGCCCAGAAAGCCAAAATTGTCCTGATGTGCATCAAAAGCAGCATGGGCGCCTGGTTGAAGGAAATTATTCTGCCTCTCTACTCTGCTGTCATGTGACCCTACCTTGGGTAAAACATCCAACTCTGGGTTCCCCAGAATAGGAAGGACGTTGACCTGTTGGGGTGAGTGATGGAGCAACTCCCTTGTGAGGGAAGACTCTGAGAGAATTTGGATTGTTCAGCCTGGAGGGGAGAAGGCTTTGGGATGACCTAGTTGCAGACCTCCAGTACCTGACAGAGCCTACAAGAAAGATGGAGAGAAACTTTTTTAAAGGTCATGAGACAAGGGAAAACATCTTCACCCTGAAAGAGAATAAGTTTAGACAAGATATTAGGAAGAAGTTCTTTACTGACAGGATGGTGAGGCACTGGAACAGGTTGCCCAGAGAAGTTGTGAATAACCCATCTTTGGAAGTGAGAAAGGCCAGGCTGGGTGGATCTCTGAGTAACCTGGCTAGTCAAAAGTATCACTGCCAATAGCAGAGGAGCTGGAACTAGATAATCTTTAAGGTTCCTACCGACACAAGCCATTCTGTGATTCTATGAAAAGTCCTGGAATGCATGAAGAGAAGAATGCTGGGTTAGAGAAGAAGGGTTGCAAAGGGAAGAGCGGTCATGGCCAGAAAGGCAGCTGGCATGAATACCATAGGAAGAGGATTCTTTGGAGATAAGGGGCTGTTTATTCTCCATCATCCTACTCTGCATCTTTGTGCTTGATCTATACTCTTTGGCTTTGCCATGAGGGATGGTACATTTTCTTTCACACACTGAAAATAGAGTATCTTATGACTGTGCCCTTCATTATCTTCCATTCTTTTGCTAAAGATAATATCACAGGAGATGCCTGGAATATTGTCCAGGGATGAAGCAAACATACTTGATTAGTTGGGGAGTGCTGTTCCATGCAGAGATTTTTCTCAACATGTTCATTTGCATAAGATAAAAAAATTACTACTAGATAGACCTTTGAATTTGAAGAAATTGAATGAGCTTCTCTGAGTCGTACTTTTCATTTTCTACCACTAAAAAACTAAAATGCATTTGAACTTCAGAGAGGTAGGAAGGAGAGAGATGTGGTATAATGCTATCTTTATGTAGAAGCATGACTCACAACACAAGTTTGATTAATTCAAAGACTCTCCTAGCTGTATCTGGTAGAAAGATATGTTTTAAAGGTTGTGGATCAGAAGGGTTCAAAAACTGCCAGACTTTGCCTTGCCTTCAAGCTGTTTCCACTGGGGAAACAGGATGAAAGAGAAGGAGCTCATAGAGGTCTGTCTAGCCGTTCCACCTTTTCCCTTGGCAATTTTCTTGCATTAGAGGGATCCCTGAGTAACAGGCTACACTAACCTTCTGTCTGCAATGTGTTTTCATTACGGCTGTAAGTAGTGGGAGAAACAAGAGATATGTGTTAGACACCAGACCAGTTATTGGGTCAGAACCACCTTGTGGGTGTGCGTGTATGTGTGGAGGGGGAAGGGATGGGTTGAACTTCACAGAGGTGGAATGGTGTCATATCCCTCATGGCAGCCCCTGGAGCCCACACAGGGAAGCTCCAGAGTAGCTGCCAGTCACAGATAGCTCTTGGAAAGGTATAACACCCCCCACCTCCTGGAGTCCCTGGCCCAGGCTTGGACTGGCAGTGACAGTGAGAACACTGCCCTTCATACTGGCCTGGAACCACAGAGTGGCTGGTGGTGGGTCAGAAGACCAGTCTGGCGGTTTGACTGTAGAGACCAGAGCACATAAACCCAGAGGTTTTTGAGGTGCCACATGTCATGGCTCTTCCCTCTGGATGTATGAGAGCTGGTCTTCCACAAAGTTTAGGTGGTAGCTCTCTCTCCCTTTTTCCTTCTCTCTTTTCTTGCTCCCTCTCCTTTTTCTTTGCTTCTTTCTTGATGCTTTGGGTGGCTTGGAGCTGGAGGGATTGGATTTGACTTAAGTGTCGTGAACTGATTGAATATTGACTTGGGTGCTGTTGATTAATATATGCTGAGTCGGTATGGTGGTGGAACATTTTGTCTAGCTTGTGTTGTGCCCTATTTGAACATTTGCCAAGTTCCCATTTTCTTCCCTAAATTAATAAAGAAACTCATTGGGAACAAGTCTGTGGCTTATTCTCTTGACATTTTCTTAAGGCATTAAAGAACCCTATATATAAAAATATTAAAGTAAAGCCATTAGCAGAGCCTGTGAGCCCACAGCTCCGGGGCTGAAGTGTTACAATATGACCTTCTAAGGTTCCTTGCTAGACTGGAATACAACATTTGCCACTATCTGCCTAATGTACTGAAACGATTTTGCACACTATAAAGAAGCAAGTATGTCCTTTGCAAATTAATTCTACTTTGGGTTTTTTCATCCATGCAAGAGAAAAAATATCAAATTTGTAATTAGTGTGATGAACATCATTAAATTTTGCCTCAAGTTTTAGTTTCATGGCAGGATTCAGCCTAGTACTTTTGCTCTTTCCTCCTGAGTTCAACATGACCATATAAAAGAATAATTGTCTGGGGGGCAAATATGTCCTTTCAAGGGAAAAAATGAATAGTCATTCCTTCTTATTCTGTAAATCAACTTTCATGGGAAAATAGCATTGATCTGTTCAGCATAATGGCTGGCAGTTCACCATGTCCCGAATGAAACACTTTTCATACTGAACACTTTGAAACATTTTTTCTTAACTGTCTTTGTTATGTTTGATTCTGATGCAGAGGCAGCTGTTTGCTGTGAAACCAAGTTATTTCAGTGTTAGAACAAGAAGTGGTAAGTATCTC
Source organism: Dendrocincla fuliginosa (assembly GCA_035047845.1). Taxonomy (NCBI): domain Eukaryota; kingdom Metazoa; phylum Chordata; class Aves; order Passeriformes; family Dendrocolaptidae; genus Dendrocincla; species Dendrocincla fuliginosa. The sequence goes on along the minus strand of JAWWMO010000083.1, from coordinate 125,768,784 downwards.
CAACTCTATGATAATTGGTTTCACATTAGTGAGGAAAGAGCTGACTGCAGTTTAAGCTTAAGCAGCTTCAGTCTGAAAGCAGGATTTTGACTAACATTTTCTAATAGTTATGTTGGTTTGATTTGCTGGGGGATTTTATGTGTTGGTTTATTTGTTTTCAATACAGTATCTTTTTATTATTATTACTACTAATATTAGCTTGATATATGTGAATTTCCAAAAAAAAAAAAAATACCACCTTTCTGTCATTAAGGGTAAGTGGTTCAAACTATTTAAGATCCTTTTGCTTACATATGTTTAAAACCCCTGTACAGTGTCTAGTATTTCCAGGTATACTTGGCTAAATTTGAGAAAATCATGAAATTTCCTAACAACTTAGGGGTGTGAATGGACTTACACCAGAAAATTTGTTCTAAAGAAGTTAATTTAACAAATAAAGAAAAAGCCATGCCACTTCCATTTTTAAAATGAGAATAATAAAAAAAAAATGTTTTCTAGTTAGGACACACTACAGAACAGCTATGGGAAGTGTGTATAGCTAATGGGCATGAGGGATATGTCTGTATTAGGAAAGTAAATGGGACCAGGATGTCATCTCTGGCTCTGAGGCTAACTGGCATGGAACAGTGTCTGTAATGTCAATCTACTTCCAAAACAGCATGGCCTCATGTAAACTACTTACTGGGGCAGCCCCTCATGTTTGCTAACTCCTTATCATTGCTTTGGTTGCTTTCATTTATATCAGACACGAAAGGATCCCAGGGACTGCTCTCACAGTCTGAGCACACAGACTACAGTGGTGCCCAGGAATGTTCCTGGCACTGCTTTATTTTCTAGCATATATAGATGAAAGCTCAGTAGTGTAAGAGTACTGATTTTCTCCTTAAAGTAATTAACATACACCATAATCTTTCCCTTTGTTAGAGGTGAGGGAAGGCTACTTACTTCATTGACAGCTGCTAAGAATATTTGAAATCCTCTTGCCAGGATAGCCTTGCTTGTGCATCATTTTGTGTGCTTTTCTGTGCGAATCTAGTATTCAGGACCCATAACTTAGCTATATTGTCAACATCATAATTGTCATAACTTTTGAGCAAGATGTCTCCAGCCCAGAAGCTAGAGAATGACAACTAAATACAACTTCCTCTGTGGAATCCACTTCTCTTTTTAATGACACTGAGATGGTGGTTTTTTTCACCTTTAAGACTTTGAGATTGCTGAGATAAACAAAGTGGTTCCCTTATCAAGTAGAAAGTATAATTTCAGTTGACTTGTAATGAAATAGTTGAAACAAAGAATGAATATGAGTATGTTAGCGTAAATGAGCACATAGTGCAGAACACCACAGGACTTCCAAAGGGAAAGAAAACAAAATTGCCTTCTTCAACCTTTCCTAGAGCCAGCTCCTTTTCCCTCTGCTATTCAAGTCTTGCACAAACTTGGTGTATGGGCCATCAATTAGGTGTACAATTTATTTATCTGGAAGCTGTTAGCTTAGGGCTTTAGAAAATTAGACATGGAAAAAAATGTAGTCACAGACCTTGGGACCTTATTCTTTAAAAAGTTTTCCTGGTTCTTTATTTCTGGTAGAGTTGTTAGATAGCATTTTGCAACACTGCTTGATTTACTGTCATTCTTTCAAGCTAAGGTTTTACCATATTTCATTCAACTCCATAAGTAGTAAAATACAGTCTGAATACCAGTATTTAAGCTTTTTTCCTCATGGTATCTTGAGAACTATTTAACCTAATTTAATAGTGAAGATTCAAAATCAGACATTTCATGATCAGTAATGTAAATAAAGAGTGTAACTCATAACTAATGTATTCAAAGCCTCCATTTCACTTCTGATCTCATATAGTGACTACAAGTAGGTAATTTGGAATCAAAAGTAATATTAAAAAGTAATTCATCTATAAACAGAAGAAAAAAAAAGTCTTTCATAGTGTCAGAGTACAAAATTTATGTTTACCTCTCACCAGTATTTTACCTGTATTGGTCCAAAAGCTTTTATTAGGCATGTGTGGGAATATGACTTTTTTAGAGTAAAATCTGGATGAGGTAAGCCATTTAAAACCAGAATAAAAGGAAAAACTAAGAAGTTTGCAGCAATATGCTATTAAAAATGCATGTCTCTGAACTCTGAACACAAGAAATTCTAGCTTGGTACTGGAACGGTATAGTCTTTCCAGCCCCAGCTACTTTACCACTGAAGCATAAAGTACTTGTGAGGAAAATGCTACTGTAGGAACTCTTCCAGTTACAGATCTAATTATTCACATCACTTTCATAATCTGCCTGCATTCTTGATGAATCAACCTGTATTTTGTTAACCTACAAAGAGTATATGGTTCCATTCCTTATCCTTAGGCACATTTCTACTTCATATGCATGTGTGACTAGAATTGTTGCTCTGGAAAAGCATGATATTAAAATTGAACATTTGAATACAAAAACTCATACTGAAATACGGTTATACAAATCATTATGGTTTGTTCATGTTCCAAAGAGCAACTGTCCTCATGTGGGTAATGGCAGAAAAGAATAATTCAGTCCATTTTAGATGACAGCCTAGAAAAAGTGGCAATGAAAAACTTATGTCTGTAGATTTCAGAAGCAGCAACAGAACAGAGATGCATGCTTTAGGATAAAGAATCTACACAATTTATTCTTGATTCTGTGTCTGCAGTGCGAAGATATTTTTATTTCTTAAATACTGTTTGACTTAGCCTCATTCTAAATACCTTGAAGAGAATAGATAAAATTTCTAAAGAGAAACACTCTCTAGACTTTAAGGTATGACTGATTGTGTTCAAGCAAGTCATTCTTTATTTATGTGAAGAACTGCTATGCTGTAATTGTGTGTCCACTATAAGAAATATTTCTTCTGACATGTTAGGTAAAAAAAGATAGGAATTTTTTTTTACATGTTGGATGTATCAACTAAGTAAATTGATATGAAAGTTGACATTTTCTGACAGTAAAATTAAATATATATACTTTTTTTTTTTTTTTTTTAGTCCAAGAAGACTGTATTTTAGAGAAGGAAGTGTATGAAGACAAATCAGGTGTGCTTTCTTGAATTACGTGCAGCTTTCTGTGGCATACTGTGGATTCCAACTGCAGGGCATATAGTTTTAGATCCACTTCCAGCTATTTATAGCATTTATTATGCCCATATGTAAAGAGGCAGAAAAAGAACTGACAAGATTCAAAGAAAACTGCCAAGTTATATAAGACTTAAAGTATCAAACTGTTGATATAGTCTACAATCAAAGTTCAGATTGTCCCTGGCAATTAAATTTGTGCAGTGGAAGGACTTGGAGGAGCAAAAGAATACAGATGTTCACATATGTGAGCTCCATGTAAGGACAACACAAATGGTAGTCTCAGCAGATGCTCCATATTGAAGGTTTTCTCTGACATTCCTGATACCTATAAGGAAGAGGGAAGAGATGGGGCATGATGCTACTTTCCCTGTATTTACTTTCTAACAATGTCCTTGATGCCAAAATGGAATAGATTAATGAGAGGAACATGCTTAGTTTATTTCCACTGTGCAAAACCTCTTCATATCAAACCACAAAAGTTTTTATGTTCTAGTGTATGCATTTTCTTACCACCTCCATCTTTTTTTCATAGAATAATTTTCTTGAGCTCTGTTCCCAATGGGACTTTCTCTACATGTATGTGCTTGTAGGCTCATAAAGAAGCTAATTTTCTTCCCCAAAACATGGTAAACAGGCACTTCACTCCCTTCCCAACATGAATCTTTCCTGTCATGCATGACATACAATATAAACTTTCCAAGACTGAAATGGTTTTTTTCCCAGTTTATAAACACCTAGAACATTATGGGTGCATCATAACTTCAATAAATCTTATAATAATTGTTTATTGTAAAGAAAAAAGGCTTGGGAGATCACGGATGTAAGATGGAAAAAATCTGCTGGTAGTTCCCTTTCTTCCACAGAGATTTATATACTGATCTTTGTTGTCAACCCTGAACAGTATAGCAAGGTGACTATTCTCCATGTCACTGAATCTGAAACCATGTATAATTTTCTACATTAGTATTAGCACCTTGCACTTCAGAATCTATCCAAATGGATACCACACTTTCAATGAAAATTTGTAGATCTACCATCTTCTCTTTTAAGTCACACCTCAGTCACGCCAACACTAGTTTGTGGCAGAGATTAAAAACCAGGTAAACTAAAAGAAGTTGTTTTCTGCTGAGTCTTATGGTTTACATTGCATCACACCCCAACCCTTGAGGCAACTCTGTATCTGCTTCATCTACTCCAGCAATCTGTCTTATATGCCATTCTTGAACAGAGAAGGAAATGTTAAACAGCAGTATTTTTCTTTAGTATGTTATTTTTCAGCAATATTTGTTCTAATGGGATTTAAACAGCTTATTTTCTGAAACATATTGCTCAAAGTTGTGGGTTTTTTTCTGATTGATTTTAATTCACAATCAAGGCACCACATTCTTGGCAGATATCTGGGGTCAATGCTCTGTTGCTAGGCAGTGGGGATTAGTAGCTCTTTATCATGCTGGATTATAAGAAACATTGTGGAATCAGCTGCAATTTGAGACCCTGGAGTCAGTCCCATCATTCCTTCTGCTCAGTTGTATAGTTGCCTGGTTGCAGTGCTATTTTCAAATTTTGTGTTTCAGAAACATCTCCAAACTGTTGTCATATTATGTGCAGGAAACACAGCTGAGCACTAATACCCCAGTGATAACTACTGTGAAAAGAAAATTTCAGGTGTTTTGGCAATTGTTCATTATGTGCTTTTGAAAAAAAAATAAAGTTCCTTACTTATAGCTGCACATAGAGACAGAGAGTGTGTATAGGGCATCTCTGTCTCCTTTCTCCTGAATATTCCTTTCTCAGATTCAAGGATTTGGAGGAGCGCTGCACACTTGGGGTGACCAGAGAGAGAGATAGAGGTCTTTCAGTTGTTTATTTTAGGAACCAGTTATTGAACTCACTTTTTGAACTGCAGAGTTGGCATCAGTCACACACCTTTCCCTCTGTATTCAGAAGCTTGCGAGTATCATTACTTGAATAATAATAGTCAATAGCTGACTTAGATGGTGAAAAATTAGCAATCTGCCAGATATCTGCATGTACGGTATACGGTGTGTGGTACTGAGCTAACGCACCAGGTCTAAAAGTCTTCCTATGGATAACTCTACCATCCACTGTAGTATCTTAGTAATTACCAAATATATCTCCCCATAGCTGTTACCATGGACAAAGATTACCTTACTTCATATTCTGAGGATAAAAGTAATATAAGATGTCTTATGTAATGACTGACATTCCTGCCCTCTGGCTTCATGGCAGATCCAAAGCTACTTCTCTGGACGTGTGTGTGCAGTGTATTGAGGAGAGCTTGATTTTACCAGACAATTTCATCTTTTTCACCGCATAGTATTGCATGTGCAGGGATGCACTGTGGTGATATATATTGGGGAAATTTTTATTTAAGTCTCTTACAGCATGTGTATGTATTGGAAACATGACTGAGAGGCTAGTTGTTTGCCATTAAAGTTTTTCTTATGGCTTCACTGTCATGTGTCCCAGGAAATACCTTTCTTCCTACTTTGTCTGCTAGAAAGGTATAGGCATGGACATCTAATGGCAAGAGCTAAGATGAGATTGAATTTGTTGTGTCTTGCGAGGCAAGATACTTCAGAAATTCTTAATGAGGCTGCAAATAAGCACATAATAAGAAGACAGGAACAAACTCAGTCTATGAGTTTGCTATCAAGATAGAATCACAAGGGAGTCACAGAATCATAGAATCACTGCGTTTGGAAAAGACCTTTGAGATCATTGAGCATTTAAGCAGGATGGAGTTACACTACCAGGATAAAAATGAAACATCAGAGAACAAGCAATCAGCAATTTGGATTGGGACTATGGTGAGAGCAGTTTTGAAATACTTATTCAAAACAAAATCATAAAATGGTTTGGTTTGGAAGGGACCTTAAAGCTCATCCTATTCCAAACTCCCTGCCTGAGGCCAGAACACCTTCCACTAGACAGGGCTGTTCAAAGGCTGATCCAGCCTGGCTTTGCACACTTCCAGGGATGGGTCATCCACAACTTCTCTAGGCAACCTGTTCCAGTGTCTCACCACCCTCACAGTAAAGAATTTCTACCTAATAACTAATCTAAACCTACACCACCACCATCACTCTCCTCTCAGTTTAAAGCCATTCCACGTGCCCTTTTGTTACATGCCTAGTACACAGTCCTTCTTCTTCTTTCTTGTAGGTCCCCTTCAGGTACTGAAAGTTTGCTAAAAGGTCTCCCTGGAGCCTTCTGGAGAAATTCTACATTTTTCTTAGTCTTCCTTTTATCACAGGCATACCTATAAAAGATTTTCTTTTTTTGTCTTTGATATTCCTGGCCATGTTTAAGTCTACCAGGGCTCCAGCTTTTCTCATGTGATCCTTGGCTGCTCAGCCAACTTCTTTGTATTGCTCCCAGGTTATCTCTCCTCACTTCCACTCTATGTAGACATGCATCAACCCACATCTTATCGTGTGATTTTGAAGTATGGTTGTGGACTTTTTTTTAGTGCAGAAATGAAAACTCAGGAGAGAGATAGAAAATATTATCTAAGTATGAACATAAACCAGATTATTCAGATAAAGATGATGCATACTGATTTGTCCTGAAACTTAACTTTTTTATGTAAACAAAGCTCTAGATTGAAGTTTCTATGTACTTAGGTCTCTAGAACCAGGTATGTGCTGTTTACAAATAGTCTTTATGTAACTTAAAATAGCAAAGGATGGATATTTGACTGGAGTTACTCAAAGATTTCGTAACATACACTTGAAGAAAGAGAACAAACAAAACAAAATGAATGTTAAAAAAATGTAATAGATCCTCCAAGAACCTCAAGTTTTAGCTTAGGAAAGAATCTGTTTTCTCTAATTTTTATTTTTCAGGGTGATTAAGTATATACACAACATGGGTTTGCTGTTCTCCTTTACCCTCTTCTACAGCAGAAATGGCAGCTCTCATCATAGAATCACAGAATGGCTTGGGTTGGAAGTGGCCTTAAAGCTCCTCTAGTTCCAAACTCCCTGCTTGGGGCCAGAACACCTTCCAGTAGACCAGGTTGTTCAAAGCTCCATCCAACCTGGCCTTGCACACTTCCAGAGATGGAGCATCCACAACTTCTCTGGGCAACCTGTTACAGTGTCTCACGACCCTTACAGTAAAGAATTTTCTCCTAATATCTACTCTAAATCTATCCTCTCTCACTTTAGCAATCTTTATTTTTTTCTCATTTTTTTCTTTTTTTAATTGGTGAAATTACATCCAGGAACATTGATCAGCTGCTGTACATTATATATAAATATAGATGAAAAAAATGTCATATTTACTAGAACTGAGTTCTTTACCTTAATTTGAATACCAAGACATTATTTCTGCTACTTGTGTATTATGCATTTTATTAAACCAATATCCACTAATGAATTTCTACCAGAACAGCAGACGGCTTGCTGGCAGAAAGGAAGCTCTGCAAGAAGTAATTTCTCTTCTGTTTGCCCCACCCAGTTTCAATTTACCTTTTGTCATAATTTTTATAAAAAGTCAGAAATTAGTGTGATTATAATTCTGTATCATTTAATTGTTAAAACTATTTCTATATCTGTAATTCTAGGCAATTTTATTTCAGTAAATTGTAGCTTCAGGTATTCTCAAGTCTCCAGCTCCCCATGTGAACTAACATTCCAGGCCAGCATGGTCCCATCCCTGTCCCCAGGAAGGTGCCTAATCCCTGAGGCTGGGGCTACCTCATGGCTGTCCTGCCCTCTGACTGGAGCAGTGGGATGCAATGGGCTATTTGATCCTGCCCTGCCACCCTGGGCAGGCTCTGCAACTGTTGGTTCCCACTGAGACCTTACCCCACACAGAACTGAAAGAGTGGTTAAGCATTTTAACAGTCACACTAGGTCATCCTCCGTGGAAGTGTTCAAAAAGAATAGACATGGCACTTTGCGAGATGGTTTAGTGAATATGGTGGCATTCCATCAAAGGTTGGACTTGATGACCTTGGAGGCCTTTTCCAACATTTATGATTCTATGGTTCTAAAGCACATTCTTTGACTTGGTTGAAACAGTGTTTGTACTAGGAAAATACTTTGCTCATATCGTTGGAGATTCCCATACTGGCAGAACAGCAAGATTCTTCAGGAGCTTTGAAGAAATTATTTTTCTTTCTCGACTCTGATATTTCTGTTTAATCATTTCCTTGCCCTCTGTAGTATATCACTAGGATGCCTTTTGCAGCAGTTGTCCTGTCTGCACAGGGAACAACCATGAATATCACTTCTTGCAGTTATTCTGACTTGCAATTGAATCACAGAATCACAGAACAGTTTAGATTGGAAGAGATGTCTTGAGATCCCCACTGCTCAAGCAGGGCCATTTAAAGCAGTCTACCCAGAGCCATATCCAGTTGAAACTGAATACCCCCATGAATGGAGACTCCACCTGCTGGGCAACCAGTTCCAAGAACTTTTACTGTGAGCATTTTACAGTCTCATAATAAATATTTTTCCCTATATTCAGATGGAATTTCATGTTTTCTACTCTGTTGCCATCGCTTTTGATCCTGTCCCTGAATACCATTGACTCTCTGTTCTTCACTTCTTCAATCAGATATTTGTACACATTGATAAGATTCCCTAAACCCTTCTCCATGCTGAATAGTTCCAGATCTTTCAGTTTTATCTCATATGAGAGATGCTCTAGGCCTTTAATCATCTTCATGACTTCTTTTCCAATTTGTTAATTTTCCTGTCCACAGTTATAACTCCTGTCCGAAAAAAATTTCCTTGTTTGCTTTTTGGACTCACAACTTAAACAATTTTTTTTTGTTTGAGTTTGTAATAAAACCCTTGAAGTAGACAACTATTTGTATGGAAGAATATTAACAGCGGTATAGGTAAAACAGTGCCAGAGATACATGGTACATAATCAGATGCTGCCATATCTTAGGTTTTAATGCTAAAAAGTGAAATTGTATTTCATTTACGTTAACCATTTGACTGCAACTTGACTCTATCAAATGTCACAGTATTAATGGAAAAAAATTAAAGCTTATTAGAATGATAATTTTAGAAAGTAGAGTACTTCAGGATGTTGCACAGCTAAACACACTTTTTGGGGAAAAAAAGAAAGAAAGCATTTAAAAAGCCTCAAGAGGCTTTGTTTTCCCTGAAGCAGCCTAATCTTATTAAATGCACATAATTTAATTAAAACTATTATTCAAATGTGCTATCTTTCCATGGAGTTGAGGAGATGGAATGTACCTTTCTTTTTTTTTTTTTTTTTTGTTCTCTTTTCTTCAGAATTAACTACTGTACTTGGGTTATGCTGATCAGATAACTGAATACTGTGCCAAGTTATTGTGTGATCAGCACTGTGTGATTCATTAGGGATGTACTGCATTTCTGCTGGAAAAGCTATTATCACGTCTTGAAATATAGTGACATCCAGAATAAATGTTTGGCACAGCCTGACTTCCACAGATTTGGAGAACTATGTGAGCTGTATGTTGATCATGTTTTGCTCAGATTGGCCTCTGGGGAACAGCCTGTTGTGCCCATCACCATCAGTTTTAAATCTATAGCAATGGGCTGGTGCCAAGATAGAAAGATCAGACAAGAACAGCTGCAGGGCTCTGCTGGCAGTTTTCACAGATCCTCCTTGTTTGTTCATCAGGTTTGGGGTATTAAGAATTGTGCACAGGCAAGACCTTAAAATAGGAAACTGCACATTGGCATTTAAGTTTACTAGTCAGAAAGGATGATCTTGCTCTGTCAAAACAAGAGCATGTGCAATAATCATTAGCAGGAAATATCTATTCTCCAGCTAAACAGGCTTCCTAATGTGTATTCTGCTGGAAGGGTAACCACTGCAAACGCCATTTAAAATGCACTGCCTTTTCAGAGGTAAGTCATAGTAACTGGAGATGGAGAAAAGTATCCGGTAACCGTCTCAGTGATTTCCTGGAGTCTTGGGAAAGACTTCAAGCAGTGAGATTTCATTACCCTTTTTAGGATGGGGGAGGTAAGGAAAACTGGCAGATGCTACACAGACTCTTAGGAACTGTGCTTCCTGCAACACTTGGTATGATATCAAATCTAATGTGGAATTAATAAATAGAAGTACTAATTATTTGATAGCTTTACAGTTTGTGCCAGCATGAACTGAATGAAACAACCCTTAACTCTGTTCCCTAGATAATTTCTGTTTCTTTATCCCTTGCTCTTGAATTCTAAAGGTACAAAATTTCTCTCCAAAACTGCTTCTTCTCTCTGTTGTGCAACTTTTCAGCTGCTGTTTGGACTAAGAGAATCTCCATATCTTAACTGTTCTAAGCTACAGCTTTTTGTGGAATTTTAAAGAGACATAAAGATACACTTGTACACATATTTAATAACAATTATAGTTTTTACACCAGCATTACTCTCAATCAGTAACTGCTTCTCTTCCACTCTACTAAATGCTTAGAATTTCTTCACAACTCTCTTATTCTGGCTCCAGTGGAAAGGCTCAGCAGCTATCATGGCCATTTCACAGTGCAGCAGAGGTTAAAGAAACTATTTAGCATTTACATTACTTTATTCAAAATTGTGATGTTGGCTTTTAGCATTTCATGCAAAACATCCAAAAGAATTTCCAGAAAAAACAAGTCCTGGCAGTAATAACTAACTGCCCACCAGAAACTGGCATTTGGCATTGCAAAAAGTTTGCAGAGTTGCTTCTCAGAGTGGAATTGACACAATTTTCCTTCTTCTGGAAGTTCTCCTGATTACCTTGATTGGGAGTAGACACATGAACTATAATTTGCTTTTTGTCTCACACAGACATCTATACACTTGCAATCAGACTTAGATTCACCTTCAATGAATTATGAAGTATTTAGAATGAAACTCACCTAATGACTGAAAATAAACTAAGGGAAAGAGCTGTAGTGGATTTTTACTTATTTATAACAACAAAGCAAGACCATACTCAATAATGTGGAAAACAATTAGGACTCTTGAAAGAGGAGATTGCTTAATTGAGTCAACACATTTATTTCACTTTCAAAGAACCCTGGTGGAGAATATTTACATCAAAGAATATCCAAAAACTGGTTTTGTGTTTTTCAAATGCCTATTACATGGCAATTCACAAAGGCCATGAAAATCTATGCCTAGAAACTTTTTTCTCATACAGACTGAAAGGATGACATCACACTTGACTCTGCTTATACTGATCCTGGAGAACTGGCAATTCAGTTCTCCCAGATGGCTGTTGATCTTTCAGCATTGAATTTTAAGCCACAAGGAATAAGAGTTTCTGTAGATGTTGCCCAATATACCTAGACAGCCACTTCCAGAAGTACTTTTAGAAAACAACTCTTATAAAGTACAACTTCCTTCTTGGTTGCTGTTACTTTATTGAGCAGTTTTCTTATTGTTCCTCTTCCATGTATAGCGTTTGATTGCTATCCTGTTAGTAACAAATTTTCATAATAAATGGAGGACTGATGAATCTTTTTTTCTAGATGAAACATATTAGTTCCTGTCGACAGTTTTTCAGTGTGCTACATTTAAAAAGTCTGTTAGCACTATTTCTCTTTTTCAGGCACTCAGTTATTTCCATATTTTTCTTATGGACTAAGGTGATGAGAACTAAACTCAGAATTCTATCTGAAACCTCACTAGTACAAAATAACTGTCTCTTGTATTTTATTGCATCCTTGTAAGAGTTTTGCCTATTTTCGTCCTGATAGAACCACAAGTTGGTAATTCACATCCAATATACACCTCAAATCATTTCCTGCAGCACTACGGCTTGGACAGTTGAATGCACGATATATTCAGATCCACTTTCATCACTGCAATTACCTCAAAGAAAATTTTGTAACTATCAGACTCTAGTGGATTAATATCTTTGGGTATTCTTAGAACATCTTTGCAATCTTCCCGATTTTTATGACATCTGTATATTTTGCAAGTGTATTGCTCAGTTCTTCCTCCAAACCATTACTGAAAATAAGGGCCATCAGTCCTGGCAGGAATCAAGTTCTGGCCAGTTCTGGACAATTCTTTTTCGATGTGCCCCTAATTTGGTAGTCAAATACAAATAGCACTTTAGACAGCAGTCTTTCAACTAATAATGTTCCCATTAATGACAATAACACCTAAACCAAAAATTCTCATCTTTATTAGAAAAATGTTGCAGGAGAATATTGTGCACCAAAACCCCTGCTTAAGCATTTACTGCACCTCCTTAAACACTAGGCCATTTAGGGAAGGAATTTAGATTATTTAGCTATGACAAACTCACGTTAGCTTTTTAATTGCCAGGTTGTCTTGCAGATATCTGCTTTTAGATATTTGTTCAAAAGTACTTCAGTGGACAAAAGTTATGTTGACTTATTCATAATTTCCAGAATTCTCATTTTCCACTTTAAAGGATAGATTCTACATTTATTCTACTCATTTGGGACCTTATTGGTGTTCCATGAATTTTCAGATATAATTGACTATGGCTCAGAGATTGTTTTGGCTAGTTCTAAGACGGATTTCATTGGGCTTTGCTAACTTGAACACACAAATCTTATTTGAATGTTATTTCATTTTTCCTTCTCTTCTTATGTGTTCAATGTCTACTCCTTCATTAAAATTGATTTTTAAAATTGTGGTCACAATTAACCTTTCTAGTGAAGATTGAAGCAAAGAAAGTCAATTCAGCCTGACTTGTGACATTTGTTTTAATTTTTGGTGCCTTGCAAATTTAAGTCCCTTTCCATCCTCTTAAGACTTATTTCTAAAAGTTAGCTTGCTGATTTTACACTCCCAGTTTCTTCTTCTTTAATTTGATCTTTAATTTGTTTTGTCTTGAGCTTCCTCTGGAGAACCTTATGTTTCTAAAGAGCATTTCTGAGAAAAAATGTGAAGCACTTATTTCTAGGGTTTTTTTAATATTATTTGTAGATCTTGAAATATTGTCATGTGGAGACACAGAACCCTGGTGTAGCAAAATGTGGATTACTGACAAAAAAAGAGAGTAACCTCTCACTGACTCCCTAGAAGCAGTCTGTCAACCTCAGCAGTGAAAATCAGTCATCTAAAATTTTTGTGTATATATAAATATGCTCTCAGTTCCTTTGACTATCACTTCCAGTGACACTTGAATATATATAGCTATATCATTCCATTGTCAATTCCAATACCAGGAAAAATCCTGTTTGGTGTTCACTATCCAAGTACATTACACTGCAACTCAAGCTAGTATAGGAATGGATTGAACTTGCTATAGTACTCATGCTGCACATTTTTCTCCAATGGCAAAGGCTTTCAGTATTTTCGCCTCTGCCTTTAGAACATGTTATAAAGAATTCTTGTACTTTACTTTTCAAAAAACTACTACTTACTATAATCTGGTATCCGAGCTCCTGAGTATCATCCACATCCCCATCCCCCCCCACTCCCCGCCTTTCTTCCTTTGCTTTTCTTAAAAACAATGTTAAATACTTTTCAAGACATATTACATGAAACAAAATTTCATGATTGTTTTACTCCAGGGGAAGTTCAGATCAACATGCAGATGTGTGTTTTCCTTCATTGATGAGGTCTGTTTTCTACTCAGAAAATATCTTTGCATAAAATAATTGATGTCTTGTATGGGATTTGACCACCTGTCTAGATTTCCAAGGTAGCAGATGATTTTTTTCCTTGTAGACTCAGCTCTCTGGTTCTGATTTTCTTCTAAAGACAATCTGAGAATATCTGTGAAAGATTTTGAGCCATCCAAACCCCTTCATTTCTGCATAAAACTAGCCCACTTCCAGTAAAAGACTTCAAAGATGAAAAACTGAGGCAACAAACCATGCAAATTGCAATCCCAGGAGTGAAAGAAGTCCGTTATACTCAGCGTAGTCTCACAGGAACCTTCCTTTCAAAGGTCCTTACCATCTACCTGAATAAAGGAGCAAAAGGGCCCTTTTGACAAATGATAATCGCCTCAAAGAACGCTACATAGAGTGACTCATTCCTGTATGAATTGCTTTAACACTGGCCAAAATATAAAAAGGAAATAGCTTTTATATGCTGATCCTCGGAAGCAATCAACTGAAATTCAGAAATGCAGCTAGAAAGTTGACAAAACAGGTAGTGTTCTTGGGTGGTAACATTTCCTAAGTGTGCTATTTATCAAGTGACTCAAGACATAAAAGAATAAAGATTATGTCAATTCACAGGAAACTGTGCCTAAGAAAAATGTAAATATAACACAAGCCTTCATGACTAGCACCGATACACACCTTCACAATATGAATGGGAAACAAGAAGAGTTTGAGTGGTTCTCAAGTGGACTTCATGGATTGCAGAGATTTGATTTCAAGGGAGACTAAGTATGTAAATTGTTTTGCTCTATGGATTGATTCAGTTGTCCTTGAGGGAAAAACCTTTTTTTTTTTTTAATTGTTGTCAGGAATTTGATTTTTACAGTTTAGTGGAATATGTGCATACTATTATCAGCTGAAAATAAATTACTGTAACATATAAAAACCAATATGTAATTTATAGAGTTTGGTTTGGATAGGTAACAGTACAAAGACAATGCCGTAAGTCTTCTCCCAATTACAATAGGGCATTAGACTCCAGTGATTCAAACTGACAACATAAACAATTATCTGCCATCACTCAGAATCCATCAACATCTCATGCACAGAATCAGAATTGCAAAAACACGCCTCCAGGGAAATTCTGATGAGTCTTTACTTAATTTAGATAATGTCAGATTTCAGAAAGTTGTTGCAAACTTTCTTGGAGAGAGACTAAAATTTTATTGTCCATATGGAAGATCAGGAGGGATTTTTAAGAACCATATGTTTGGGACTTAGAGGGACTCTTTCCAAATGTATCGCTGAAAAGAGTGAGCACAAACTGAGGAGAATAGCTTTGATTAGCCGCAGACTTAAAAAGAACACATCAGTTGCAATTAAATAAGAATAGATCTGCCTCATTGTATTAAGTCTGTAGTCACTTTGCAGTCACTTCTCTGGTTTAGCTATTTTGCTTTTTAAAATTTATTCTGTGATGATTGGTAGCTACAGGTCTGGTATACAGTGGCAGCTGGGAACTCTTCTCAGGCTTGTTGTGTCTGAAAGTTAGTTTTTCCCAGCTGCATATTAACATATGATCTCTGATTAAATTGTACCAAAAAGGATAAACACTGATCAAAGACATCTGCCAACATTTGAAAGGTCCTATCTTTCTAAATTCATTTAACATTCACTGTAATAGTAGTAATAAAAATTAATTTGTGGGATATTCAACATCTTTTCTATAGGTACTGCATTGTAATTTTGTGTTAATTAATGGGCATGTTGTTATAGAAAATCCATACTGGATTGATATCTTATATGCAAGAGACAGATATGAGACATTTGGTCTTTTGATCTGGATATTTATTACAGAAGTCATTGTAATGTAAATAAATTCTTTCGGGGCCATAAAAAACCTGATTACATGCATATGAATAACAGATAATTTAACTACCATAATATTCAGGATACATCTGAAGAATACAAATACACTGCTTGCTTGACTCAGGTCAGTTTTACCTAAAGAACCCGGGTTTACCAACAAAACCCAGTGAATTCAGGACTGATGTATGTGTACCAGGACAGGCACATAAGAGGAGATAAGAAAAGATCCTAGGAAGATTATGGAAGAGCCTCTAGTCTTACAACAAATCTTATAGAATTAATTTTTGAACTAAAATAAAGAATGTTTGTCCTTCAAAGGAAGAATAATATCTGAGGTGTTACACATTTCAGTGTTTCACTCCAGCACATTAGGCAGGATGGTACATATCTGAGGCATTGAGAGCTTCCAAAGGCCTAAAGTGGCTAATCTAATCATTGCACCAGACTGCCTTTTTTTATATTCCATGTTATGGAAGTGTCTACCTGGCTTTGGATAGCTGCTGGGAACTGTGAATCTTGTTTTTTAAGAGAGAGAGAGAACACATGAATAAGATTAAGTCACAGGGTAGTTAGAGGGGCTGGAATGCTGAAGAGTACTCATTCCTTGTGTGGAATGGTCCGACATGCTGCGCAGCCAGTGACACAAACTGAGGCACAATTTTCATGTAGTTAGTAGGAATATACTTTTCCCACATACCAGGATTTTTTGTAACATCATTTAAAACCTCATGCTATACTATCTTTCTCTTTCCTTTTTTACCATTTATCAAATATATGCTGTTGCTTTTACAAGTTAGATGCTTGCAAATGCATTTAATTATTATACATCTAGGGACAGAGTTTGTGCCTTCCCTTGCTGCCTCTGAAAAATATCTGTCTGCAAATGACTGTCAGAGGTACAGACACACGTCTCACAGAGATCTGAACCTGATATCAGAAACTGATTCTCAATCAAATTAGAATACATAAATGGTCTCCAGGCAGCTTGGGCCTCAGTAGTTGGGTATCTGAAACCAAGCTGGATTATTAAATAACAAAAAGGACACACATTTTCCAATCTAATGGAGATTTTCTTTCTATTTAGTTCCTAAAGAATCTTATATATTGTGTCTGTTGTGATTCAGACTAATTCCTGTTTGTCTACCTCTCTATGAAGCAAATAATACTTTATTAACTTTTCATCTTTTATTAGTACTTACCAAACACTCCTGCTTTGTTCACCCAGTATTCAGTGAGATATAACTTCTGATGTATTTCTAGATTATAGATGCATAATAATCTGGATACGTTTATGGTCCTTTTCAACAAAGTCATAGCACTTCGTATGAAAAGAACGCCCATACTTATGGTCAGCCATTTTCAAACTATTAGGACAGGCAGAAAGATTAAATAGTACAACATTAAATTAATTAAAAAACCAAGAGCTTTTGTGTTTTTAGTAACTAGTTGAATTGGCTTTCTATGGTTTATGTTACCTTTTCAGCCTCTAAACAGGCTTGCAAGCCCCTGCTTCACTGAAATTGTGTACTGAGTTAAACAGTTGTCATTTGCCGCTTGCTGATGGGAGGACAAAGGAGACGGTCCTCGGCCGATGGGGGGGGTGAAAGCTGGAACAACTTTATTCGGGACACATGAGACTCTTATAGGGTTTGGGGGCGAGGCTTGGGAATTGGGAGGAGCTAGGGCGCAACGCGGCAGGTATGGGGAAGGAGAGGAGGGAAGGAGAGGAGGCGGGAGGAGGAGGGGGGAATACAGACGGGGAGTGGCTAGCCTTACATGATGATGCTGGGGTGCATCACTGGCTAGCCAATGGAAAAATAGGGAATAAACAACCAATGAGAATTGGTAACCGGGTAGCCATAGCCAATGGGAATAAAACATACAAATACAGGTGAAATAACTATCTATCTAATACAAATAGTCACTATCTATGCTAGAGAAAACCTTTTAAAACATAAACTTCTGTAGCTTGAGGTAGTTGTCCGTCTCTGGTATGGATCACTAGCTCTATCCACTCCTGAAAGTGGTCATCCTGGTTGTTTTGGCATTCCTCGATGCAGGGTTCCCCTACAGTCGTTATTCCTGGGGAATAAGAAAAAAGCTCCCTAGCAATATATTCAAGTATATTAAATAATCATTTCAAATAACTTTATCATTTACATCAAAATAAAAGTCATACAAATGCATCTCTGAAAGCTGCTGTCATACAGGTCATAGAGAGATGCCGTGGGTCTCAGTTAGAAGTCTCCTTGTCTGACCAAGTGCCTTTCCCGAACCCTTTTCTCCCCACAGACTTACACACCACCATCAGTGATTGTGCTTTTAAAGAATTATAAAAGCAGCACACCAGAGAAGTAGGCTCACAAATTCAGAATGATCTGCTCAGATAATTATAACACAAATTGTTTGAGCGGGGCTAAAACAGACAAACAATATAAGGTTACTGTAAGGTTCTTAGTTTTAGTCAATTCAAAGCAACAATTTTTTACAGGTTTTACAGGTGGTTTGTTTGTTTGTTTGTTATAAACAAAAAATGAAGTTTAACCTGAAGGAAAAATACAACAGTATGGGAACTACAAAATACTCAGCTCTACTTAGCTAAAAAAATTACATATTTTCTTTTCTTTACAGAATCTAAGGAAATAAAAACTTGGTCCAAGGAAGAAGAACAAATTTTAAAATGTAGGAGTCATGATTATTCCTTGAGACATGCCTCAATAGAGTAAGACAGGAGAAAATGGCTCAATGTGAGAGCTGTGCTGTCACTTTTGGGGTTTATGAGCATGAAGATTAGTGTACTGTTGTGGTCTCCCAGGGCTAGGTCTTACAGTATTTTGGGAAGGATTTAACAATTGTCTGGGTGTTGTGTTAGACGCTACAGGTACAGGGGCTGTGGGACAGGCTCGAATTGAGGAATTGCCATAAGGAGACTATAAAATGCTGGACCTGGGCAAAAGAGTAGAAATCATTAGAGACAAGCTTTTGGGCTCCTGTAGTTCTTTCTTTTGATACTGAAAGCACTTACACTAGGTCTAAATTTTGCCAGAAGTATTTGCACTTGCCATCCCTGCTACATAGTCCAATATTAATTTATGAAAAAGCAATGTACCTTCTGGTTCTTCATATCTTTACTAATCAGTTATGCTTCTGGAAAATTAGACTTCATTTTTCTGACAGATAAAAAAGACGTATTACAGATAGGGTGCATTTTTTGCTTTGTCTGTCTTTCAACAAAATTTCAGACAGATACGTTTGGGACATACATACTGGTCTCCAGAAGCTTTAATTACAGGCTAGCTGGCTGGACAATTAACCTACTGTGAGTTTCCTACATGTGACATTTTCAGCTTATGTGTCTGCTCTACAAACAACTTGCTCCTTTGTTTTGGTACACTGTGCTCGTGCAAAAGATTGTTTTATTAGATCTCAAGTGTCACCAAGGGGCAGAATTTAAAAATGTCAATATTACATCAGAGGAAGTAGTTGTTTGTATTAGCTATGGTATAGCAGCTAAGAGCTTTGGGTTGTCATATGGCTAATTTATGAGTTCCACTGTATAAAATATATGACTCATAGTGTCTTATGGAGTGCGCCTGTAGATACAATGGCTTTGTAACTCATGTGGTGCTTGTAAGAAGAATTCAGAAGTGTTGTGGTTCAGTCAGCTGATGACCAGATGTATTGCTTTTGTTACTTTTGGCATAATTTTATAACATAACAGATCTAATTTATTTGTCTTACAAACATCATAGTTCTTCATAATTTCAGGAACTGCATTGATATTGTCATGGGGGGTTGGTATCAACAGGAGGAAGCATCTCCTTTTATTTTGAGAACTTCAACTTTTATAATGATTATGTGCAATTCTTTTCTTCTAGATAATTACCAGTCTGACCTTCTCTCAGAACCTTGTTGTTCTTCTCCACTGAGAGCCAGCGCCTTTGTTATTATAATCCAGTTTGTCTGTAGCTGAAATAAATAAGACAGCCATTCATCAATGGCACATAAACATTAAAAATGCTAAACCAATTGTTTTAAAATTTAAAGGAATAATGATTCACTGAGATGCATTATTAATAAGCATAAATTATTGAGTTGGCTCAGTAGTGCAGCTACAGTTTAGAGATGGGCTCATGGTCCCTCCAGGGACTGTGGTCCCATGTAGAAATGTGCTCTGCCAGCTGGCCAAACAGCACTATTGTGTCAGCTGTGAGAGCAGAGATACCTATGCCAGGCTGTAGGACAGCAAGCAGTAGGCAGTGGACCATGTGTGCTTGCAAAGGCACAATGTACATGTGGAGTAAAACATGAAAAAAGGTGATGTTATTTTTTTTATAAACTGAAAGAAAGCAACCTAGTAATAATAATTTCTTATTAATGGAAATGAAATGGACATAAACCAATCTTTTCTGTCTGTGTTTCTGTCTTTTCTTTGTCTTTTCCCTTCCTCCCTTCTAAATAGTTTTATGTATCTAGTTACCTAACTATTCTCTATTTGTTGATGCAATTAGGCACTGAAGAATGTATTGTGCTTCTGCAGTGTTCTAGTGTTCTGAAACTAGTTTTCAGTGTTCTGAAACTGGTCTAAATTATGCACTGCTTATGCAACTTCTCCTAAGAAACAGTTTGGACTCTAAGGATGAAATTCTGCCCCAAATGAAATCAATTTAACTGCTTCTTCTAATTGTGATCAAGCTGAGATTTTACCAAGCATTATTTCCTTTCAGTAGCAAGAATTGTTCTAAAGGAGTTCATAGATCATGATTCAGGTAATGAATGGGCCTGATTTAAATGTCATATTTAGACATAACCTCTATAAAAGCAAGGGAAGTTATGCTTGAGTAAGGGTGGGTTAGTAATTTATAATTTCAAGTCATACCTTTCAAATATCAGTGGTATAAAGAGTATCATACCTTTTAGATCAAAACTGCCTATTTACTTTCCTTATTAATGTGGAGTTCCTTTAGTTTTAAAGAAAAGCAACCATCAAAATTACTAAAATTATGTAACTGAAGGTGTGGTTTCCTTGATGCACTCAGAATGACTCCCACAAGGTGTGCCATTCTCTGAATGTATGGTTTTATTCAAGTCTTCATTTTGCCCAGTTGTCAGACATGGCATCTAACAGTTGATCCCCAGAACAGAGAAAAGTTGACCTTTATATGTGTTTCAGGTTTCACTGTCTTCTCTGGAACCTCTGTTATGGTCATGCACAACTTTACAATTGCTGATGAAAGAAATCCAGTCCTGTGAGAAGTATACAATTTTTATTTGCAAACAAAGGTAAATTTCACTAGCGACTACTAACAATTCTAATTTTACACTGATGAAACTGAATTTGACCTAAAAACGCACATCAAGTTTGTTGCAGTAAGAGACAGATGATTTAGTTTCCCCTTTGACATATTGCCTAAAAAACTGGAATAGTTTTGATGATGGAAAGATTATTGTGATGATGCATTTTATGCATCTCGTACACATTAAAGCAGAATATAAGGTGCAACAGACTACAAATCTCTTCTCCATATTGCTTAGCTATGCATCTAGTTGTATTGAAAGCAGTAAATATTGATTATAGGTTAAAGACAATTAAAATAATGGACCAGAAACTGCCAAAGGGTTCTTGGCACTGACAGCATTTACCACATAAGCAATGACTGTCGACTTTAATGAGCAACCATATTTTCCAGGAATAAGCATTTAATATTCACTTAAATATATTTTAAAGAACACAATTTTTATTAAATATGTGAGCAGACTAATTTTTAAAGGGGCAAAAGAGAAAAGGATAACAAAGGTTCTAAGTACAGCTGAGAATGATTCAACGTAAAGGAATCACAGAGCCACTAGGTTACAAGGCAGCATAAGAGAAGAGAGACTATCTCAGTCTGTCTGTAATGGAAAGTCCTTGCTTTCTGCAGAAGTCTCAGGATATCAGTGCACACAAACAAGGCAGCTTTTTCATTTTTGTTGTGTCTGTACTTAGGCTAGCCCTATCAAGCATGAGCCAAAGCTTTTAGCTGAGCTTGCTGCCAGCACAGCTAATTGCACAGTTAAAAGTGGCTTTGTCACAAGTCTTTGGGTGGCACATAGCTGAACTGTCTTGGCATAAGCTGGAAAGAAAGTTTTGGTCCCAAGAACTGCAATTTTCCCCTGTTTTTCCTGATGTAAAATGAACCTTTTGTCAGAGCCACACATTACTCAGCCTGTATGACCAGATGCCAATGAGAACACACTGCCTGTGCCTACTAAAATATGAAAGCAAGTCGGGGGTAATTTCTTAATTCTTCTCCACCTCCACTCAAGATATGTGAGGCAGGGAAATTTATTCTGCCCTAAATGTATCTTTCTCATCCTGAGCTGCTGACTATGCCAGTCAGGAGGGAGAAGGAAAGGAGCAAACTGCAGGTGGTTGCACCTCCCAACCTTTGCTGCATGCTCATACAATTGGCAACCACCGGGTTTTTACAGAATTGGCCTCTTTAAATGATGACCTGCTACTAGACCTCTAAAGCAAGTTCAAGGAGAGATAAGCAGATACTCACATAGTCTCGGTTTTGCTCCAGTGAAGATATCAATGTTGTAAGGAAAGGAGAAAGAACAAGGATTTGTGGAAAGCACTTAAGTGGCACAGAAGGAGAAGAAAAATAGAGGGAACATCTATGAAAAATGCTCTCTTTCTGAGGTATATTTAAATGCATATTGTCTCATAATTATCTTTCTACTGTGGAAGAGGGTACATTTTCCATGTATTATGGTAGTGCATGAACAGTATGTTTCAGGAATTTTTGCAGCTCCGTTGAATAAAGACCAAAGGTTTTGTACCTTCCATTCAAGTACCCCAGAGGATGCATTTGTAAGAAGTTTCATGAGTATTCCTCCTATTTTTTACAGCATATCTATTTTCTTGCAAGACCAGTAACTGACATCTGGATTCTTCTTCAAGACTGAAGACTACAGTGTTTCCTGACCACCTTAGGAACCTGTACACAAATCTATGTGTCCCAAAAACCTGAGGGAATTGCCTGATGTAGTTAGCAAGCCATTCTCCATAACATTTGAAAAGCCATAGGAGTCGTGTGAAGTCCTTGGAGACTAGAAAAAGGGAAATATTTCACCCATTCCTAAAAAGAATAGAAGGGAGGATCCTTGGAACTGTCAACCTGTCAGCTGTACCTCTGTGCCTGGGAAGATTGCAGCTTTCTCTTAGAAGTTCTGCTAAAGCACATGGAGGACAAGGAGGTGATTTAGGACAGCCAGCACAGCTTCACCAGGGAAAAATCTGGTCTGACCAACCTAGTGACCTACTGATGGAGTAACTACATCAGTAAACAAGGAAAGGGCTACACCTTAGGCTACACGTAAGTGTCACCTATCTGGATTTCTGTGAGGCCTTTGACATGTCCATCCCACGACATTCTTCTCTCTAAATTGGATGAATTTGATGGAGAAGGAGTTAGTTGGATATGGAATTGGTTGAACAGTCACATCCAGAGGGTAGTGGTCAATGGCTCAGACTCCCAGTGGACATCAGTGACAAGTAGTGTCCCTCAGGGGTCTGTATTGGGATCAGTGTTGTTTAACATCTTTATTAATGACATAGATGAAGGAATCAAGTACAGTCTCAGTAAATTTTTAGATGAGAGCAGGGACATCCAAGGGACTGAGAAAGCTCAAGAAGTGGGCCCATGGGAACCTCATGAGATTCAAGACTAGAGATGAACTGGCAATGCAGAAAGAGAACTGTATCCCAGTCTGCATCAGTAGAAGTGTGGCAGGAGGTTGAGTGAGGTGATCTACCCCACTTGAAGTACTGTGTCTGGCTCTGGGGTCTTCAGCACAGGAAGGGCATGGACCAGCTGAAGTAAGTCCAAAGGAAGGCCCTGAAGATGATCAGAGGGCTGGAGCACCTTTTCTATGAGGAAAGGCTGAGAGTATTGTGGCTGTTCAGCCTGGAGAAGAGAAGGTTCTAGAGTGACCTTATAGCAGCTTTCCAAAAACTAAAAGGGGCTTATAATAAAGCTGCAGAGGGACTTTTGATAATGATTTGCAGTGATAGGACAAGTTGGATAATGACTTCAAAGAGAAAGAGGGCAGATTTCGGTTAGCTATTAAGAAGAATTTCCTTACTCAGAGAGTAGTGAGGCATTGGAACAGGTTGCCCAGAGAAGCCATGGATACTCAATCCCTGAAAGTGTTCAAGGCCAGGTTCAATGGGAGTATGAGTAACTTGGTCTAATGGAAGGTGTCCCTACCCTTGGCAACGGGATTGAAACTAGATGATTTTTAAGGTCCTTCCCAACCCAAGACAGCCTATGTTTCTATGATTCCTCAAATGAAGATAGTCAACACCTGCATCATTGCTGCATATTTATCCTCCTGTAGAACTTGGCTCCTCCATCCCTTAAACATCTGAGAGCTACTCTTCAGAATAGTGCCTGCTCTGAGAAAATATTAAATGATACTGTGTGTAGTGTACTGTGAAGGAATTTGATGCTATTCATGCTGTAATAATTGTGTTACCATAGCTCTCTGAATTGGGCCCTGAGATTCAATTTAGTAACAAATGAGTTCATGTCTTGCACCGTAACTAACTGGACCAAGCTACATGTCTTTCTTTGCAAAAGCATCTTATGTCTTTGGGGACAAAAGATTGAGGCTTTACTAAAGCAGGCAGCAAAAGTGTTACAATATACCATTCATTATTGTTTCATTTATCAGTGTGAGAAACGATAAAAGTGAGTTAAGCTCTGCAGGAGCCAGCAAAATTAAAATATGATAACTTTCCAAAAGAAACAGAAAGATGTAGGTAGGTAGTTCTGAATTCTTAGTCATAAAAGCTGATAAGAATTTTATCGAAGGCAGCATCATGGAAACTTATTTGAACAATCTTCCTCAAGGTTTATTTGCATGCAAAAATATGCAAAGTATAAGAAGTATAAGTTAAAATAAAATGTCTTCTCAAAGGGAGAGAGGCCCTGGAACATAAGCTATTAATAAAGAGAACAGACTGATTATTTTAATTTAGTTTGAGCACATGGAAAGACCTTTTATGTAAAGTAAATAATGCTATTCAAAACACTACTGTCTCATGTAACCATAGCAACCTTGAATTACACACTAAATAACAAGTTTGAATGGAACAAATGAATCATGGGTAAAACTCCACTGACCTTAATAGTTTTACACTAGGGATAAATTTTAACTGATACTTTCAGGAGATACATGTTATACAGATAATTAAAAGATGAATGAGAGGAAATTTTCTTATTAATGCTGTGATAAAATGTAAAAGGAATCTTGTAATGAACCTTATCATACCCTACCATACCATATAGCTCACATTATTAATAAAATATTGTCCAGCTGTATTTTTCTTTATTGTGCTATTTAGACTTTCTTTAGACAATAACTCTAAGTGTCTATGAAATGCAAAATATTGAATCATAAGATGCCTCATAAGCATTACAGTTGACAGGTAAATGAGAGCAAAGAGAAGCTAAGCATACCAAATCAGATGATTTGTAATTCAATTATAAATACTTCCAGGAATCACGTAGTCACAATATAAAGTAGGATGGGCTTTATTTTAAATAAAAATACATTTAGTTCTCCAAGATATGGAGATGAGAACTGGGATAACGGACTTTAAATTTTATGCTGTCTTATGAAATGTAAGTGGTTGTACTAGATCAGAGCAGAAAATAGCTGACTTTTATAGCTCTAAGATCAAGTTCAAGCAGCTACTTAGAAGAGCCTCGGTTTTAAGCACTCAGACAAAGTAACTGCTCTAACTGCACTCTTGACAATCTTTGTTGCATTTTCACAGGTCTTTGTATCTGGTGCTTTTCTAAAGCCACAAAATCTTCTGCTGTTGATTGCCTAACAATCTTCACCTTCATCTGGAACAGAAAAGGAAACTGCTGAACTGCATGTTTTGATAAAAAAAGTTCAATCTATTAAGATGAAAGTCTGGCTGTTTTTTTTTTTTAATTGGATTTTTTAATCTACTTTTTTGGGGTTGTTTTTCTTTTTTTTTTTTCTTTTAAGTCTGACATCTGATTTTTGGCAACAGACATCTGTGGCTATACAAACATGCGTCTGATGAGGGTATAGCCAGATGCTGCCACTGCCACCTGCCTACTGTTCTAATGTACGCTCCAGGTTACCATCACTCGCAAATATGGGATTGTCTTAGTTCAAGGAAGAACTAAGATATCTATGTTAGCCAAGAAATAATCCCTCTCCTTTAAATTTAGAA
>JAWWMO010000083.1:125638838-125718541 GCA_035047845.1 Dendrocincla fuliginosa | reverse complement strand
TTAAAAAAAAAAAAAAAATAAAAAAAAAAAAAAAAAAAAAAAAAAAAAAAACCAAACCAACCAACCAAAAAAAAAAAAAAAACAAAAAATCCCCAAAAACACACCACAGAAACAAACAAAAAACCAAACCCCAAACAGCAAACAAAAAACCAAAATCCAAACAGACAAACAAAAAACACCAAGAAAACAAAAACCAAATAAAACAAAGGAAACCACAAATGAAGCTCAAGACTCTCACATTCAGGGTGTATGTGAGTTCATTGTCATTTTCATCTTCACTGTCATTTTCATTATTTTTATTTTTAGTTAAACATTTTTGACAATTTGAAAAAGCTTTGAAGTTTGTTTCAAGTTTATGTTTTGGGTACTGCTTTGAATCATGGTATTCAGAAATTTTATTGTAGACATTTATAATACTTGAGCAGTAGATTTTACATCTAATGGCTACAAAAAATCTTTGCTATCAAATTCTACAAAGAGGAAATAAAGTTCATCCATTCTATGCTTCTCACAGTTGAATAAAACTGTGCTCACCCTTCCCAGGAATTCCCTATAGAAACCATGGGATTAAGCATGTCAAGAATAAATTTAGTTTGAACTAATTAAAAAAAAAAACAAACAAACAAACCTTTCCTTTCACACATCTCTGGAGATAAGAGAGAAGAAATTCAGAGCTGGACAATCTTTTTGGAGCTAGCTCTTCCAAGTATGCCTGTAACTATCTGTCCTAGCAGTTTCCTTAAGGTTTTGGAATTTGAAGAGCAGCCACCACCCTCCTTGCTTTTAATTTGACAAATTATGAATCCAAAGAAGTCAATAAAACATGAGTTAGACCATATAATCTCATCCATATATCAGCAATAAAAACTACTATCTAGATGACTTAAACCCAGGTCCATGACAGAACTAAGTGGATCTAAGTGTCAATTCTGTATCAGGAGGAATCTTTAACTTTTTAGATTACCAAAAGAGCTGTTGGAATGTTGGGACTTGCTGATAACAATATACAAGGACCAAACCTCAGCTGGTGTGAGCTGATATAGTTCTGTGGAAATTACTTTACCCCATCACAGTCTTGCCCTGGTGCTGTTGTTCAAGCAGCGTGTCTAGTGAGAGCCTATGAAACTGCTCTGATAAATCTGACAATGCAGGATGTCCTGAATTAAATTGGAAAATAAAATTGCTGTGAGTTCTTAGTTTTGAAGTGGAGAGAAACTTCAATAAGAATACAGACAGCATCTTACTACTAATCAGAATCAATGGACATAGCTAGCAATAGTTTCAGAATATGGTAGCGGTTAGTGTTGTTGATGCTAATGTTCTGTTGTTTTATATTAAAACTTACTCCATTTTTGCAGTAGCAATGAACCATGTTTCTATAGAACTATTTTGTTGCAAAAGCTATGAGATGTGACTAAATGAAAAATCTAATATTTCACTGTCTGAGGAAATAGAATACTTGTTTTGCTCTCCAGTGATGTTTTAACAAATGAAAACTTATGTATTTGAGGAACAGATTTGTTCTGAATGAAATTCAAAAGGCAGTTTGTATGACTTCCATGACTGTTTATCTAAGAAAAATAAACTGTTTATCATAGACAGAGAGCTACTGGAAAAGACTGATATACCAACAGATAACAAGACAAATAGATAGGTGTTTAATGTTGTGAAGGTATCTTCATAAAATCATAGAACGGCTTGGGTTGAAAGAGACTTTTGGAATTAGTCTAATCCAACCTGCACTGCAATGATCAGGGATATCGTTCACTAGACCAGATTACTCAAAGCACCATCCAACTTGGCGTTGAACACTTTCAATGATGCAACATAAACACCTTCTCTGGGCATCGTTTTCCAGTGCCTCATCACCCTCACCATAAAAAAATGTGTTCCTTATGTTCAATCTAAAGTTACTCTCCTTCAATTTAAACCTGTTGTCCTTCATACTGTCGCTACAGGCCTTGGCAAATGTCTTTGTCTGTCTTTCTTTAAGCCCCCTGTGTACATTTAAAGGCTGCAATAGAGTCTCCCAGAGCCTTGTCTTCTCCAGACTGAAAAAAAACATGCTTCTCTCAGCTTATCCTCAAAGAAGAAGTGTTCAGGCTTCTGACCATTTTTGTGGCCCTCCTCTGGACCCAGTCTGAAAAGACCATGTCTTTCCTGTGGGCCCCAGCGATAGATGCAATACTCCATGTGGGGCTTCACAAGAGCAGAATCGTGGAGGAGAATCAGCTTCCTTGACCAGCAAGCGATGATGCTTTTGATGCAGCACAGGGTATGGTTGGCTTTCTGGCCTGCAAGCACACATTGCCATGTCATGCCTAATCTTTCATTCACCAATGTCCTCAAGTCTTTCTCTGCAGGCCTGCTCTCCATTCATCCCTCAACCTGTATTGATATCAGAGGTTGCCCTGACCCATGTGCACGATCTTGCAATTGGCCTTGTTGAACCTCATGAGATTCACACAGGATCACTCCTCAAACCTGTCAAGATCCTTCTGGATGATATATTTTCCCTCTAGGAAATCAACTTCACCATTTCACCTTGATGTTGCCTGCAAATTTATTGAGGGTGCACTCAATCTCACCGTTTGTGTCACTGGGGAAGATATTCGATTCTATTGGTCCCAGCACAGACCCTTGAGGGACACGACTGGTTATTGATTTCTGCTTGGACGTTAAGCCATTGATCCTAAAAACCTCATTGTATACATCCATCCATCCAGTTCCTTATCAATCTAACAGTCCATCTCTCAAACTCATCTCTCTCCAATTTAGAGGCTAGAAAATTGTGGGAAACTGTATTAGAAGTCTATGTAGATGATAACTATAGTTTTTTTCTTTGTCCACTGATTCAGTCATTCCACTGTAGGAGGCACTAGATTATTCAGGCATAATTTGCCCTTGATGAAGCCATGTTGACTGTCTCTAATCACCCTAATCTAACATATGTATTTCACATGTTTAGGCATGTCTTCTAGCAGGACCTGCTCATGTTCCTACTGGGCATGGAAGCGAGGCTGACTGGTTAGTAGTCCTTACTGTCCTCCTTTTTACCTTTTTCTCCCATTCTGTAATTACCTTGGCCACTAATTGACAAAATTAGATGTCTCATTACAATATTGCTTGTATAAGACAAAATGCAGAGAACCGTTAACAGCTGAACTGAAGATATTTTCTTTGGTTTTATCTGACACCTTCATATCCACTGAAGAGGATGTACTGATAGTACAATTTCTAAACATTGCTGAACACACTTTCTCCAATAAGAAAAAAAGAATATTAGACACCCTCCTAGCAGAAACAGAGGAAGGTATCAGAGAGCTGAAAAGTTATTAAATTTGAATGATCATTACTTGTTCACATTTCATATCTAGAGAGAGAAAGTGTGTGCATTTATTCTTCACATGAACTTGCTCAAATACCACCATACATTTGCTGTTTAAAAGCTTGGTTTCACAAGACTGAGAACAATTATGAGAGAGAACAGGAACATAAAAAGACTGCAGCAAATGTCTGACAGTGATTTGCTACATATTTCAACGTCAGTCCTTAAATGGAGAAAATAATGTTGCATAGGGTCGAAAATAAAATTCTTTTGGCAGGATGTTCAAGTACCTGTAATAAGAACTGAACTAAACAACAAATGTGTAATATATGTAATGTGAAACACTTTTTAATGTATATCCTAAAAATGTTATTTGTTCAGTAAAAAAGCTGCAAATGATAGAAACGTTAAGGAGCTAAGTATAATTATAGTGTTTTCACATGTGTATCCGATACCTGAACTTATCCAGAAACAGAGAGCTCATATAATCTGAAGAATTTTTGAGCATATGAATGATCTCAGAGTAGGTATTGTTGTTAGACACTTCAGTATATAGTTCAAGGCAGTAAGGAAGTTGCCAGATCAGATGTAGCTGGGGCAACTTTCCCTGAATATTTCATACATATAGTAGTAGCAGGTCTGTTCAGAAACACAGCTTGGATTGCTATTTTGTACATAATGATTAGTTCAATGTGCTAGTTTAACATAGAGAAATGTACATGGTGGCTTAGAGTATGTGAATACCTCTTCAGGGAAGAAATACTTGGCAGCTGAAAGTTCTACAGTCATTTAGAAAAAAATACAACTTCTGGTGGCTGAAAAGTGGAGGAAGATAAATGCAGAAACAGGGCACCTGATCCCGTTTCACTTGCTTGTTTGTTTTGTTTAACTTCATAATTATCACCAGAACAGCTTTTTGAAGTGATACAGGGAGTGACTGAGTAGAGAAAAAATGTTTTTCAAAAGTGCATTTTGGATGAAGTGAGAAACAATTCAATTATCTGATATGTTGTGCATTATACAGGAAGATGAAACAACAATTTTTTCTGGCTTTATAATATCTGAATCTGTTCTGCCTTACACATACAAGAGCAAACCCTTTCATCATCAGCTTAGTACATACTACTTCTTTGTTGTCTTAAATTGTGTATTACAAAATAAAAACAACAAAAGACACAAATGATACGAAGAAGGGATGGTTTGTCATGTGCCAAGAGACACAATCTGAGAACACATCTTTTATAGCACCTTTTCTTTTGTTTTCTGATTTCAGACAGTAATCTAACATTTTTTATGGAAGAGAAAGTATGATGCAGAAGAGTTTCTGGTAAATCTAAAATACACCATATATGTTATTCCATTTTATCTATTTAGTCTGCTATATTTTATACTTGTCAGTATGTATTGCTATTTTTGCAACAATTTGTTCTGAAAATATAATTTGAAAATTGAGAATATATAAGTCTGCAGGAACTCATATTGAAATCCCACATAAGCAAACAAACATCCAGCTCTCACACATCTTCATTTGTTATCCTAGGTTTGCCCATGCTACAAATTGAACAGCAGTCAGTAGCAGGTCATGAAACCAAAAGAAAGTTGGAGTTGAATATTCTTTCATGAGTAGCATAGGTTGCTTTGATCAGTAATTCTGCTCAGATTAAATCCTACTATCCCAGCCTTTTCTCTTTTTAATGCATAGAATTTTCTTCCCTGAACAGTACACACTGTAGGCTTTCTTGGAGATATCTGCTTATTTGCAGATACTCATTAATGTAACCCACCATGGACTTCATTCTGTCACCCTTTCCAGAAGGAGTCATCTGTAAGCAAAATTCAGACTTCAAATTGTCCAAGTGTCTTATTATCACATTTGCAAATTACCCTTTTTCTAGTGGACTTATAGCACCTTGAATTCAGCTGCAGACTTTGTAAATATCTGTCTGTATAGATTCTCTCTCAATCAGATGTTGAAAGATTTTTGTATCTGGCTTGTCCATACCCAGAAGGACCTGTCAGATTGCTCAGACACTTATTTTAAGGTCTATCACAGACAGAATGTCTGCTTTTGCAGAGCTAGCATACTTTTTATTGCATTATGTTTAAGCAGATATTCTCTGTACAGGAACTAAATATCTCCATGAATTCCCAGTGAAGAATATCTTCCTTTACACAGGAAGCAAAGGCATGTGCCTATTCTTTAGAAACAACAGCTGCCTTACCTTTTAAAATTGGTTGATGGGGGACTGAGATTTTTTTGCTTTACTGCATATGTGGAAAAACACACATCAAAGATAACAGTCACTATGCAAGTCTCTGTAGCTTTGTTACTCCTAGATGATGTGGTTTGTATTAAAAACCAAACAAAGAATGTCACAAGAAGGAGTAAACCCACAATTTCTCACCTTATCCACAATTGTTTTCCCCAGAGATGCAGAGCCCTGATCTTTCAGGAGTCATGGTGGTGTCTAGGGACAGGGAAAAAATACAGCAGATTTTTGCTTTTTCCAATAGTTTTGCTTTATATTGCTGTCTTTTCAGCAATGTTAAATGATACATCAAGGCCATTTTAAAGCATAGGTACATCGAGTAAGAATTTGAGATGGCATCTTAAATACTATAATGATACCCAGTAGCTACAATGAAGAGGATTTCTTTGTGGTTTAGTCTATATCTTTGTGTAGTATAATTGCATACAAAAAGTTGATTTGTGTTATGTGATCATGCTGTGCCTTAGGCTCCCCCAGGAGTTAAGTTTTTAACACAAGATGAAATTACAATAAGCCAATGCCGCATTGTCTTGGAGGGCTCTGTTCACTAAAGCAGCTCTTCAAATGCCATTATCATCTCAGCAGCAGGTCACAAGAGGCCTATTGTTGTTTCATAAGATTTTATTTTTGAGGCAGTTGTAGCAAAAAATTTAAACAGAGATGTTTTTGGGTTTGTCTGTGTTGGAATTTTTTCTTTTGATGTAAAAAATAAGTTCTCATTGGATTTGCTTAAATAAATATATATATAACTGCTCTCCTTCAAAATAGTGACTAGGTCTTTTCAAGCAAAATAACTTCATCTTTTCTTTGGAAAATATTAATGTAATTTTTGTCTTACTCTAATTAACCTCCTTTAAGATTATTAGCTGGTCTATAGTGTATCTATGGCAACCAAATTACTTGAAGGAGCTGTATGTTAAAAGAAAGGAAAATTATTATGAAGTGCCCACTTTAAAAAGTGTTCCTTTTAACAGAGGTGAACTAAGTCCTCAGAGAAATGTGTTTTCTGTTCTTTTATTGCAGCTTGCTCTAATCACCTTGCTACCCTATATTTCTCTTTTCTTGTCTGATCTGAAATCATTCCAGTCTCCCCTAAGTCTCTCAATCAGCTCATGAAGCCACAAGCAGATGTAATCAAGAGTGTAATAAAAAGTGCGGTAAAACCTGTGGGGAAGTGTGTGACAGCAGCCTTAAACAAAAGAAGCAGTACACAGTAATAAAGAAATGAAATTAACAGAACAAAGGAGAAATGGTATGATGCAGAAAAGGCAAGAAATTAGGTGGCTGCCTCTATTTTTGCCAGTAAATTAAGACTGAGCTGCAGAAAGAGAAGTTTGGGGATTAGAGGCTATAATTTAGGTGCCTTGTCAACATGAGTGCACAGAACCACTGGAGAATAATTTGATGAGTATGATACCTCCTGGTTCTGATCTCTTCCGCCCTAAAATACACTCAGATATTATCATGCAAGATGTTATACAGCCTCAATTGATGTTTAATGTGCAGCAGGACTGAGCCCTTTAAAAAAATCTCCTTTCTGGAGAGCAATAGATGGAACCCCTTTTTTTTCAACTCCATTCTGAGGCAGTGGTGTGGGAAGAAAATCAAAAGAAAGTACAGTGAAAGGGAGAGTGACTTTTTATTATTGCTGGTCTTGCCATGCCATGACAAATGGGCAACTGAAGCAAAAGAGATTGTTTTTTTGCATATGTCACTCTCAAACTGGTGCAAAATTTTACTGCGTTAAAACCACAAGCAAATCCCCCTCTTTCTAAAATTTATATTATTAATAATACAAAATGTCTTCTGTATACAGTTATTGGTAGATGATTCTCTGATTCAGTAGCAAAACATATTTGATCAAAACCATATTTCAATAAATACACCATCAACCATTTTTATTTGACAGGCCTTACTAAACACCATTTTATGGTGGCATCACACTACAGTGGTGAGAAACGAGCCTTCAAATTCAGTAAAAAAAGTTAGAACAAATATCCCCAGAGTTTTCTGGAGATGACAGAGAGAGATAACTGGCCTGCCATATACTATACATGGGCAACGACAATGGCTAAAGGCAGAAAGAAACATTGCAGAAATAGTCCAACTAAAAAAAGCTGTGAAGTGTAAGCATCCCTATATGTGTCCCTTGATGACTGGAATGAAATTCATCCGAGATGAGGTAGGTGAAAAAGAGGTTATATTATCACTGCTGTGGGAAATAAACAGCTAGAGTAAATATTTTTTTTAATAATATGTTGTAATATTTTCTGGATGAAGAATAAAATATCAAATAGAACATAAAAAATTCTTATGCAACAAAAAATTCTTATGCAACAAAACTCCCCTGATTCTCAGGTGAGGTTAAAAGATTTGAACTCCATGAGGAGTTATGGCTACTTGGCTTGTTGCTTCTATCAAACTGTATTGCATGGCCATGAGAGGAAAAGTATCTTAAAGTTGCCTGTGAGAGAGCTATGCATTAAAATCATTAATGTCTACCATGATCCGAGTTTATACTCTACACTGCAGTAAAACGTAGTACAGGGTCACAAATCTGCATTATGTTCATAGGGTCCAA
Organism: Dendrocincla fuliginosa; assembly: GCA_035047845.1. Classification (NCBI taxonomy): domain Eukaryota; kingdom Metazoa; phylum Chordata; class Aves; order Passeriformes; family Dendrocolaptidae; genus Dendrocincla; species Dendrocincla fuliginosa. The sequence continues at coordinate 125,710,362 of JAWWMO010000083.1, read as the reverse complement.
CATATGAAGTCAATACAATACTATGAGAGCAATAATGGTTTCAATCAAGGTGTATTGGTTCAGCATATATTCCACTCACTTGTTTGTACAGCTGATTATAATATAGTCTGTCTTGCTTGAGCCAAACCTATAAAACACGTATACTAAGAAAGGTGTTATACTATAGCCTGGTATTCAATGCACTGATCTTGTTCTTACAGCTGTTCTTAAACAAGATTATTCAGACACACCGTGTCTCACTGTGCTTTTGCTCAATTTGCCCCACAGCCAGATTTTGTTCATGCCAGCCCTTCCAAATAGGTCCAGTACTATAGAAAAAATTAAAAATCGTTTTCAGAAAAATAAAATCTATCATGGAAATACTTTTCCTTTATAACACAAAATTAGTTTTTGAAGAGTATGAAATATTGACATATATAATGATTTGCTATATGTCAGCTGTCCTGAGTGAAGTAAATTAAACTACAAACATTTTTTTTTAAATTTTATTTCTCTAATATCCTTAAAATTGTGTTGCAAAATATTACCCCTATAGTTTAATGTTACCCCTAAAATGGGTAATAGTGTCCTTTTTCAACTTCTTTCAAGATAAATGAAGATTTAAACAAATGTTCTTTTGAATGACTTGAGTAGCATAGTTACATTATCCAATACCAGTAACAAATACTGTAGGCTTTCATCTTTCACTTCCTGTAATTTTATGTCAGAATAACTTAATAGAAGGACAAGCAAGATGTCTGGAGAGTGCTGCTTTTAAGGGTAAAGGCTTTACAGAAACATTAGTAAAACTAATGGCAGACATTGCATTAGTTTAGCTCTGATAAGGTGCTGCCAAAGTTCCAGAAACGTTCACAGTGAGACTTTTGTGATAAAAATGGTTGTTCAAGTTCATCCTTATTAAAAAAGAAAAAAATAAAAAAATCAGTGAGGAGATGAGGAATATACTTTTAAAGGCAGATCCCATAACAAGCTGTAGGGCTGAGAAGGTCCTACCCCCACACACACATTGCAAAATGCTACAGGCTGTCCCTTGGGAAATGAATAATTAAACTGAAAAACTTGTCTAAGTTCACTCCATCAAGAGTCAAAATTGTTAAATAACTATAATTTTTTTCAGATCTTCAGAAGAAAAGGGCAGGCAATACAACTCATTTTTCAGACTAATCAGCTGTTGATATCCGGATAGTTCATATTGCTTCGTATACAGTAAAAGACAGTATATAATTCAGTAGCAAATAAAACAGTCAGTATGGTAATTCAATTATTTCTCTGTCTATAATTAGTGGTAATTAGCGGTTACTATCAAAAAATCTCCCATAATTTGTCAAAAATCGCTGTATCACAGTATCTGTGATACCACAATTATTTCCTATTCTGAAGACTAAGAAACATTATAATATCTCAGATATCATGATTTAGTAAATGTTTCCAACAGCTGACTTTCTGATAGCAATCAGTATGATTCTTCCTTCTTCCTAAAAATGCTGTTAGAATCAACAATTTAAACCATATAACAAATTTGGGATTGCAAAACAAAGAAGTTTAATCTTTTACAGCTTGTAATGCAGAGCCAAATAAGCTGCTGAATGTGGCACTTTGGGCTCAATCCCTTCTGAAAGCTCCCTGTTGAATCTGTGCAGCTGGCTGACTTTGGGCTTTGACTACTCTTAGGAGTCATTGACCACAAGCTGCCAAAAGTTTTTATGGTTTTTTGGCCTGCCCCACCACTTCGCCCCCAATCTCAAAAAAAAGTCACTTCTATGAAACCTGACCAAGGCCTAGAAACAGATACTTAAAACAGTCTTTCAGAAAACTTATTCTATAGAATTTTTTTCATCAAGTGATCCACTTTCACTTTCATGTACATCTGAGTGACAGAGAATGCAGAGATCTGCTCTTAGCGAATGACTCTCAAAAAAATCTAACAATTGCTTGAAAGGCATCAAAATAAGGCTGAAACAAAAAAGAACTTGAGATCTTTGTGAAATGCAGTTTCTGAATCAGCTAGTTATGCTTTGAAAGACAGGCATTAATCACTGGTAAAGGGTCTTTATAATCTCAGCAGTCCCTGTTGTAGAGAAGTGTTTCTCAACCTTTTTAAATTCAAGTGCCACTTAACCTTTCTGCAAAAATATCTGAGCATTGTTTTTTAGAGGGTTCCTACAGTCCCATACATTCATTTACAACCAGATAAATTCTGTTCATTTATTATTTTCATTTGTCATTCCCTGTTTGCCAGTCTGTTTGGAATGTTAGTTTGTGGTTTGACTGCATTTTTTTTTCTTTTTTCTTTTTCTTTTTTTTCTTTTTTTTTTTTTAAATCTTTTGTAGGTCACCAATATACTAATATACTGAACATCAAAGGATCTAGAGAATATGAGAAATTTTCAATTAAGAAAGGAATTAATTTTGTTTAAATCAACTTTTGAATTTCAGGCAACAAATTAAAACATTTTGTAGAAAAAAATAATTAAATTTTCTATAAAAGACAATTTTCTGGTTTTGTTTTCCAAAAGGTTAAAAAATTTTTGCAAGTCTAACTGTATACTGCAGACAGAAAGAAGCTAATGTTTATTTGCTCATTTGTTTGTTTTGTTACAGTAGATTGTCCATAGATAATTTTATGTAGTTTAATTTCTAAGTGGATAAGTTAGCCAAGCTGGAGCTCTAGATAACTTCTAGTATTCTAAATTGCTTGTCTAAATCAATTCTATTACTTGTTTTCCAACTGTGTGTGGGTAGGTATTCAGTCATAGAACAGCTGCTGGTACCATCAAGATTTCAAAAACAAGAAGCCAAGCGATTAGGCAATTGCGAAAGGGAGGTGGCAATCCTTTGCATTGTTAAAGAGTAATGGCTCAAAAGAAAACTGATGACTGTTGGCAAAAGTTGTGATCATTGTCTTTCTATAATTACTTTCTAGATAGGTTTTAATAAACATTGTTTTCTAACATTGTTTCCAGTATCTTACTGCAGAGGCTTGTGGTGGGTTGACCCTGGCTGGCTGTCAGGCACCTGCCAAGCTGTTCTACTGCTTCCCCTTCTCAACAGGACAGAGAGAGAAAAGGAACAAAAGGCTCATCAGTCAAGGTAAGACAGGGAGATCTCACCCAGTTACCATTACAGGCAGGACAAACTTGACATGTAGAAAGCACTTTATTGACAATTAATAAGAGTAGGATAATGAAAAATCTAAAATCACCTTACCTCAGCCTCTCCCTTTTCCCAGATTAAACGTCACTCCCAATTCTTCTACCTCCTGCACCAGGGCAGTGCAGGGGAACACAGAATGGGAGTTATGGCCAGTTCATAACTCTCTCTGCTGCTCCTTCCACCTTTCCCATCTCCAGTGTGGGGTCTCTCCCATGGGAGACAGCTGAAATCTCTCCAACATGAGTTGTTCCCATGGGCTGCAGTTCTTCACAAGCTGCTCCATGGAGCTACAGGTCCTGTCAGGAGCCTGCACCATGGGCTCCTCTCCCCAGAGGTCCACATATCCTGCCAGAAGCCTGCTCCAGTACAGGCTGTCCACAAGATCACAGCTTCCTTCAGAACTCATCCATGTGCTCCAGTGTGGGATTGTCCACAGGCTGCAGGTGGACCTCTGTGTCACTGTGGACCTTTATGGGCTCCAGAAGGACAGCCTGCCTCACCATGGTCTTTACCACTGGCTAAAGGGGAATCTCTGCCTCAGTGCCTGGTGCACCTTCTCCTTCCTCACTAGCCTTGGTTTCTGCAGAGCTGTTTCTCTCACACATTCTCACTATTCTCTCACACATTCTGTTGGGCAGCAAGTTTTCCCATTTCTTAAGTCTGCTATCCCAAAGGTGTTACTATCATCATGGATGGGCTTGGCCCTGGCCAGCAGCGGGTCCATCTAGGAAATGGCTGGCATTGGCTCTATTGTACATGAGGTCAGCTTCTGGTGTTTCTCACAGAAGCCACTGCTGCTGCCCTTCTCCCTGCTACCAAAAGAAACACAAGCTTCAAAAATTGAGGGGAAAATATGTCTGTGGCACATAAAACTGCCAACAACTTGGTAAGAGAATGAGAATGTTGAAGTAACACGATGTGTGGCACATCTCATACAGTAAGCCCCTCCTCCCGAAGGAGGATGGCATACTCAGACCAATTTGGAGGCCATTCTGCTGCTCAAAGTTCCCTTGTTGTGTGGGACCTTATCAGCTGATTTAGGCAAAAATGTTAACAAGGTGTATGTCAACACTTGAACAGTAAAGGTGATGCTGAGCATCAAGCCCATGTGCTCATCCTATATAGTTTGCAAGGATGAACATAACCATGAAATCTATGACAGACGTTGGGATTAAAGAAAGTCTCTTAAGGTCTCTACACCCACATTTACCTATTAGCACATAGTGGTCACTGTCATGTCTACATCTATTGCAGATGATCCCATTGCCAGAGAAATTTGGTTCCACTGGTAATGGTAGACTGACAAGTTCATCCCCAAAATAGTTCCTGGTCTGTGTCCAGCTCACCAAAACGCCTGACCCCAAAGTGTGAGGTTCAACAATCTCTTTGTGCAGTAAAATAATTAGAGGAGAGGATTAGATTGGTTCTAAACAATAATTAAAATATCAAGTATAGGAATGATCATGGGCATTTCAGGGAATCACTGTAGTATCAAAGAACTGTATCAAACATTAAATTGAGGCACTGCTTCACACTTCCCCAGAATCAGAAAGAGAGACTGTAAAGTGTTCTGTTTCACAAGTCTCATGGGAAAATTAACTGCAGGGTGAAATGGTCTGTTCAAAGCAATTATTTTGCACTTAATTCCTAGAAATCATTTGGAGACTCAGAATAATGACTACCAAGCCCTTTGGCATGTGGCCACAATCCATGAAAATATGGCATAACTCTGGAGAAGTAGTATCTCCCCCTCATTATGCACCTTCAGAATTGTTAAATCCTTTTGAAAGCCCATTTGCAGAGCACAAACCATGTACAGAAGGGGCGTTCCAGACACAAAAATTCAGTTTGCAGATGTGAAAAGAAATGACACCTCTATGTGTCAGATGTCTGTGTTTCATATTTATAACTGCAAAGAAAAGGAAATTCTTCTGACAGGGTTTCCTGACAAATAGCAGATATATTATTACATAACTGATATCCAAGCCCAAGTTTGGGTGGGTAATTGAAGGATTGCTTATCCTAGAGATTATTACGTTCAGATGGCTCAATGCAACTCACTTTACAACCAGTTTTAATCCCAATGTCAATTTGTCAAATAATTTAAAATGGAGTTGGTATGGGATTTCTCTCCTTAGTGTCTTGCAGAAAAAGGTCAGTCTTAAAAATAGTTTAGGACTGAGTGATACAAGTTCAAACAACATCCAGTGAAAGCCAATGAAGAATTAAATATTCTGGAACTGATCCCTATCTTGTTAATTCACTGTGTATTTTTATATATTGATTTAAATTGAGAAGTCAAAACAGTGAAAATGTATTTTAAATATAAAACAGGAGTAAAGTTATTTAAAGTAAGAACAAGAGGGAAATATAGTTAATAAAAAATCCTTAGCGTTCGTCTTAGTTCTTTAATCCACTGATTACTTTCCAGACAGATCTCATATGCTTTTAGATAAACATTTCATAAAAACATATAGTTTTTTATTGAGTATGATGAAAACTTCAGCCCCCAAATAAAAATTGTTGATGAATGCCAAAAATAGACGTTTACTATTAAATATGACTTTTTAAATGCTGTTAAAAAAAAAAAAAAAAGAAAAAGAGAAATTTTATTACCATGCTCCAGTAAAATCAGACTCTAGCTAATCTCTAAAACTGACTATAATTTACTAAATGAAAAATCGGTGTCTTAAGATAAAACATGACATAGACTGAAACAATTCATCTGGAGTGTGCTGGATGCAATATTAATAATAAAATTGCTTTTGGAGTAATAAAATATTTGTGTATGCAGTGAGAAATTTCGGTTGTGTTGGGTTGAATTTGTGAAATTAAAATACCAATGTCATTGACTCTAGAGGAGCTGCTAATTTGGCTTCCAGGAAAGACTATACATTACATTTAAAGCTTATGGCCTATATTTACGTTAAGTGAAAGGTGTCAATTAACGTTGTAGCTATGAAGGTACTCTTCTAGTAACATTAAAAGATTAAGTTTTCTTAATATTTTTATTTTTCTTCATCTGATTATGTAAAGGCAAGTCCCACTGCCAAAAATGTACCTCGTGAGCACACTTCCATTTGTTTTCTGCTAAATCTGCCACTAAGGCTAAGAGTCATTATCAATAACTTGCAAGCTATGGACATTTTTGACCCTTGCCTCCTAGATAACTGCAGGCTGTTTCAGACTATTTTGCACAATGACCTTCATTAAAAGCAAATAAAATAATGTTAAACTTTGGAGAGTCACATTACTTTTGTTTTCACACACCATCACCTTTATTTGTTTTGTTTACACAATCAGAACCATACCTGACTGTTCATTTTGTGGGGGAGACATTACAGCTGTTCACCAGAGCTCCCTCTTGCATGTCATGAGTGACATGTCTGCAGGCTCCATAAGTTAGTAAATACAGGTTTAGCGGCTCCAACTTCCCAGGCAATGTGTGTGGAACACAGACAATGAATCATAATGAAATGCTGGCCTGCTCAGGGCAGCAAAGGCAGTAAAGATTATCTTTCTTGAGAGGCCCAAAGCTGAACTGTAGCTGTCTGGAGGGGGTAATGTCAAAAACATAGGTGTCTACTTAAGGACTTGGATGAAACTGAAAGAGGCTTTTCAAGATCTGAAATTTGGACACGTTACTCATGTGGCAGTTTGATGATTAACTCTTGTGTACAACACTTGAGACTGTGCATTCTATTACATTCTAGTAATTCATTTCTTATGGGAAAAGAGATTTAAATAGAAAACTTTGTATAAGAAAATACATTCAAATGGAGCGCGAACTGACTTTATGTGCCTATGAGACAATTTGGTTGTAATTCTGAAATCTGATTGTCTCTTTATGAAAAACAGCTTATTTGAACAGAGGTTGACTTAAGGATGTCTTTTATACCTGTCAAATTATGAAATCCACTAGTTTCACATTAAACATGAACTATTTGGAAAGTCCTGATCATCCATTCAAGCTGCCATTGTTAGAATGAATTTATTATATTCTTGCTAACTAGTTTGTGTATCACCATCCCTCCTTTTTTTTTCTTTCCTTTTTCCTTTTTTGTTCGTTTTTGTTTTCCTTATGGTTTATTATCTATGTTAAAGGAAAACCAGAAAGCATTCAGTCAGTTCACATGGCAAGTATTACTGATAACTTGTTTTAAAGGCATGATATATTCCACAACAGTCCTGTGTTGCACCACATATAAAATAGCTCTATTATGAAATGTGAAGAGGGAGGTTTTGAGCAGAATTTTAAATACAGAACATTATTTTGTCTATTTCAGCATTTGCTGAAGCAAAGCTACTGCAGTTTGGTCTACACAGGGTGAAGTTGGGAATGGTGTTATATCCTGATGTCCCTGTGAAAGTTAAATAAATTTCTTTTTTTCCTAGGGCTCTCGTGTCAAACCATATCTATAACCACACACATACAACTTACTTTAATATAAATGCTGTTAATATTTCATAAGCCCAACATAGAGTTACAAGTTAAAATGTCAAAGTAATGCTCCAAAAGAAGTAGGAGACTGAATATGTAGATATATACAAAGGAAAACCAGTACTTTTCTGAGGTCATGAAGATTTCTATCAGGGAAGTAGACTTGAAAAGTAAATTTCAGGGTTATTCACCCAGAAATCAGTCATTGCCATAGTAGAGGCTCCCTTAGAGACACTGTTCACTTAGGGACGTTTATCTTCCCAAAATTTTCCCAGCCCCTTTCAATGTTAAAATGCTCTATTATTAACAAGTATGGGAAGAATGGTCATATGGAGCATAGATATCAAGCAAGGCCTATCAATAATATTTATTTCCTTCTAAGCATACAGTGTTCATTTGGGGTGCACAATTAGAAGACCAATCATCAATCCACATGTCAGGGGACAGCTCACCTGTTTCTTGTCTTTGTTGTTCTCTTGTCCTGTATTTTTGTTTAGATCAGATCATGTCTACAGTGATCACCCAGTGGGTGATTACTTTATAAGAATCTCAGTGTTATGGGAAGTAAAATGCAGCACACAGTAGGAACAAGACCATTAATCAATTTTATTTAATCTTCACTTTATTTTATGTTCTCCTTCAAAATTCCAGTGTAAGGTGTAGCTAAGAAGCATAAAAAGGTGTATTGCCTTTTAAGCAAATTGTGATCTGTTTCCTTAAGCATTAAAATCTTTCTAGAAAATGTCTTTTTCAGTAGTGATCCATTGAGAGAGACCTATATCTAATGTGATGGTTTTAGGTTATGCCAAGAATATTATTGTTGCTTTAAACAGGAAAAGAAGGCTGTTGTGTTCCCTCCTAGGAATTTTGCAGACAATACATTTTAAACCATATAATCCAACTTTCTATCAAGTCTGTAGATTACTCGAATAATTTTAAAAAAAAGGTGCAGTGATTTGCCTAAATTTCTAATTATTTATATAGTTTTGCAATTGGAAGCTAAACAGCTGAATCTTTGGTTAGTTAAAACAATATGTTACAGGGCTGGCTCTACAAAGAAATAGGCTAGCTGATGTCAGAAATGAAGGTGATACAGAACTTCACATGGTGACTAAATAGATGATTTCCAGTTTTCTGTTCATCTCATGCCTTGATGTATCTTCTTTCTTTAAAACAGAGAGCATTAAAAAGAGCAAAGATGATGTCTTTATTCCACTAATATTAATTCATTTTGCCATTGATTTCAATAACTTTGAAAAAATACCTTATCAGTGATTACCAGATTGGAATGCTCTTTCTTACTCTCTCAATCTAACTTTTTTTTACTGGACTAATCTGGTAAAACTTTCAAACCTCTGAAGATGTCTTAGTTTAAAGACAAATACTGGTGTGGGGACTGCAACAAATGGATAACCTTCCCTTTTTTAAAAACCTTTCCCTCTTTCACCAATCCAGAGAAACAAAATGCGAGGAGATATAAGTGAAAAAAATAACAGTTTACTGACAAGAAATATAGCAGCAACAGCAACAACACAAACAGAATTGTTCAAACCAACAACAGACAGATATTGCCTCTAGTTTCCCCCTGCACTTCCCACCAGAATTCCAGGGGCAAAAGCAAAATTCGAAGAAATCATTTGTCCACGAATTTACTATTAAACTGCTCAGTTCAGGTCACCCATCTCAGCCCAGGTCCCATTCTGCTTGGCTGCAAACTCGCAGGCTGTTGCTGGAGAAGGAGCATCTTGTAGTTTACTGGGGCTCGTTCCCATATGGCTTCCTCCCATACTGGTGTGTCTCGGCTCTGCTCCGACTCGGCTCCGCTTGGTTCCTGTGGAAGTGGCTCGGTGTGCACCTGATGGCAGCTGGCCAAAGGTGGTTGACGATTGCACAAGCCTTGGAGCAGCCTACAGCCCCTGCAGTTGGTGGGTCCAGGCACAGATGTGGCTCCCGGGGATAGCTCTGACCTTCCCATGAACCTGGCAGCAGTCAGAGCTCTTTGATTTCGGTAACAGTTACGATTTTTCCCAACTCCCAAGAAGGCAGGGTGGCGGCTGCTACCTCTCTGTGCCCATCCAACCAAAAATATGGTCAAAGACGGTGAGAGTTCTGATTTCTTTCTGGTGGCATCTTCCTCTTTCCCCTCTCCCCCCCACTCCCTGGCTCTGATGAAGGTGGGATGGTTCATTCTTAAAGAAACAGTTTCTCTGAAACCATGTCAGAAAAATGAAATAAAATACAAAATCTACTTTAACTGTGACAAAACGTAATTGAGATTTGCAGTCTATCTCAGTGTGGGCAGAATTTTGCTAGCCTGGTGTCCCTCAAATCTGGATCTTACGGTGTGTGATTTATAAAAATATAATATTTTAGAAATTGTCATTTTTAAAAAATTTAAACCAAAAAACCAGATCTGTCCTAAAGATCTCCTAGAGGTGAACTGAGATGACTCAAAAGAAGACCTGGATGACTTGTAGCAATCCAACATACTAATAGGTTATAGGATATTTGACCTCTGAATTTCTCTGCTGGAATATTGAACTCATAATCACTCTTCCCTGGACTTGGAAGTGGAACTTCCTTTTTCTAAGTGTTGTGGGCTGATGATAACCACAGACGCAGCAGAAGTGACAAGGTTACAAGAAATAAAATGGGCTTCAGCATGTTAAGATCCAGCTTTAAAATGCCACTTAAAAGGGACCAAATCATGAATAGATGTTCTCTACATTTTAAATATTTTTACTTTAAAAAGGATTTTATATATGAAATTACCATACAGAAATATTTAGATTCCTTAGGGGAAAATCTAATGTACACATATAAATAAATTATTAAGGCAGATGTTGTAACTGGTTTCTAAGAAATATTAAACTTTTTATTTTAATTTATTTTTTAAATATTTTGAATCCTTCTGAAACTTAAATTCATAACAGAGGGCTTCTTAGATTCCTTAATGATTGTACATTTAGGTTTAATTAGTAGAAGAAAATTCTTGCATAATATCCAAAAGTTATCTGATATTTCCATAATGTATTTGGAAAATTGCAGCTGTGTCCATTATTACCTTTTAAAATACACTTTTTGGCATCTAATACTCTATATGCTATCAAAGAGCTATATTTTCTAGAGAGTTAAAAATCAATAAATCTAATTAAGAACTTGAAGTTTCTTGAATTCTCATCAAAGCTACTTCCTGTACAATAAACAACAAAAAATAAGCAATACCAAGTTGAAATAAGAGATTTAAAATTAAAAAAAATCTATTGAACTAAAAAATTATATGTTTTTCAAGTTGTCAAAGAATGGTGACAAAAGAGTCTTTCTGATTTGAGATGTATTCATACCATGAAAATGTTTTGTAAGTTTGTTAACGAAGAAACTTTTGACCTTTACATACACACTGAACAAGAAACAGTATAAATTGAGAGTAGTATGAAATTTAGCTTAACATTTATAAAGTCATTGAGCCCAGTCCAGATGGGGATAAAAAGAAGAATGTTTTCATTCGTCCTCTAGGCATTCATTTGTTTCCCTCCATCAAGAGACAGCTAAAGAACCAGCACAGTTCCAGGGCAGAATACTACATTGCAAATCCCTATTTAGCCTTAACATCTAAACCATTACAAATGCATTCTTCTTAGCATCTCATGTGATGACATTATGAAGTCTAGTTATGAAGGTGTAAGTCCCCAAGAACTTAGAAAGTATAGAGACCACAGTACAAACTGCTTCTAATTCTAAGATGCTGTACTTAGGAGAGGTGGATAAATGTAAGATCAGAAATAGCAGCTGCGATTTCCTGGATCCTCTTGCTTCCTGTAATTTTTTATGTTATTCAAAAAGCAGACTGAGGATTTATCATTAAAGCCAAGAGTTCAGAGTCACTGTCTGCTTACTGACCTATGTTTTCATGTTCTTGTTTTCAATGAAAATATTTACCACCATGTCCACCCATTTTTAGTGTTTATAAAGGTGGTATAAGCAAGGCACACAAGTTTCTGAGGACAAAGTGGTTCACCCAGTCCTCATTCACACTAAATCTTGCAAGGAATTAAAGCTGCCAAGCTTCTATAATTACAGGTCCAAATGTTTGTGCATCTGGGCTCTTGCACATGTGTAGGAGTGCACCAGCTGTTCCCTTCCTCTGCATAATTTTCTCCCTTCCATTTTACCTTGTGAAGTAAAGTTTCCTAAGGCAGCTGATAACAAAATTTGGATCAGAACCAGATGAACTTTATCACCTACCTCAGAACCGAGTCTCTCAAATACATGAAGAGCTATGCCAAGAAGTGTAATAACTAAGATTTCTCCTTTGATCCTTCTGATCACTTAGTAAGGCAGTAAGTAAGCAAGAACATGTGAAGAGTGAGCTAGAAATCACATTCAATACGGAGTGGACTAGCTTCTTGTTATGAGCTTAGGGGATGATTGAAGAAGAGACAGAAGCACAGTCAAAAGCATCTGACACAGCCAAGTACAGCAGGATCAAAGCTGTGAAGCTGGAGAAGATAATGATAGATACTGAGAGAGTCACGAAGGGAAAGAAGACAGGAAACCATGTGGATACATTACACTTGATAATAATCGCTTCTAGAGAAATGTTGTTTGGTGAAGGCTAAGAAATGGGGCAAAGGGCAAATAAAACAGTATTATGAACCTTGCATTGTGTTCATCTGCTCCATTGAGGCGTCAAGATGCTGCAGTGACCCACCACTACCTGAATGTTTGGAATAATTACATTTTTAATTACCCTTCCACCAAACCCTTCAAGGAACTCTGAGTTTGGTGAGGGTTTGGGGTTTTTTTTTTGTTATTGTTGTTGGTTTTTGTTTGTTTGTTTGTTTGGGATTTGTTTGTTTGGTTTTTTTTTCCCTTGGAATTACTTGAGAATTAATTCTCTTTTCCAATAGTAACTAATTATTAAGGGGGAGCACATGTAGGAGAAATCCCAGTAGTCCCATAAGAGACCAACATGTATCTGTCACAGCTGCCAGTGCACCAAGAAGCTCTGCAGATGTTTGCCAGGCTCCTGGGTTTCATCTGAAACTGCAGAAGGTCAGTGCTGGGACAGCACAGCCAAGAGAAGAGCTGTGCAAAGAGCCCTGAAAAGAGGCGCTATGAGGAACCCCATCTGGGGCTCGCCAGGCACTCTCAGCCCTTTGACTCAAGAGTCCATTCCAGCTCAGTCCCTGCCCCAACTGCTCCCCCTTTGTCCAGTTCTGGCTCTCTTGGCCCCGACCTGACCCTGCTGACTTCTTTTACTGCCTTCTCCTCAGACGTGGCTGGTCACACCAAATTACATCTAGGGATGCCTAGGCTCTCACTTGACTCTGATTACACTCACTGGATCTTGTCTATTCTCCTGGTTTAAGCTCAGCAGGACAGCACTTACGGTGGTGAGAGGGTGCTGTCTTGTCAGTTTGGTGTCACCCGCAGTTCCTGGCTCCCTTCCCTCAGTGGAGTAGTCCACCCTTTCCATATCCTGAGGTGATCAGCCAGCTTGATGAAAACATGCACATGTGGTCCCAGAAAATCAGCAATAGCCAGAGAATTAATGCAGACATATAAATGCATTAATGTGGTATATGGGCTCTGCTTTTTTGATGATGCATGATGATTTTTTCTGATATAGCGGAGGTATAATTTAGATGCAGTTTTGATCACAATGTAATTAGAATACTCAGGATGTGCATAATGTAGATTCAAGATACTATATTACGTATAACAAAAATTTAGAACATACATGGAATGCTTACAGATGTTAAGATGTTAAGATGTTAAGATGTTAATAAGATGCTATTACATAATAGTAATAGCAACAATAATAACAAACAACAATAACATAATGCTAACATAATAATAACATTTATAGAGCATTCTGCAGACAAGCTAACTAGATAAACTTTTGCTTGGCATTAGAAAAAAAAAAAAACAAACAAGAAGGAATGACTCTGTGCCATACCTGTGATGTAAGATGCAGGATAAACAGTGGATCTCTTAAGGTGACAATGAAGATGTGGCAAGAACAGCAATATATTAAGAGGTTTGCGCAAGAGACTTGCTAACAAACTGGAGCTGGTAATGAAATTAATTGGTAATAAAGCCTAGCAGTTATATCAATCTTTAAAAAGCCCTGCATGGTTAAGCTTCAAGCCCCCAAGTAAAGGTCTTATTTCAACAGTTTAAAGAGAAAGAAGCAAAGCAAAACCCCCAAAGGGACAGAGTCACTAAAACACTTGCAAACTTAGAGGGATAAAGTCAGGGTCTGCATGACTTTCAAGTTTCTGCTTTCCAGAAGAAATTTGTATAGCGATTTTTCACTTTATGTTTATCATAGAGAGTTTATTATTACTTTAGTTAGGAATCAGTCTAGAAGTAATCAAATGAGAGGAATATTTTTAGATATTTTTCTGTGTGTCACTTACAGGGTATCTCTTTTCTTCTAGAAAAGGCTTCTTTCAAGGCTTCTTCAACAGGCTTCTTTCTTCAAGCCTGTTGAGCTTACTGTTTATGAAAAACCAAATATGAAGAGGAAAGCTCTCTACTATGTTCCCAGTGTCATTGAATCTGGACTTCTATTGGACTAAGTGGAGAACAGAAAGACTCAATATAATGATACCTGCCACACAATGACTACAAATTTTTCAGGGAGATTTTCGCTTTTGCTCCAGAGGGACTCAACCGATAGCCTAGAGCAAGTCCAAAACAAAAATGGCTTTACAAAATAAAGCTGATTAGGCCAATTGCATTGGGAAATGATCTGGTAGCCTATATAAAACTTTGGGCATAGGGACCCTGTGCACTATACTGCTGCTACTAAGCAAGAAGCCATAGTCTCTTCTAAAAGAAACTTCTGAGTGTTTTTAGATGAGAGAACTTTCATGCTACCAAAACTAGAGCAGAAAGTGGCAAAGCAGTAACTATGAAAGATTCATAGCAGTAAAATAACAGTGCTCAAATCCTTAGTTTCCTAGAAAAGGAAGCAAAATCATAGAGCGCCTTTTTTTTCCCCTGTAACTTCTCTTCCCCAGATATATTTCTTGTCTCCTCTCCAAAAAGCCTCCCCGTTCCATCAGCATTGATTACTTCTTATTACACCTTAATAATAAATATTGTTAAATCCAAATTGTATTGTTGAGTAAGTAGTTTGAAAAAGGTGCTACATTTCAACACAGTCACTGTATTTTATGAAAAATATTGGCAGAGAATACTTTCCAGTCTTAACAAATAGATATTTCCATCTTTCAAATATTTTCATCTTTTCTCATATAAACATGCCTATTACCTTCTCATATTTATCCATCGCTCCCAGCCTTTCATATCTGTCCATTTCAGTAGCATTGCAATCCTGTTTTGGTCAAGATGCGTCTGAATTTCCTTTTTGTCTATTATTATGCTTGAGCTAGCATGTCAGGTAAAACCTCTGTTTTCTACATGTTTCTATGTGTTTCCTACAACTGGTAGGAACTGTTAAGCGATGAATATGTAAACATCTGCATTTATTTGCAAAATAAATTATGAAACTCTACAACACAATCTACTCTGCTCTTAGTTGAGTAACTATTTAAGCATACTACAGTGAGTGTCCATCCTCCCACATGTTCCTACTTCTTTTACTATTCCTCATCTGAATTTAGGTTGTCATCAATTCCAAAAGAGAATTATGTTTTTCTTTGTCCTGCTCTCACACACTTGCTAGGGATGACTTAAACTTTGAATCAAAATGAAGGAATTAATAGGCCACAGTATCACTGCACAGCAGGAAACTATAAATAACATAAGCAGTTGAAATTGTAGACAAAAATGTTAGTAGGCAGAATGTAATTACTCAGGAAAACTGAGAAGTGTCCAGGATACTGCAGTAAATAGGAAAACTACTGGAAACCTTACATATAATATAAGGCTTAGGAGTAATTATACTTCATATTCCTATAATATTTCCATCTTCAAAACACAGTCAATGAACCAGTCATTACTAACTTTTCATAACAGTTCGATATAATGACTTACCAATCTGATCTGTACTATCACTTAAAAATCCCAATTTTCCCCCCATCACTGTCCTCAAAAATTGGTTTTAGGCTGAAACAAGCAAAGGAAAATCTTTGTCACTAAGCTTACTAGATTTTACTTCTTGTAAATTAGAGTTCCTCTCTTTCAGGAGTCTGAAATTTTGGACACAAATAATGTGCTACACTATAAAAAATCAAAAATCTTCAGACAAGCTTAAAAAAAAAAAAAGACCTCAAAAACTATTTCTTTCAAAATTATAACATAGAATGTTTCATTGAGACCTGAAATTCCATCTTAGAGGCCCTGATCCAAAGTTCCTCGTTCAGTCTTTTTTCTCCAGAATTTCTGAAATGTAGGAATGGACAAATTTTGGTTGTTCCTGTTGACAGCACAGGCCAGATGTCAAAAAATAAAATAATAATAAAAACCCCACTGCTGCTGTTAGCAACTGTGCTGAAACACCGCTCCCGTTCAACTCCTTGCAGCAGCTGCCTCTGACTACAAGGTAGTGCTTGGGCACAAGGGATTCTCTATCAGTTCTTTTATCTCCAGATTTCCTCACCAGCAGATGTAGCTGGCTTATCCTGGATTCAGAGGACCAATCGTGATTCAGCTTGCAGGAAGTGTGAGCAATCAGGGACAATGCTCATGAGCACGCTTGGAGGCTAAAATTAAAATAAAAATGCTCAGACTTGCAAGGAATCAGAAAGTTTCTAGGTCCATACTGAGAAAGTTGGAAAGGTATCTTTCTGGGTCCAGCCCTGCGCATAGAAAGAATTTGCTGTGCTGGACCCATAAATCTACTGGGTTACTCAGAGCTGGATGCCCTTGAGCCCTGTCTCAGGGTTTTCCTTCTGCAGAAAAGCTGGACTGTACATCTGAAGATTTCTGAGAGGCTGTCATTCTCTGACAGTGAATTTAAATTGGGAAAATTCTGACCAACTCTAATTTTACCTGAAATCCTTTTGGTTCTATCAATACTTAATTCACAATATCACAATGCCAGAATCTTTATGTTATGCCTCATTTTAAGACTTTAGACTACATGCTGAAGCAGACACTATTTAAGGAGCAGTTTGTAAAATGTATTATGCATGTATGCATCTTTCTCAGCTGTACAAATTGATCTCTAGAGTTTGCCATAAAATGCTCAAATGTAAAGAGCTAAAAACATGAAAGACTAGATGAAGAATAAGTAATATGCTTCATTAATATAATGAGATAGTGAAGGAATAACATTAGTTTGTATTAGTTGGCTAATATTTGTACAGTTCTTTGAATATATAACATGCTCCATATAAGCATTAAATTATTATTAATATTAGGTTGTCAAATCTCTCTGTGTTGTACTGCTCTTTCTTGCTGAGTACTATGGAAATGAATGCACGCCAAAGAGGATGAGAACTAGATAAATCAAATCAAACCACATCAAATCAAATCAAATCAAGACTACACCTTAATGAGTATTGCTGAATCTATTTTACAGATGGCAGTAATGCTTGTGCACCTGCTGCTGTAATATTCATTGGAATACTTCCTTCAGACTCCAAATATTATTTTATTCTTTTGTAGCATGAATGGACCAACACTGAGGCTATTACATTTTTATACTGATGCTATGGTACTACACTGGTGACATGTCTACCTATTTGCACGCAATTTTGCATTCGTTAGCAACAACTTATTATTCCAAGTGCTGGTTTTGTTGGAAGTCATGAGATCATTCTACCAGTGTGTTTAGAGAGAATACTTAAATTTTGTGCTGATGTCCTGATTACACAGACTCTGATTGGCCTGCTTCATATAAGCATCAGATGAAAATTATGAGTCTGCCCTTTTAAGGCAGCTCACAGTACTTACATATGCTGATCACTAAGTTAAATTTTATGTTGTATACCAAGTTTATATGAATATATCTGACATGCATATCAGTGCAATGCTGATAATGCAGTATAATTACATTTGCAAGGTAACTTAAGCTTTGCAGAATCAAGCAAAGTTCCTTTCATAAAGCACCTGGCTAATCTAAAAACCAGAAGTGATGCTCATTTTAAGGTGGGCTATTATTTTAGTGCAGATAAATACACAAAAGAGAAAATCAGAGAGACAAATCATGGCAACAGATACAGAGAAGTTGGGGGGGGGAGGGAGGGAAGACAAAAAAATAAAACAGCAAAAAAAACCCAAACAAAAAAACAAGAAACAAACCAAAACAAAAAGCTCATTTGAAAGATCTGGGAGAGAACTCTTGTGAAAGAATTTTGATGTTCATGTTGACAATTTCATAGTGCTTGATTTCCTCAAGTACAGCGTAAAGCAGTGTTTCTCAGGCCTTATATAAGATGAATGAAAGTAACCTGGCTTCATCATTATCTTATCCTCCTAACCAAAATAACAGATTTTGACTAGTAATTCAGTTTGAAATAACTGTATATCCTTGCCCCTTTGAACTGTGACTTCTTCATACAGAGTTCAGAGTGCTGCAGTCATTTATTCTCTGTTTGGTATCACTGTATATTATCAGAGTGAAAGGTGATGTTTATCTGAATGTACTTCTGAAAAAACTTGATTTTGTTGCATTCCCACTAATGTGTCACATAGTAGCTAAGAAAGAAGTGTAACATAGTCATTATTGTTAAGCAGAAACCTTTATCAATAATATTTAGGGCTGCAGTGCAACAGAAAAGCCGGAAGGAGTCCATCTGCTAAGGAAGAAACACCCTTAAACAGAAACTGATCTCCACTCACTTCCTACCAGTGACAGACAGATTGACACTTTTGCTCATAACATCTGAATGAAATGTTAGCAGTTCCTCAGCAACTAATGCCATGGAAATGGATTCACATGCCCTGTGGGTATGAATCTACAGCCCAGGATTAATCCGGTTACTTTTATGAAGCATAGACTTCTGTAAATAAGCCAACTTTTTAAATTAATTTGGAGTTTCTGATAAGTATCAGACTAATGCATTGGAAGATTATTTTTTTAACCTTCTGTTAATGCTGCTTTGAGCTTGCTTAGGCAGGAGCAGCATCCAGGGACATATATTCATTGCTCATGCCCTTGAAGTCTTTAGCCTGCCTGACAGCTTGCCAAGGACTGGCAGAAAGCATTGCTCTGGGTAATGGCTGCTGTTATGCACTGGCCTCACTATAGTCTGACTTGGAAGAACTACTCTGTAATTCATACAAATAAGATTTTTTTTGTTGAGACCAATGTACTCAGAGAAACATGCACTCTACTCCTGCCACTCATAAACTAATTTGTACATATCATGTGTCATAATAGTATTTTGCACAAATTTGTTGAATTATTTTGTAGTCCCAGTTGCTTTTCTGAGGCTATTTTATAGCAGCAGAATCCAAATTCTTTGCCCTCATTTCTAGATATCTCAAACTATATGGCTCCATATTTGTATGCTTTGATCACTGAAGTATCAGTGAACCTTAAATGTTGAAAATGGAGTTCATTTGCAGCTGGATCTACAAACTAGTTTTCCATTCAGCTTTAAAACAGGTTGGATTCATGTCAAAGTAAACTCCATTATAAAACTAGACTGAAATGCCCAAACCTTCCTCTCCAATGGTTAGAAGACACCAAGTCAATTGATTTGTGCACACTCAGCACCTTATTTTTAAACAGTTAAATTAAGGAAAAGTTGATCTCTCCCTCAGTCTCTACCTGAGTACCTGGTGTACAAAAAAAAAAAAAAAAGAAAAAAAAATATCTTGACCTCAACCTGTTCCCACTTACCAAATCTAAGAATCATTCTTGTGATCAACATTATCTTCTCTGGGCTCAGAGACTAAGAGATGGCCCCAGATGACCTACTAGAAAAAGTTGAGTAATGGTGCATACACTTTCTATTTATTGAAAGGAAAGAATATTAGCAGTTGGTACTAATACTCTATTTAGGAGTACTGCAGTTGAGAGAATGTTGTAATGAGATTGGCTTTTTACATGAGAAATTGGTACTACTTTCCTAAAATGCACCAATGGTCTCCAAGTCATATTTGTGCTTCAGAGATAAGCCAAATGCCATTATTCTGTCCTGCAGCAGTCTGTATTTTTAGAAAAGATGAAATAACCAACACTTGCATTTTTTACATCTGTGATATGAACCAATAACCCCATGAAATTGGATGAGCACTAACCTTCTGTGAAAAACGATTAGCCCTATGTTCTAAGATAAAAATAATAAAATAAGAAAAGTTTTTGAAGGGCAAGAATTACTCCTCCTGAACTGAGAATTACATTTCTTTGTGGAATTATTGAGAAGACTTTTTCCAGAAAAGTATGGAGCAGCAAGTAACACTATTTATTAAGATTTAATGAAATGAATGGAAAAGCTTCACAATAGGATACATTTCTCAAAAACAATGCGTTAGCTGGGACTTCTGTTCATGCTTTTCATCTTGATCTTCAAAAATGGTGTGAATGCATTCAAGGCAGAATATGCCAGTGCTGCTATCAGGGAGACATTAAGCATGAAAGAACTTGTATTGAGCTTGATGTTTTAGCAGGCATAAACATTAGTTCATTTCAAGTCTTGCTGAATCCCACATAAAACCCTTGCATTTAAAATGTTTTAAATTATAGTCCAGGCATAACTAATTTTCATTTTTTAACCTAATGAATAATATTTGCTACAGACTACATTTGAATTTTCTAAGTAAAAACTTGAAACATATCCTTAAATCACATCTATATTTATGGTTTTTTTCAATACTTTTTATTTTTAATAGCACAGTTTCCTGATTTTGTTTTGTGTAATTCAAGAAAGCAAAAAAGAAAAACTTTAATGTCTTGGTTCTACTAATTTAGTTAGACTTAAAAGCACTTGCTTAAAGAAACTAAAGAACATGATTGCAGGTAAAATTATTAGAAAGAAACAAAGTAACATTTTTAAAAACAGCTATGTGGTTTTGAAACTGAAATTCTATTTCAGAAATGATACAGAAATTTGGATATTTTTTACCTTTCATTGAATGTCAACAGAATTTTAGCAATTAAGGTCTTACACCCCTTTTGATAGATTTACACGTGCTTTAGGAGAAAGAATAAATTACAGGAAAAGGAATACTGATTCATCTATTTTTCATAAAGTATTTGTTAGATTGACTATCTGAAAAAAAAAGGTTTTTGAGGAACTTACAGGTTATTAATATTTTGAAAAATCTATAAAAGATGAGGTGAGAAGAAATTGTAGCCAGCTATCATATAAACTGCAGAAAATTCAAATCTTGGAAGTAGAAATGATGTGTTAAGGCGAAAAAAAAGACTGGAAGTATCTCTGAATATCCATAGCACTACATCTGTCCCTTCCAACTCAGCATATTTTAGGATTCTGTGATATTGAAAAAGCAACCCTGGCAGCCTCGGGTAGAGTATCAGACTTCCCTAGGAGTTGTCCCAGTGACAGGTGCCTCTGTATCCCTTAGCAGACACAAGGCAGATGGACCTTGGGTAGAGTCACCAAGCATTTCCCCATCCCTCATTTCCCTCTGTGAGGGAAGGATGGCTCTTGTTTTGGGACAAGGTCAAACAGCCTGATAGAATTCAGCTCATCCAAATCTTTATGGATGTGTGTGTATGCATCTGTTCCAAATCCAAGACATTTCAGAATTCAGTTATCTCGCTCTTTCCTTCAAATGCACTGAATTCTTATCTCTAACTGAATGTTTTTCTGATAAGTAAATTTGTTTTTCTCATATATCAAATATTACTGGTACCATGACCCTGAAGAGAGTATTTGGAAACACCAATAAGATTAAATGCTAATTACAGAGGCTAGAAAATAGGAACTAAAAAAACCCAAACCTAAAACAAAACAAAATAAAAAAAAAGGAGGCTGCTATCTGTATATAAAACATAAAATTTTCTGAGCATGGGAAAATGGGAGTGCTTTGATAAAAAGCCATCCATTAGGAACTTATTGAGATGTTTCCAAATAAGATTCTGTTTGCCCTTGAGTTTCAATTCTCTTGGGCTAGAAATAAGATAGTGAATCAGTTCATGTGCTCCGGACTGAAGGAGATAATGTTTTCACACAGGGGATACAGATATAGGGAATAAGATAAAGTTCTTACACCTCTACACAGGTTTCATCTTTACATTGAGTCCAATGATTTTATTTTATGGCTGGTATCCTTTTATTCTCAAATTAAGTCAGATATTTAACCCTGTATAACTTTAAACAGTGAATCTCTAAATGACCTTAAAGCAACAAAGGAAAACTATTTATACTAATACTACCAGTAAAGATATAATTTCTCATGTTAGACTTCACAGCCTGCTTTGATTTGCTGTTTGGCCTTTTTGACTATTTAGTCTGTACAATTTGTCCATTTATTAAACACATAACTGTATACAATCATGAAAAGCTACACAGAGACATCCCAGCCAAGCACATCAGAGCTAGCCTGAATTCCAAAGGAAAACAGACTTTGCTAAACTCTATAAACCATATTTGCTGTTCCTCCCACAGGGTAGTACACTAATCATAGTGGACAGTTTCTGATACCTTAATGTGTATGACATTTAAAACTAGTTGAACGTGATGGAATATTGACTTGGCCAAATCTGTAAACTCAATATGCCTAGAACTTGCTCTTTATGTGACCTCCTCTAGACAAGCTCTAATATTGGCTATTAAGCTGGAGAAGGCAGGTTTCATTGGAATATAAAAAGTAAAGGAGAGAAAATTCAGAATGATTGTCTGCCTAGCAATAAAAAGTTTATTAACAGTTCTTTCTTTAAAGAATGCCTTTGCATATAGTCTTGGTTTGAACTAGTTCAAAGACATTTTGGGCTGCAGAAACTTTTCTTATTTTTCTGTGGTCTGCTACTTCCATGGTCTGGCTGCCTGTTCCTTATTCCTTTCTGCCATTTCTCCTCCCCTCTCTGTTTGAGCTGAACGTTTTCAGGCTCTAGTTGTGTTTTCTTTTCCCCTTTGTATCCTGCAGAGTAGAAACCTCTCCCTCAGACGTGCTTATAATAAGTTTCCCCTTCCTCTTTGTCTTTACAGAAAGGTTGACATCAGAAGATATGAAAGTTGAACATTCATTGCATGGAATTATACAATTAGAGTGGACACCCTATGCTAGTACAGCCTGTACACCACAAACTCACCACTGACTTCAGGAACTGGCCAAATGCTCTCTGTCAAGATCATATCCTCACTGGGAAAAGGGAGAAGAGCAGCAGTGTTAGAGGAGAAAATGAGGAAACCACTCTATCACATCTATCTTAGCAGTTTACATATGGAATTTTTTTCTTTGAGGCAGAATTATTGGAATGATCACACTCTGTATATCAGGAAGATGGAAGAATACTAGAAAAACAAATATGAGAGCATGTCTGCATATCCTAAAGAAGAGATAAACTTTACTGAACTGCTCTATTTCATTCACTAGATGACAAAGTATATCAACATATTTTGGATATTAAGCTAAATATTATTTGTTTACATTAAGAGTCTAAAAAGCAGTTGTTAACCAACAATACTTTTGATTTTAACATTCTACTTGACATAATAGTTACGAGAAGAAAACATGGTTCATTTGATTTGGATCATCTTCTGTGATTCAGAAGAAAACAGTAAAATGTTTTTATATGATTTGATTAGCAGTAAAAGCAAAATGAAACAAATAATATTGCAGTCATTAATCAGAATAAAATCCTTGCTGCACTAGGCACATTCCAAGCTGAGATGGGAGACATTATTTCTATACCACAGAGGGAATTTCACCTCTGCATAGGAAGTTGCAGGTCTATATATCATCTAAAGACCACATAAATCCACCAGGTTTATGCAGACTTTCCAAAAATAGTAACATCTTCTTCATAAGGAAAACAAGACCACACAGGAGAAAAAAATATTTTTTTTTCAAGTTGAACTTCAATTTTATCGCATATAAGACTTAGAAAAAGTTTATGTACTTAAGTGCCATTTATGAAGTTCCATGTGGCAATAATAACTGAAATGTTATCACCTGATCTGTACTAAGGTTCTCAAGTAATTTTTTCTGAAAATCTTGCTCTGAAATAAAAGTGAAGAACCATTTATGAGCTGGGATATATCTAAATCCTAGTGTTTGAATGATTACACTGTGCTAGTTAAAAAGCAAAACAGTTTGAACAAACATCAAATACCTCAGCTTCCAACACAAACAGAATAAGAGGTCTGTAAAACATCTCATTTTAGATGCTTTCCTGCCATAAAAGGAATTTGATCTCTAGGTTGTAAAATCAGTCGTTCTGGATCCAGTGTCTTCATAAAATTCATGACTTGAAAAATGAAGGGCTGAATAAGTCGCTGGAGGTTTCTTGCAATGTAACATCATAATATAACACACCAAGTATAACAGCTGTGCCACAAATCAAAACATCATGCACAGAAATGACTAAGCGCCATACTTAATATTTCTACCTCCATGCATACTTGCATTTGCATAGATACTAACATGAAAAAAGATGAAAATGGCTTCCAGATATTTTCTATGACAAATTTGAAGTTGTACAAGTATCCCCAGTTCAGCTGCTTTTAAATTAGTGGTAGAAAAGAAATATTCCTGAAAAAGGACGATCTGCCCTAGATTTCAGAAAAGCTCAAGTTTATTGCTAACAGTAAGTAAAGAAATTCCACATTTTTTCAAGAGGAATGTTGTTTTTTTTACAACATCCTGCTCTAAGAGTCAAGAGTGGGAGCTGTTTGAAGCTTTTCAGAGCTGTGAAATGTGCGAAGTTTAACCTGAGATAAACTAGCAGAGTGAAAATGAGGTGAGCAAAGAGAAATGAGGACTATAGTTTCCATGTGACTTAGAAATTTGTCACTTCTGTCTCAATGCCTTTTATGATTCATTACTACAGAATACAAGATAGCACTGCATATATTGCAAACAAGAGTTTTGAGGTGGATAAGCTACAAGCTATGCAAATCTTCCCAATCCAAGGGTCAATAACAGTTTTATAACTTGTTTTCTATACATGTAGAACAATACCTTTCAAGTGTTTTATACATAGACACTTTTTGGTTTTTACACTGAAAAATAATTCATAATTTTAACATTTTGAAATCTTGGTCTCTTCAGGAAGCAGAATGTTCTGAGTCTCTGTGAGAAGATGAGATAATGATATAAAATAATACAAAATGTCCTGACTTTTTTCCTGCAGTTCTGGAAGAGATAAGATGCTAAAGCCAGCAAAGATCCTATTTAAAATTTTATTTAAATATTATTCAAAATGAAATTGCTAGCTTTTTTAAAAGATACTACATATTAATCACATGGTCTAAAAGCCTTAGATTAAGGAAAACAGACACCACAATTTAAAATTAAAAAGTAACTGGATTCTGAGGGGTTTTTAAAGAGTATATTGATGCTGCCTTTATTGCTACTACATTTCCTTAAATATTATTTTTTCAAGCTTTTCACTGAAGCTTCTATGACAAGAACATTTTTAGCCTCACTGTTTGGTAAGACTTGCATTGAGGAATGAAAGTTGTGAGTTGCTAGTAGCACTTCATAATTAAATGCTGGCCGTTGGCAGTAATTTTGCATGTTACAACCAGATTTTGTAAAATAGAAAATACCTATTTTTTATAAAAGAAATTTAGATATGCTTTAAAAGAAGTTAAAAACAGTGACCAATTACTACCAAGCTGGTGGTTCCTGGAAGACAAATGCCTAGCAGTTTTCAAAAAAGCCATTAAAAGTGAAGCTGGATCAGACAACCACTGGAGTTCAAAGTCTCACATATTCAGTTAGCATCAGAAAAAAATTTCTATTTATCAGTTTCATGTGGCTTCATTTTACCTTTAGCATACATCTAAGAAATAGAACAGTAAACACAGCAACCTTTTCTCAGTACTACGTTATATACTTTATGTTGGCACAGCCCATCCAAGTACTATATATATGTGTGTTATAGATTAATAAAAATGTTTTTGCAAATTTTTTAGTATTATTAGTACTGTTGCATTCCAAATTCATGACTTCCGAACTTACAGAAGTACTGTAGTGTTACTCTATTAATGCAGTTTAAAGGAGGAAATTGTGAGAGACCAGTTTGTATCTCACTAGACTGCTTGCTTAATGTGGGGAGAGGGCCAGGCCTCCAGCATCAGTGTTAAGTCCTGCAGCCAACCTGGCCTGAAGGATTGGAAGGCACGTGGCATGGGAGCCACATGGGGCTTCCTCTCCATCAAGGAAGGCCCGCCTAGTAGCCAGCACTCATCACGCCCCCTGAAGCCTCTGACTGGCTGAAGAGCGCCTGATTGCAGCTGGGAGGACACTGAGTGGTCCATGAACCAGATATTCTGCATGGGAGGAGTGGCCATGGTAGCCAAACCCTATAAAGAGAGATGCACAGGGCCTCCGTCTTGTTGGGCCTTCCGTCTCTGGATCTGCCATCACGTGATCTCCTGGCAGTAACTATTTTTCTTTCCTCTCCCTCTTTCTTTACTTCTTGTTTTCTCAATCTCTCCTTTACTCTTTTCTTCCTCTTGTGGGTAACTTAGAACTGGTTAGGTGGTGTTTCACTAAGTTGTGGGTTGGTGTTTGCTGAGTGCAAAGAAGGTTCCCTATTCCACAGTGATGCCTGCTGGCTTATAAAACCCTTGGGGGCTAGAGAGGCAGAGCTCAGAATGCTGTCTGGAGGGAAGCAGGGAAGTCCTTCTATTCTCAGTAGCCTGTTATTTGGTATAATGCTTTTGTGGAATCCTCTCCTTGGTTGTATATTACTCCTATAAACCTTTTGCCAGAACACCTATTTTCTCACTAAATTAAAAGAAGTTCTCTTGGGAAGTGGTTGTACCATGTTCTGTTTATGCGATTCAAGGTATCAAAGAACAAAGACTGTAAAAGTTTTGTGCGGTGTCTAAATAAAAGTAAAACACCTGGACAAATGTGTGGCTTTGACATCAGTTGCATTAAAGAAATATTTGGAAAAAATAGATGAAGTTGTAAGATATTAAATATAATACCGGCGATATTAAAGAACTGTCTGGACACAGTCCTGTGCGATGGATGATGGCCCTTTTTGAGCAGGGATATTGGACCAGATGTCCCACTGTGGTCCCTTCCAACCGTACCCATTCTGTGATTCTGGGATTTAGTGGCATATCTTTAAATAGAGGTGCAACCAAGTGAACATCATTCAAATAAATAATTCTTTATTTTCTTTTGGTCTCACACAGTTTCTGAAGATAAAACAATTTTCAAGATACGCTCTGTATACACTTTTCCAAAGTCTCGTTAATTGCATTTGACTGTACAGTGAAGTTCCTGCTGTGGAAGGCAATGTGTGAAGACCCTCTAGACACACTACCTTGAACAGCATAACTATAGAAGGTCCTAGAGTTCAGCCATCCTCATGAATCACCAGTAAGAAAACAAGCAGCTCTGACTCCCAGATTGTGCGCCATGTCAGTGTAGAGCTCTGCTCTGACTGTGTCCCAGGGAGTCCAGACTCTCTTTCACTAATTTGGTTTCTCAGCTTCAGCAAAGGTTGGCATCCACCACTCCAGTCTGAAGCCCTGCTGAAGACGCACAGGGTTAGGAGATCATTCATAAAACAGTATTGAGCTGTCCCAGTTCAGTCTTCTTAAGAGTTTATAGTTAGTGGAGATTGGTAGCTTTTTCAGGGTAATCATGCAAAGAAGGAATGTAATTTGAATTTCCCAAATTACATCCTGCACACTCCACCCTGCTACACAGGAATGTACCTCCTGTGCAGTAATTTTCCATGTAAGTAAGCCACAGTCAGAGCCAGAGTCAGTTCGACACGCTCTCTGTTCTTGTCTAACAATGCAGTCTTGTTTTTAATAAACCTAAAGATACTGTGAAAGCCCTTACACATTAAACACAACACTTGCCAGCCTTTAAATATCTACTAAATGAACCTTGCATCAGGAACTAATGCTCACAGGAAGGACCAAAAATTTTCCTTCCACAGGAATGGTCAGTAGCACTCCCTCCCCTTCAGCAAACTTCAAGTTCCAGTGCTTCAACTGTACAGCTTGGCATCTGGTAAAAAAAAAAAAAATATGGCTGAATGTCTTGGGATTGTTCAGCCTGGAGAAGACAATGCTCCAGGAAGACCTTCTAGCAGCCTTCCAAGTACCTAAGGGGGCCTACAAGAAAGAAGAAAAGGGACTTTTTATAAGGACATATAGGACAAGAAGAAACAGCTTTAAAATGAAAGAAGGTAGATTTGGATTAGATACTAGTGTAAGAACCCAATCCCAAAGCCACAAGCTCAACTGGGAGTATTACTTTTAAAAATATACAAGGCTCCAAAATTTCATCCACTGAACTTTTGCAAACTCTTTGGTTCTTTAGTACCACGAGTAACGTAAAGAGACAACACTGCATATGTTTTCTCGGGAGAAAATTTTACTGGTGAAATATGGGATAAAATAAGGATCTTGGCAAAAGTTTAAAGTGGTAGCGTACAGCCGATATAAACCACTTCACGAAGTACTGACTTAGCATATGCTAACCCACACAGCTTAGCAAAAACCAATCCACCAGTTTTAAGTTGCCCAAAATATTAAGTAAGCAAAGAGATTAAGAGAAAGAAAAGGAGTAAAGAAAAAGAAGAAGAGAAAATAAGAAGAGAGTAGACTAAAGGAAAAAATTGATTAATAAATAATTACCACCCAAGAGTCCTGTGGAAGTCCAGCTTCACTTGGTAGGTGGCAGGTCCCAAGAGAAAGGGGACCACTGCTGTATTTACATGTCGTGTGGCCACCCCTCCTGGATGGGACTTCTGGCTCATGGACCACTCTGTGGTTCCAGGCCAGAATGAGGGATGGTGTAGGCAATCAGAGGCTGGGTTAGGGATTCCAGGAGGCATGATCTGGGCAGACTCCCAGGCTGTCCTTTTAATTGACAGCTTCTCCAGAGTCTCCCCATGAAGCTGCCATGTGGTATATAGCCTGGTCCTTCCCCACACACCTGAGTTGTTTCTGACCTAATAATAAACTAATAATCCAGCAACTTCACAATTAGGAAGAAATTCTTTACTATGAAGGTAATGAGGCACTGAATAAGTTGCCCAGAGAGGTTGTGGATGCCTATGCCTGGAAGCCTCAAAGGCCAGATTGGATGGGGCTTTGAGGAACTTGGTCTAGTGTACGGCATCCCTGCCTGTGTCAGGGGGTTTGTAAGTACATGGTTTTCAAGGTGTCTTCTAATCCAAGTCATTCTATGATTCTGTGATTAATTCATTATTCAGACCACCTTCACACAGAAAAAACAACAGCTGACAGTATTATGTCTATCTTCCATGTATGAACAATTTAGAATTACTGAAGTTAAAAGCAATGTTTTGAATTGCACACAGCAAACTACTGATTGTCTGTGCAAATTACAGAGCACCTGAGCATATGAGTGCCATGTGCCAACTACTTATTAAGCAAAAAACACATTCTGCATTAGTGCCATGATTAATTCCACTAAACCTCCACAGAGGTTTCCAATACGCCACCTGGTAAGTTTAAGTCAATGAGGTATTTTGAAGGTAGGTTGTAAATGTGATAATTTATTGAAATGATGGTGAAAGTCAAAGAAGTGCAGATAAAATATGATAACAGTACTATGATCTTGTAACATTGACTGATAAATTTTAACTGTTGAATTTAGAAAAATTTACACTGGAAATTCTTTAGTAAAACTATGACTCAGGGTGATAGACAAACAGTTAACATATGCTTTAGTCAGAATCTGCATTGAAACAATCTTACAGGTAAACAAAAGCTAAATTAATTCTCCTTGCTGCATCTTAGGGGACTTTGTGATGCCTATTTATCTTTTACACTGACACTGAAATAGATGTAGTTGTCATTATTCACATCAATATACCTATGCAAAGGATAAAATAAGAACATAATTTGTAGAACTTTGTATAAGTAAAAATGAGATTTATGCCAAAGAAAAGCAGCTGTGTGTTTACCTGTTCCCTCAGATGCTTTCTGAGGGCTTCAGAGTCTTGTGTTGGCTCATGGATTGTTTTGGAGATGCTCAACTCTGACATTAATTCCAGTCACATAAGATAAGCATTCAGTTTAGTGTTACACCGCAGCACTAAGGGCTAAGTCCCCAAATCCTCCCACAGCACTAACTATCAGGAAAGCCAAATATGTTTAAAAAAGAAATTATTAAATAGAATTTTAGCACTGCAGAAAAAAAAAAAAAACAAAAAACAATACCACCACCAAAAAATGGTATGGAGATAGGTAGAAAACTCGGAACAGGAACCCAAATAAAAAGAAAAATAGATTTAGGAAAAAAACTGGACTGGAAGTCAAACAATATGTATGGTCCAGTCAAAGGCTGCTTTTTAAAGTTGGTGAAGCTATGAACTCAAGAAGTGAAAGAAAAATTCAAAGGAA
This sequence comes from Dendrocincla fuliginosa, assembly GCA_035047845.1. NCBI lineage: Eukaryota > Metazoa > Chordata > Aves > Passeriformes > Dendrocolaptidae > Dendrocincla > Dendrocincla fuliginosa. The sequence goes on along the minus strand of JAWWMO010000083.1, from coordinate 125,680,359 downwards.
GGTAAAAGAAAGATTAAATGTTGAAAAGTTAAATACTCAAGCTAGTAGTCTGCATGGACTGACACTTGAAAAGATGAAACAGAAAGAAAAAGATTATATCAATTGACAAGGCCCTGAATAATCTCCCACCCAACAATGGGAATCTTTCTATTCATTTCAATGCACTGAAATTAAAAATAAAATTGAGAAAAGTAGAGAAATCCCTGCAAATGCTCTGAAGAGTGCTACTTTAATTAGCTATAAACACTTTTCATATAGTTTGATCTTAGCACATCAAATACACAAACCATTTCAGACTTTTTGCCCAATAAGTGATATCCTCAGTTAAAAAGTGTAGATTAACAACTCACTTGAGAAAATCTGTTCATCTGTTTAGGAGTATTTTGCCAAATGCATTCATGGACAAATTAGCCTCTTAGAGATATGTGAATGGATGTTACTTTCTGAAGTCATAGGACTAGAATAAAAAAGTAATCAAAGATGTCAATTTACATATTTCAGGTATGAAGCATCATAGACTGTTGGGAAAGACTTCTGCCACAGCATATGCAGAGCAGAAATAGAGGATTATCCAGACTTCACATCGTGGAGAAAGAAGCCCCTGGAGACAGGACCAGTGCTGTGACACCTTCCAAAGGACCAAAGACTTTATAATTCAGCATTATTTGTGTCTTTTATGTACAGATTTTCCCCTGTTTAGACCGTAACCCCTAGAAACCCCCTGCACACATGTGAAAGGAGCGTTCCTTTTTCCCTTGTATCCAGCCCCGCCCCCCTCCCGACCTTATTGGATGTATCACCTGTCAATCCCTACCCCTGGGTTCCCCCTGGGTTTTGGTCCTCCTGCTCCCTTATTGACCCCTGTGCCCCCCAAACCACACCACTCCCCCTGAACCCTTACCCAATCACATCCTACCTCCCAAACCCTGCCCAAAGGGTTTAGATACCCTGGACACTGGTAATTAAATGCTTTTCTATGACCACTCAATCTCGGACTGCTACATCTCTTTACTCCCGACCACGTGCGGATTTCGCAATCCCCTCCAGACCCCGGGAGGCCGTGGGACAGTAGAGGAGCCGGTTCTCCCCCACCACAGCTGTTAATAGGCAATATTAAGAAATAATGATTTATCCTAGGCTGAGAACATCACACACACTCTGTAATGTCCATGATTGCATTTTATTCTTCTGATGAAATTCAGGTGTAATTGAGTAAATACATTGATTGACTTATTGAATGATTTTTTTCTAGGTATACTTTCAGAGGTGAACTATGCCTGAACATCTAACAAATGTCATATACATTGATAATTGCTACCTTTAATATATCAACATTTACTTCTTTTTTAAAGAAAGCTTGGATAATTTTAATACAAAGTGAGATTGTGCTGAACATTAAGAAAATACTTTAAATTCTTCTTAAGCAAGTCAAAAATTGCTTTATAGAAAAAAATAATTATTGTACCCAGTATTTACCCTGAGATACTTGAAAGGAATAATACTATTATTTTACTAATAATTTCTGTATTAATGTCCCTCTAACGTAACTCATGTAATTACATCTTCAGTGTTTGTACCTCTCCGATACATTTTCACTATTTAAGATACTCGTGAAAAGCTTTGACAATAATGTTATGTGCACAAGGAAGGACTGTGAGATTTCATGAGGTCATGAATTTCCTTCTCTCTGAAAAATGCCTCACACTCTATTTCCTACAATTAGGATGTTCATTTTTTCACAGATATATAATGGCCTATATACTTTCTGCTCTTTATTAACCCAGTTGTGTTTCTTATTCCTGTGTTATTTTCAACTGATAATCCTCCAGTTCATAGAGGAATCTTTTATCATTAGTCTGCAAGTGCATGACTTTGCACTTTGCACACTATAGTTTGTCCCATTACCATTACTCCAGCATTCAAGGTCATCCAAGTCCTTTGTCTCCTGACTACTTCCAACTCACCTTTACATTGACAGTCTAATAACTTTGTGTCATCAGAAAATTGTGTTAAAACGCTTTTGTGGGTGCCAAGATAATAAATGAAAGTATTAGATTAGCCCAGTCTCAAGGTTGGTCATTGAGGCACTCCCTTACTAATCTTTCTCCTGCCTGGTAATTCCTCTTTTAATGTAAGCAAATGTCTTCTCCATATGAACCTCTTTCTTGTCTACCTTATCTGTCTGCTCTAGAATAATAAGTAAATTCTGATACAGTATCACATCAAAGACTTCCCCAAAGTAGATTAGTTCTGCTGCATCATTATTCTCTAAAAACAGGAATGCCCAGTGTTTCACAAGAGCAAAAATCCAGCAAAGACCATATACAACTTTCAAAAATCTGTGGTTCATCCTTTCTTCTATTAATTCTATAGCTTTATTATCTTCTATAAAACATGCTCTAAAGACCTATTTACTACTGTGATCAGAGAAACATGCCTGCAGTTTACTTGAAACATATTTTCCTCTTTCTTAAACATAAATGTCATATTCCCATTTGTCCAGTCATATGGTGCTGATGCTGATTTGACAAATCATAATTCTGTGTAAAATGGAATGGCAGTTACCTCACAAATCCAGAAAAGCAGCTACTTGCCTTGCTACTTGCCTGCTGTGATCACTTTTCTCTAGTGTGCACTAGAGTTTTTCTCGCAGATGGATAAACATGAGTATTAATTCAGTTTTGGACTTAGATTTAGATGATGCTTAATTGTCTTTATTTTCTATCCCATCAACAATGTATAAATTCTTCACAGCAACTTTCTTTGTTCTGCTTTACATGTTTTCATTTCCCTTTCAAAGTCAAATCATCTTGAGTTCTGATAATACCACTTCAGCTTTGTATTTTTTAACTCCAAAGCCCTTCATGCTGTTGTAGAGCCCCACACTCACTCAATAAGTTTCTTCAAGGGATTTAGGTTTATTTTTCTTACCCTAAGGCATGCACAAGGGAGAAACATGACAACATTCTCAAGAGGTTAAACAATGAATGACAAATTTTAGAGTATAAGGATACTTGGCAAGTTTGAAAGTGAATGTTCAATCAAAGTAAAGCATTTCACAAAGCATTGACCTAGCAAACTCTAACCCATCCACCTTTAAGTTACCCATGTTTTGAGAAGAAATCAGAAGAGAGAGAGAGAGAGAGAAAGAGGTTTAGAGAAAGATTAATACTCATCACTTGAATTCCAGCGTGATCTCAGCTACTGTAAAAACCAAGCAGTGGGTTGTGAGCACGTGCATCTTTTGTGCAATTGCTTTTATCTGCTCTGGTCTCTAGGGGCCCTCTCCCCAGGCAGGGTAACAGCCATTCTGGACTAGAGGTTCCAGGGGTGCATGTGGAGTGGTGCACAGTTCTACCTATGCAGAGCTCGATCTGTTCTCTCCCTTAGCCCAAATAGGACCTCAAATTGACCAAGATGAGGAAGGGGGAAGAGACATGGAAGAAAAGGATGATTTAGGGAGATCTATGGTGTCAGAAATTTCTGTAAAATTATTTGCTTTTGAGATTCTAGTATATTCTTACAAGTGATTGTGTTTCCTGCTTCTTGAACTAAGTGAATTCAGAGCAAGACTATCTCAAGTGTTATCAAGTACATTTTTTATCAGAAGTTAAAAACCTGGCTTGCTAAATTCAAAATTAAGTTTTGCTCCTGTATGTTTATTTGTTCTCATCTAGTCAGAGGACTAGCGGGGACACTAGTGCATTAGATCTCAGTTAAGTATGCATACCTAGTATGCATGCATTAACATCACATTAGATCCAAAATCCTAAAACTTTGTTTGGTTGTTGCTCTCTGGTGGGTCCTGTGGAGAACTATAGTTTACCCTGACAGGCAAAGGAGTGACTGTTTCCATCACTGACAGAAGTCAGGCCTGTTCAGTTTGCTTTCATAGCACTGGTGCCAGCATTTATTGCTACTTCTTTCCCTGTCCAAGATGATGCATATCTGGAGGTATCTTGCAGCTGCTATAGTGACACTAGTGTCTTGAAAGTGACACAACAATTGGTTTAGAGAGGTCAGGCTACATTAGACTCCAAAACACATTGTGGTTTAAATATCTTGCAGATATTTAGCTGGCTACTTGTAAATAAGACTAACCATCAATTTGGAAAACAGATGGGAGTTCACCACAAGTGCTGCATTGATATCAGATTAGCCATGAAGGAACAGTGAGCTGTCTCACATGATGGAGCCATTTGTGCACATCAAGTCATCACGTGCCAGCTTCCACAGTAGCTTCTGTGTGAACTGTAGCCAGTGAAAATCCTTTTAGAGTGTGTTAGAGAAATTTACTTCTGTCCTTAGAAAATTTATCGATAAAACTTCCATTTTATTAGATGTGTTAAGTGGTATCTGAAGACAGAGCTTTATTTTATATCACATTGTTAATCTTATAGGTGAAAAAAAGTTATATTTTTAAGGAACAAACTTTAATTGTTAAGTAAGTCCTTTTATAACAAAAAATCACATACTTGACCTTCTACATGCTTTTGAACTGCTGCCAAAAAATATTTGAAAAAAATTTCAAGACAACCACTTTATGTTTACTTACATTTTCAACTTCATATTCTCAAATAAAGTTAAATAATGAAGGGGAATAATGGCAAGAATATGAACACACTGCCATTAGTATTCTAACATCAATATTTTCTAAATATTCTGAGCACTTTAAAATGAAAAGGATTTAATTGACTTAGGGTGCATTCTTACTGAAAGCTGAAAAGGGCATCAGTATTTGCATCCTCTTGCAAATTGTATTTCTGCAGTGTCATTTATTTTGATGTGGCATAACTGAAATGAAATATATCTATATTCTATGCAGAATGTCTTTGAGGAAAAGTCTGAAAGGAGGAATAAACTCAGTGCTTTAGAGGAAGAAAGAGAAATTCAGTTTGCTGACTGAAGATGAGAGGTAGAGAGTTGGAGATACAAGTGACTTGGATTTAGACAGCAAGATGTTAAAATTGGGAATAAGAAAGACCCTCAGTAACTCGGCTGTAAAATCTGAAGTCTTCACTAACTTTAAATGAGCTGTATCTAGCAGTAACTATTATTGGTGTGTGTGGTTAACTAATGTTCTGAATAAATAAAGATTTTCGGCTGTATGGGCATTGAACGTTGCTAGCCATAACTGTGTTTTTATCTATCAGCAAATCAATGTTCTGATAAATAAAAATTTGAGTGGAAGGAAGAATGTGTTACAAAAAAATCACAGGTCTGTGTTTCATATGGAAAGCACTTTTGGTCAAGGAAAAGGATCTTTTTGTTTTGTTTTACTGTTTTGTGTCAGCATTTTTCAAACAAATATTTTTGCTTTGCCTCAGAACCAAAAAAATGTCATTATTCACACAACTCTGTATGCAGCTGTCATTAAATACCCTTTATGTTCCACATTAGTCAGTCAGCCTGTAAGTACCCAAGGTTTATTCATGCAGCAATAACTCCAAGTACCAATCAACAATTCCTGGCAATTCTAGTTCCATTTGGCACATGATGACCTGAAGTCAGTGTGATTCATGCTTTTGTGCCCATATGGCTCTACAAAAGTAACACACGACACCCAAAGAAAAACTTTGATATCATGGGGAGATCCTCACCAATATCTCACTAGCACTGGTGGCAAAAAACCCAACCAAACAAACAAAAAAAGGAACCTTTTCTCTGATTCCTATGAGTTTCATGACAATCTCTGACTGGTCAAAATAGAAAATCCCAGTCTTAGTTTTTTAAGACTAAGGTTTTTTAAAACCATTTCCACTCCTTCTTAGAAATCTGGCTCTTCTTGCAGTACTAAGGCAGTGGTTTAAAACTTCAGAAGTGATCTCACAAACTCCATGTGTGAAAGGTATAACAGTTAAAAAATAATGATATCGAGAAGTTGTTTTGACAATAAAATAACTACTTTTTTCTTTGCAATAAAAACACACAAACATATCTTGAGATTGGATTTTTGTTTTAAAAGTGTTTACATTCAGTTCTATTAATTGCTTTATTTTGTGCTCATCACTGTACTCTAAAATTTCAACAGTCTGATGACTCATTCATATTTGATTTAGATCATTTTTATCTTACTGTGGTACCAATTCAGCAGGCACAAGAAGCACGGTGAAATTTGTCCATAAACAGGCAGCTTTGTTAATAATATCAACTAAAATAAAAAAATGAACAGCATGTAGACTTAGTTATGCTTCTTTTAGGAGTAAATCAAAATATGCAGAAGAACATTACCAACCGAGTTTGCAATACCATTATAGTACGAAATACAATTTCTCTATAAATATAGAACTTTTATTCTACTCTCTGGGAACCCTTAGATGGGAAAGAGAAATAGAGATAGCACACCTGATTTATATAAGTGAGATGAGATAAACCCATAAATTCAGGTTCCATCATTATAAATATTTGCTTACCTACCGTTACCACAATAGAGTCTATGATTTCTATATAATCTTCAATTTTAATATTTTTATATAGAAGGTTCTGTACTGAATGACATCACTCATTTATTGACAGCAGTGTCTGCTGCACACAAACTTGTTGAAAACTGCCTTTAACTACAAACAACACTAAATTATAATTGTGTATTTATTGTTCCCATTCTGTCTTTGACACTTCCATATATAGAGAAAAAAAGGAAGAAAAAAACCAAAAACACATATGAAAACCTTAAAGAACTGAAACCTTATTCCCATTGCTTCAACTTTCAAAGTAGAAATGCTGAAATGTATATGAAGCATGTGCTATTGATCAGAGGTTCAAATAAAGGTTCAACACCCAGATGTTTAAGGCTTCAGACACAGTTACAGCAGTCTAGCCATTTGAAACAGTATTGCATAATATTTTGTCAAAAAACTTACTGTGCCATCCTTTCTTTGCAGCTACCCTTTATGAAAGACAAAAAGAACATATTTCATATGTAAGAATACTTGACAGTCACCTGATATTTTAGCACATGGAGAAGTTGGTTATGATGACAAACACCTCTTTAAATCCTTTAACACTGTGATACTGAACTCCAGAATTAAATTGCAACAACTAATATCAGGAAACAATTCACACTGTGTTCCCAAGGCTTCTCATATCCATGTCAGTATTGCAATTACATGGTAGGATAGTTCACTGGATTCACAGCTGCAGCTTTATTTTTCTAGATATATGAGGTATTCCTGTAGGTAAAAAAGAAACATGGAGCTATAGTAAACCAATGAAGTTTAGCTGCATCTTATTATACATTTTAGGCTTTGACTATTACCACATAACCTTTGATATGTGTTTATTTTCAATAAATTGAACCAACAAAATGTTATTTTTGGTCTCATATTTTGTTAGATTTTATCACATTTCCCCTTAAATGGCACTGTATTTCTCCATAAAATCCTGTACACATTAAAATGTTACTGAAGATAAATAAACACAAATACTTAAAAGAAACCTAATACTTAGAAGCAACGCAGATTTACTCAATATTTCTAAAATAAGGATTTAAGTAGGCTTCTCACTCTCAATAGAGTATGATTTATGGTTTTTAATTAACTTTCCTCCTACCATGACTTTATTATAAAGGAAAATGCAAAGGAACATCAGAGGAGCTCTCACTCAGAAAAATTATGCTAGCTGCCAATTATTGCTTTAGAGTGAAATATCTCTAAGCTTTCCAAATATTCATTAATTGGTCTTTGCATAGGTAGAAGTGTTTTGTACCTAGACTATCTTCACAAAGATGGCTGTCACTATTCAGTTAGAAAAAAACATCATATACAAATCTAATTTTCAGGTATCTCAAAATTTTTTAACCATGAGTCCTTGAGATATTTCCTCAGACAGGTGTCTCTGACAATAATTATAATTGTGATGCACAGACAGGGATAATACTTGACTTCAAAATCCCACAACCATGATTCCTCATTCTCTTTCAGGCAAGAGGAATCTTCAGAAAAAAAAATGCAATGAAAAAGGACCCAAACCTTTTAGTGGGATGAAGAAAATACCAAATTAGTTTGAATTAATTTGTGCTACATTTTTGTTTCATGAGCACCCAAGTGCATCTGTAGAAGGACTCCACTTTTCAGGCTACGCTGAGGAATTTGTGGAGTTGTCCTCTGCAGTGCTAACACTAGGTTATTTGCTCAGACCAACTTTGCTGTTATCACCCTCTGCTGAGAGGGCAAATGTTATAGTAGCTTATCACACCTCAGCTTAGTGATATAGCAAATGCCCAAACTAAAACACCAGGACTCATCAGGCACAGGTGGCATCTGCTGACTTGGTAAAAAGCAGCCCAACTCCATTGATTCTGAAGGACTTTTATTCTACCTCAATAATTTGCCAGAATGTGTTATACACTTCAGTTCTTCAGAAAGAGCTAGCCGTGATAACAGAAGTCTTTGCTTATATAAAATAAATCATAATCATTTTATTACCTGTCTCAGTTCCAGTCAACATTAACTGTATCTCTTGACCACTCCAAAGCCCACAGAAGTATCTAGTAAAATAATTCTTTAATATATCTCATTCTCAATTTATACACATAAATAAAGATGAATGCCTGTTCTCTCTTTTCCCTGAAGTATTTTATGCGGCTGAATGAAAATCAAGGTTTCCATCTTATGATAAATGTCACAGTTCTGGCATTTGTTTTCAATTCCTGATGTGAACAAAACAGGTTTTCAAGAGTTTTGGGAGAGACAACCAATTTCAGAGGAACCGATACTCATAGCATGCATGAAATTTTAGGTTCTAATCCATGCCTGCGGGAGAAGGGACTTAATGCCTTATTTTCTATGTCCTGATTGAAAGAACTTAGCAACAACTTTCTCCAAAACAATTCTTCTGTGGACCATTGCTCACAAAATCTATCCTAGGTTCAAGAGATCTTTTCAAACTTTAGTTGACATCAGGATAACTTTGTAAAACTTCTTAATGTGAAGGAACCTTATTTTTTACAACAAGTTTTTTAAAAAGGGTATTTCACCTCAACGACAAATTCAAAGACCTAAAAGTGGTAGAGCCCCAGCTCCTGCCCAGTTCCAGCCTGGCACAGGTGGTTTCAGGGATAGGTGGTAGTGTCAGGGACCTGAGGCAGTATCCATCAGAGAATGGGAGTTCCCACTTTCCAACTCAAATTGGAATAGCACCTGTGACTACTATCAGACTATGATCAGGCTTACGACCTGCAATTATTAATGGCTAAAACAAAAGGAACGGGATAAACGCTGCTTGCATGAGGCACTCAGGTTGGTCACCTGAGACCTGCTGTAGCTGCTCTCTGTGTAGAGCGATAAAAAAGCATTTCTATGGTGGTCTGGAACAGAGGTTAAATTATAGCAAGAATCCTTTCTTTTCTCTCACCAAAAATCTCTGGTTTTCTCTCATATTCACCAAATTAGCTTATTAGCAAAAGGCATTTTTTTCTCCTAACACTCAATGCAAGTTCCTTTCTTTATCTTTTTCCTCACTGTATGTTTTCTTAAGTGTTAAGCCAAATGAGACATGAAGATTTCACCGGTTTTTGTTTTTTTTTTCTTTTTTTGTTCAATTTTGGTTAAAAACTAGAAAAAAACCTAGATACAGCCTTTTATAGTAGGATATAACTTTCAATTAAACCTTAAGAATTATTTCAGTAAATGTCACTGTTGAAAGAAGCAATATTTCTTTAAAAAATCATTTCTCTTAATTTTTCTAATTTTAGACAAACATACCAAAATTTCAACTAACAATTGGAGCTACTAAGTTGTGTGAGAAAATGGGAGAGATGTTGATCTCTTGACCTTTTCAGGGCTTAGAAATAAGACACTTTTGATCATACATAGTATTCAGATGAAATAAAGAAGGAGGAGTCATCTCTTAATAGTATCATAGGCAAAGAAAGCATCTGGATATAGCTTTGCTTGTTTTCCAGCTGGGTTTCTTGCTAACATTCCTGCTAACTAAAACTACCATGATCACTTTGTCTTTCTATTTAATCTGCAGAGGGCAAATGTAATTCATATAGGCCAAACCTTGAGTCTTGGCTGAAACTGCAGTCCAGGCCAAATCAAGGTTCTTGAAAAAATAAGACTTTATTTACATAATATTCTCTTGAACAATTCAGTAATATCAAGAGAAAGTTGATAATTAATTTTGTTTCACTGAATCAGCACTGCATTTGTGACAAAAAAATATTTAAGAAACCTGGCAACAAGCTCACTGTAACAGATAATACTAACAGCAAACTCTCAGCTCAACTTACAATGTTCCAAGAACATTTGGGAATCAAACTTACTCTGAGTTTCTTCAGAAATTTAAAGTGTTTTTCTGTTTTCAAGGGATTAAGATATTTTTGGAAGGAATACCCAATTGTCAATAATATATGTTTTTCCCACAAACCATAATACATGCAAAAAATTTAAAAAAAAATTATGAGTATGACTACATATATAACTTAAAAAGAAATCTTCTGTGGATATTTAAACGTCAATTATTTTCAGAAACAAAACAAAACAAAACAAAACAAAATACAAAGAACCCAAACAAAACAAAGCCAAAATGCAAACCTCTCGAAACCTATAAAGAATGATTATGGAAAAATCAAGACCCAGACTACTTGTGGTATTTCAGTTTTGGCTTAGAATTTGCAGAAGGCTTCATGTAGAAATTTACTGACCCCTGAGGATCTCAGTGAGAGGACAAGAATAGGGCTCTAATGACAAAATGTAGATGACACTCGCTATCTTGAAGCAGATTTGTTTCTAGGTGTCTTTCACTGGGACAGAGCAGCATTTTGATCAGCCAATGGCGGGATAAGCTCTGTGGAAGAGAAAATCCTTTAACCTTGCACATGGGAACTGATTAGTTGATATATTCCTTTCTTTCTGTGATTTGAAAATACTACTTTGATGCCAGCATTTGAAGCTACCTTGGAAAACTGTGACAAGTACCAGATACATTTTTCCTAGTGATGCTGAAAAATTTCGGAATAAAGAAGTTTTTTGCTTAGAGACTTTGAATCTTTAAGCAGCAAGGCATTTGTTTATTGCATGTTGGAAGCAGGCCAGTTTGCACTGCACAGACTTGCTCAACTCAAAAGATGCAAAACAAGCTATTTATACATTTCAAGTACACAATTTTGTCATCTGACATATGTATTCATAACTAGGTGGAGTCAGGTGGAGCTTGGGCAGGGTTTTCGAGAATCTTTCTTTGGCTCAACTTTTAGGTGGTCTTCTTTTACTTCATCCCCTGGTGGTCACTTCAATACTCTTCATTGGCCGGACCTTTTCAACTTTCTTTCTTAAGTGACCCAGATTCCTCAAGTCCTGGCTCTAGACCTCCTATATCTACTTTAAACATCTAGTTTACCTGATTTATAGCCTCGTGGTTTATTGTATCTACTCCTTAGCATTCTTCCTGTAATTGGGGAGACTTTGGTCCAGTGAGAAGCAGAGAACAAGATATTAACCATCGTTTCTATAATGTTCTTCTAGCAAAACAGGCAGAGCAAATATTAGGCCCTTTCTTCTCCCAGCTCAGCAGGGGCAAGATGCTGAGTTAACTGCTTTTGTGCCTTTCTCTGTCATCACTAGATCTTTGTTTCTGCTTGAATCTTGAAAAAAGAAAGTTGCTGTGCAACCTGAGTCTTCTGAATTTCCCAAAAGGACCAATAACACCCTTTTATGATCCCTCACTCAGAGGTTCCGGGTTCCTAGAGTCGTTGGGAATAGAAGGTTTCCTTCAGCACCTCTTGTGGACAGGTCACAGTGCAAAGGAAGGAAACAACATTCAGCACCAATTTAGTCCTGCAGGGTGGATTAACCACATTAAAAAAGAAGAACTGACAACTGACTCACCAAAGAGTAGAGCACATCTCTGCTTCTGCTGCTGCTCCTTTACAAGTTGACCTCCACCTCAGCTCTTTTCACAGCAGCAGGTTTGACAGATGAGCTATAATGAGAGTCCAGATAATGCCAGAACAGACCGCTGCTTGAGCTTCACAAAAGCTAGTCATCACATAGTACTTGCCAGGCAACTCTCAAAGGATGTTGCACTTTCAGTCCTTTGATCATTTTCTTTTTTAAAACAGAGCAAGCAGAGTAAGGCTGGGCCACTTTCAAAAGCATAAGCTGTGGTCTGCTTCACTCTTCCCTTTTTCCTCACTCCCCTTTCCTCACTATTGCTCTTTGCGAGACAGTGCATATATTAAGCTTTGATTAATGACCAATAAATCCTGCTGTTAAAAGAATTACTGTGAAGTTCACTTCCATAGAAATTTCCAGCTGTCTGTCAGATAATTTATCAACAACAAATTCCTAAGAAATTTTATACAACTGCATACATGTGCACACACCAGCACATTAAATACACACACACTTAATTAGACAAAAGATATTGTATTGTGTCTCTTGTTTATTTTCTAATGCTGTAGAGGTTTGATCCTTCTGTCAACTTTTTAGTATTTAGAGATCCACATTACGCTTTTCACGTCTTGGAAAGGAAATATTCATGTTGTGCATGACTGCTTTGCTTTTTTTGGTAGAGTGGACATGTTCACTTATCTTTTAAGGGTGGCAACATTTTAGTTCTGGACTCATTTTATGTAGCAGTTTACATTTTGAAGCAGTGTGCAAACTTATATCCCCACAGTATCCTCATGAGAACTGAGAGGAAACATTATCTCTGTTTTTCAGATAGGCAAGCAGAGCTTTCATGTACACCCCAATCAAGCTCAATAAATTACTGCCCATCAGCTGATCTCTGGTAATAATGCAAGCCCCCTTAAGCTCCTCTTATAATTACTTAAATTTCAGTAAAAGACATCTAAATCAAGGTACTGTTACTTTAGATATGGCATAAGCTAAAAGTACAGTATCTGCATGCAATTGCAGACATTGAGCTGTCATGATGTGACCCCATCCATGCATATTTGAAGAATGAAGTATGTAAGCAGTTTTCAACAGCAGTATCCACCTGTTTAGTTGAACTCACTGTTGGGAAAATTCTAACTAAACTGCTGGACTTTGCACTGAAAATATTGAACATCTGCATAATTCATTTTGTTGCAAGTGAGCAATTAAAAATGGCAACAGAATTGTATTGTCTTTTGCCACTGCAGCAATTTGAGCCTTACTGAGTAGTGTCTCTTAATTAATAAACAAAAACCCCAAAAAACAGAAGCATGCTCTACAACACAGCACAGATATGTAAGCCTCAATACAAAACTCAAGCAACCTCTGTCCATTTCAGACAAATCTAAAACAAAATCTAAACACACTCGTTAACACAAAGCAAAAAAGAAAGAATATAGCCACTTCCCACTAACATACATTTTAACTCACTAAGATAAGGAGCCGCACACCTTAAAGCAAAACCATGAACAATGAGTCAGCAATAAAGTACAATGTAGGATAACAAAAAAAAGAATATAAAGAAAGACATATACCTGGTAAGTTACGTGGTGTAAAACAAGGTAAAATTAGTATCAAAGCAACAAAGTAGAATTAGTAAATAATGTATCTATGGGGTAAAGGTGAAAGAAGGTAGTCTATAACTCATAAGGCCAAAGGAATAAGACATAAGATAAGGTCAATGTAAAGAAAAGCAGAGAATTCGCTCACCCCTACTCTGTCTGAAGGAGTGGGAGAAGACCAGGCAGCTTGTTAGTTACTCTGCAGAGATGCTGGAACTTCTCCCCAGTATTGCTCATGTCTGATCACTTTTTATACTTTTTTTTTTCTCTTAGGCAATTTGAGTAACTATAGTCAATAATAATTTTTGGGTGATAGACAGATGACATAGACCTGGGGGTCAGCTTCCTGTGTTCCCTTAGGATGTTGCAAAGAAAGGCCATGCTATTTCCATAACACACCATTCTTTATTAATCCTATGAATCTGTTGCTGGAAAGTCTCCTCATTTTGTTGGGCACTTTTGGGAGCCATTGGGGTGTCTTTGTCCCTTTTTGTGTAACCCATTATCCTCTGATAAGAGATTTCTGGGAGTGCACCCTCCAGGTGCTGAGTTGTGTCCCATCACAGATCAGGATGGTCGTCAGAGCCTTAAATTGGTCTATCACCCTACCAGTAGACACCAAGGGATCCAGCTTGTCCCAATACCATAAAATTAATTATTACTAAAGACAGAAGGAGAGCTAACCTCTTGATTTAATATTTCTTTGCAAAAATCTCTTCAGGTTTTCTATATGATTCAAGGCTTTACAAGGATACAAAGGGCATGATTTCTAGTTGTCTGTAAGTGAATGAACAGAACTCTCAAAGTGTAACTGAGATTTTTTTCTCTATCATTTGTTTTTCCTGTGGATAGGAAAATAAATCCTCTCCAAGAAATTATTTTATAATTTACAGAGCTACTTTAAAATAGCTGGTAAAAAGTTGGTAGACTTTTATTTCTGGAAATGACAACAAAGATACAAATTTGACCTTCTAAATAAGAATTTGTTACGTGAAGAAAAGAAAGTGGTTTTCTGGTTTACAGAATTTTGTGTATAAAAATGTATTTTTATATTGTAGCTTCTCCAACCCATAGACCTATTCATACGTAATTTTCATAGTAAGGCATTGCCACCACTGCTAATATATGATATATAAAAACAATAAAGAGTGAGTAAATAAGACAGCATAGTATAATGACTTTATCTTACAAATATATACTTAAACAAGAAATCAAATACTATGAATTGTTGGAATAAGTGAAAAGAGGGTGAGGAAAGGTGCCATGACTTCAAGTGTGTGTATCAGAATATAAAAAACAGAGTGAGATTTAAATTCTGACTTGCAGAGAAATATGAAATGAACTGATTTGCATTTATAAGCATGCAAAACATACATAGAGGATAGAATGCATATATTTTACAGTCTAATAAATAAAGACATAGGGAAGCCAGGCATTCCTTTGCCATAAAAGATGTTGAGGATGGATGTCATAAAGCATTTGTAGAACGCCCTGTAAGAGGCAGAACATTTTTATACAACTGAAAATTAAATGCCATCTAAAAGGACAGGACAGCCCTACAGCAAATTGACCCTTAGACAACTGCTACCAAAACATTCCACTTGATGAAATCGAGTCAACATTAGAGTAAGCAAAGCAGTCAGACATAGAACTCACCAGAACTACGCCTATGGCTTTTTATTCCGTTGTTTTCTTTTTGTCAAGGTTACTTTCAAGGAAATGCATGCAGTATAAATAGGCAAAGGATAGACTATAATTTTATGAAGGAGAATCAGGTGTAAATATAAGGGACTGTAATGGAATACACCAGCACATTAGACATACACATGTGCATTAAAATAGCATGAAAAAATGTCAAAGCATTTGCACTAAGACTCAAGTAAGATTGTTGGTTGAGTTTAAAATAATTAAGATGTTATTTTTATGGGTTCTGTGCTGTTGGATTTTGCTTTGTGGGTTTTTTCTCCAGCATAAAACAGCTAAAGGATAAGATAAAATCTGAATTTACAGAAGGGAAACTCTGCAAGACTTATCCAACAATTTTTTCTACAGAATTATTAGATTTTTTTTACTAGATTGAGAATTGAGGTAGCTATGATATATCTGGGTTTCACTGAGCTGCTTTAATGGGTCCATATTAGGTGGGTCCATATTGGTTAATATAGATGAGGCTTTTCTTTAAACCTTCATAGTATGAAATAAACTATTTATTTGTTTTCAGGGGTGACCTGTACACAAACAAGTAGGAAGTACTACAGGCTACCATAATATGAAAGAGAATAAGGAGGAAAGAAGATTCTTCAAGAAGAGTAATATAGAAGGAAAGAAATATGATAAGGAAATTTGCAAATACATGCATTTATTAAGAATTTCTGTGGAAAGCAGAAACCATCTGTTGGAAGAAACATAAGAAAAAATCTAGTCATACTTGTCAATATCATATGTCTGGGAAAAAAAACACTCAAGTGTGATAGTGAAATGAATGAAACTCTATGTGTAAGGTGACTCTGTGGTAGACAGAGTGAAGATTTGATATGATTTGAGAGGACACAAGATAGTTCAGAATTCTGAATATGAATTTTGGTCATCTATGAAGATGTATTGTTGCTTCATTTGTCAAAGCTGCTAAAGGGGCAAAGAATTTTACTATGCTGGTTGGCAGATTGTGGAGCCAATTATATAAGAGTACACTAAAGATATTTATATATGCATGAGTTCAAAGAAGCATATGTTTGCTTTCTCTGTAAAGCATGGTGGGTGGATGTGAGTCAACTTCAGTCAGATGATCTGGTCAACTTTAATTTTCCCTGTGTTTACTAGCACAGTTTTCAAGTTTCTGACTACATATTGCTCTTTCTACAGAACTCCTGTTTCATTCAGGGCACACAGTAAATAATGGCACTGAATGAGCAATTACAGCATTAAAAATGGTTTCCATCCTCAGTGAGGATGCATTGCCATGTATTATTTACAGCTCACCCTTCAAACTTCTGCATTAAATACAGAACTAATCACTTCCACCTGGGCTTCTCCACTATATATTAATTCAAATGAATATTCCACAAAAATCAATCAATTTATTTTTATAAGACCCTATCAGCAGATTTCATGTATTTCAGAGGCTAAGTTGCATGAAAATAAGAAACACCCATTTCTACTTGAGATAACGCTGGAATTTGCATCCAGACCCCAAAATACTACTATAAGCACAAAATTCCCACTTTGTCCTAGATTTTTAACAAAGAAAGCAACAGTCCTCTGTCTAATAATCTTAGCTATTATAAGGTTACAATTCTTTCCGTATCACAGTCTCCAGTCATCTTGAATGAAACACAACTTCAGTGGAAGATTACCATATGATTACATGATAAAGAACTGAAGTAGATACACAGAAGAAGGTTGTATAAAAAATTGATCCACCATTTCCTAACTTGCATGTTTCCTGGAAATGTAATAATCATAAAATATCTGTATAATTTATCTGAATCTTGAATGATCTTCAGGTGAAATCTTTTTCTTTTCTCTGAAGTAGAAGGAAAATTTTCTTCTATGATGGTTTCATAGCAGCATTGGATTTAGAATTTTTTATTAACTGAGTATAGATTGCTGCATTAAAGTATGAGAAAACTATATGAATTCTAAGAAAGGACTGGGAAACACATCAAATAGAATATACATTAATTGTACTTTGTCATTAGTTAACAGTCTCTGCTAATCCTTGGAGGTCAAAACTCATTTCCATGGGGAAACTAGCTGAGGCCTGAGTATTAAGGATGACTAAGCTTTAAAGTTACATAATGTTATCATTAAAGATAGCAGATTCAGATACAGTATTTTTTTCACAGATATATCCAATTAGCACTCAGTATGAATGATGGATAAATGGGACTGATCAATATTTTATGTCAAAACTGTTTCTCTGTGTGTAATTGGTTTTACTGTACAAGGCTTTTTCACAAAGTATATGGTTTTCATAGAAAGTATGTGGATTTTTTTCTTGTGTGGAACAAATTAATATATGAGATTTTCATATTTATATGTCATGATAGAATGCATCAATTAGATAATTTTTACCATGATATAATGCATCAATTAAGTAAGTCTCAGTTTCAGTTTTCAATCAGAGTTCATTCCAAAAATACTGGTATTTTCTATTGATTAATAAAGAAAAATTTGTTAATGCCTTTATAGAAGAGTTGAGAGACAAAACTTTATTAAATGTCTAGCCATTAAATGGGTAGACATTAGTGCTTTCTTTGTGAAGTATTTACAAGCCAGTAAGTGTTTGCATCACATGAATAATTTATAGAAACATTGCCTCTGTCCACTGAGAAATATCGTACTTTGCGTGTTTTGGTACGGCTAGAAAAAGGCATCCATCCACATGTTCATTACCTTCACTGAAATTGTCTGTGAGTGATTCTCCAACTGCCTAGATCTGTTCCATCACTGTACAGTTCAAATGCCCTAAGGATGTCTGGAAACAGCAAGATAGATGTATAACAGAGTTTATCATGTAGAAAAAGGGAGCTATTTTGACATGCTCGCATTCAAAGAGGGCATCCCTTCTGGTGAGAAAAAGCACTTGTTCAGGTAGAATGAATTAGCTGCTATTGCAAGCATAGTAGCCCTAGGAATCTGTCTGGGGACAATCACAGCGATAGATGCTAACTGATGTTGTGCTTTGTGAACTGGGCTGAACTCCTCATACAGGGGAACACAGTAGGAGAAACTTGTCCATGCCCACAAACTCTCCTTCTCCTTTCCTTACCGGTTTGCACATCACTGGTGATTTC
This sequence comes from Dendrocincla fuliginosa, assembly GCA_035047845.1. NCBI lineage: Eukaryota > Metazoa > Chordata > Aves > Passeriformes > Dendrocolaptidae > Dendrocincla > Dendrocincla fuliginosa. The sequence continues at coordinate 125,662,119 of JAWWMO010000083.1, read as the reverse complement.
CAGATTTCAGTTAAGATCTAGCTAAAATTTGGAAGGAAGAAAATGATACCTTACATTCTCTGGCTGCTGTCTAGCTCTTAATCTCCTCATACTTCCTAATGTCCCCAGTGTAATCCCATTATATGTTTCCTTACCACCTCCCTCAAAACTCAGATTACATGTACAATTTTTTAAAAGAATGATACTTTCTTTGAACTAACTTTGAGAAATCAGCCTAATATTAAGTCTACGGAGACCTCAAGAGGAAAATAATAATCAAGAGGAAAATAATCTCAAACTACTGAACAATGAGTCTTTCTAAGGAAAAGGCCTGTTGTTCATTAATAAAACTCAGGCTGTTGGCTTCTCCAGGGAAAGATGCTGTTGGTCTCATTACCTTTTGGAGAGAGAATAAAAGAGGATTTATTGTAAGCAAATATGGCAGTGGAAAATGGAAGGTGGAAAATACATTGAATCCTTTTAATTTTAATAAACTAATAGAAATAGAAGGAATAATATGTACTAGTATAGTGAAAGGCAATATTTAAGGGACAGCAAATGCAGCTGAAGACAGGAAACCTGGAAAACAAAGAGGAGTACTTCAAATTACTGGAAGTAATTAAAAAATCAGGAACTCAATCTTCAATGTCTGATTCAATTACTAAGCAAAAAGTTTAAAAGTTTAGTAAAAGCAGTTCACTTTGAAATTGCCCAGGCTTGCTAAATTCTAAGAGAGTAAAATAGAAAATTGATTATTCTTCCATTTGAAGTTGTGTGGTTTCAGGATGAAATTCAAATCCTAAATTACATTAAAGAAGACCAAAAACGTTTGAGAGAAAGATTATTTTTACATAACCAAATCTGAATTTTGAAAACTAGGACAAAGATAAGATTATTATGAATTCAAAGTCAACAGCATTTTGCCATGGTTAAACTAGTTTTATAGGTAATTGAAGAGTATTTTCTGTGAGAAATTCAGGATTTAGCCAGGTCAATGCAAATTTAACTTTAAACAGCTTATTTATTTTCGAAATTTTGCAATTAGACTTTCTTTTGTGATTAACTAAGCCAATACCTTTGTGTTTGTAATGAAACTTCCTGAAATCACAGGCTTAATTTTGTGTATTAGTTTTTTTCCCATTCAGATCCCTGTAGTAATAAGTATATTCCAAAATACTCCTTAAACTTGTCTTAGTTTAAAAAAGACAAATGTCTGCCAAGGAAGGTGGGAACCTTCCTGGAATAGAAAGAAGACTGCCTCCCCCAAATGATTATAACCTCGAAATCAAGACAACTTCAGGCAAAAAATGTAGATGATAGGACCAGAAGCATGTGGAATCAGCAAAAATTGAATGCCAAGACCTCCTTTCACAGCCCTCTCAAGGCAGGGAAGAAGTGAAGTAAAAACCTTCCCCCACAAGTCCAAACTTCTGGCCCATGTTGGACTCCCCATGCCCTTCTGGCCCACACACTGGCCCTGACCAAACAGGGAACGGGCCTTTCCCCAAGCAATTCAGCTGGTATGGGCAGGCTATCAGCCACTCTCTTGTGTGGCTTAATTGTTGACCACCCCCCAGGCCCCTCAGGGAAGCCTGCTTCTAGTGATCCACACACCCTCCACTCCCAGCCTGTCAGCTTCTTTTATGATGATAATGGCAGAGTGACAAACTGCAGCATTAACATCTTCCTATTAGTACTTGTGAAGACTCAGATTAATTTCATATAGAAAAGCACACATTCCTTAATTTATCCAAAGTACAAAGGAACTGATTTCTTCCTGTACGGTAAAGGCACCCTGCTATAAAAGTCTTAGAAGCAATTTTGGGCATTACATTGCGACACTGCATTATAATCTTTTAGGAACTGAAGAGAAAAAAGTTGCTTGGTTTTGCTTAGAACGTTGTTTTCATATTTAGGCAATTTGATATATATGTTAAAGTTTGTGTCACGAGAGGCAGTTACTTAAAATCTCATTAGAAATATTTTGATGCTTCAGCAACAAATGTAGATATATAGGGTTGTATCAATAAATATTCACTTTAGCAAGGAAAAATAGATTTACGATTCCAAGCAGTCCTTTCAAGTTAAAATATGGGGCTATACAGCTTATAGAAAATCAGTGCTATGCTTGAAAAAGTGATTTTTAGAGTCACAGGATTATTTATATGACATCATGGTTTCTTTTGTTGATAAAAGCTAAATTGTTTTCAAACTTGAGCCTTCAAAGAACAAAAACCATTCTGTGAAGTTGTGTCCCTCAAACAGTTTTAGCTTATAAAATGTCTAGGTTCACCTGCCAAGTTATGATCTACTGCTTCCGTTAATCAGGCCCATTTTGAGAGTTTCTATCTCTGAAACAGAAAGATGTTTCCTCAACACTAGTTTTACTTGATCTCCTCTGTTTCTAAGATTTCAGTTTCCTCTGCTGTATCTCAGGTTGCATTTGGCTAGAGAGATCTCCCAATAAACAGCAAGAGGGGACATGAGATACTTCTCAAACTATAGAGCCTCAGAAGTCTATGAGTTGTTGCATCTCTGCTCAGTTTCAGTCCATGGAGGGGGGAGATGGGGGAGGGAAGTGATATAGTTTCATTTGCCTTGAAGTAAGCCAGCTGTGATATAAGTATTTAAATTACAAGTGTTTTGTGCTATCATATTTTCTTTTTTCCCAAGCTAGAGGATACATGCTAACACAGCCAACCTATGGATTTAGCTGCGAGATGCCTGTAACTAACAGTATTCTTTGCAGTCTATTGTCTAGACTAGATAATGTTGGATATCTCTCTTTCAGCCTGAGGGGAGACCAAAATTAGAGCAAGAAGGACTGACTGATATCCGAATTGCATGCAAGTTATGAAATGAAACTCAGAATTCAGAGTACACTTAATCAACGTGAGCCTAGATGAGAGCATTTCCTTGGGGAGACTGTTACCCTTTGCTTGACAAGTCGCAGCTCACAGTCTTATAACTTCATTTTTGACAGTTCGTTGAAAAATCCCTGTCCAAAACATGTATGTGCTGTTAATGGAGAAACTATTGGTGTGTGGCATCACAAAGAAAACTTTGTTCTTGATTTAACCATGAAGAGACCCCTTTTGTTGTGCTGTGCCTTTCATTTGTCCATGCATTCTCACTCAGCAGTCCAAGAGAATTTGCAGTTAGATACTGCAGCGGTTATAACCCTGACTTACAATTTTGACAAAATCTTCACACTACCACATTAACTGAAGTGCACTCAAAGACTGGCCCTTCCATTGATTTGCCTTCAGTTGCCAGGAAGTATTGGCAGAAACTCCTGCCCCTCTAGGCTTGTCTCCACCTGGATCTCCAGCAAGGTTCTTCTCCATTTTAGCGAAAATGTGACAAAAGCACGCCCATTAAATGTCAGAACTTCAGACCATGGATTTAAAACCTAGAGATTTTATCAAATAATTATGACAGCCTTAATATCTGCCTTTTGAAAGTTCAGTTAAAAGCTGATATACAAATGCAATGGAATGTCACCGAAAGCTGGGAAGAGAGAAATAATTTTCATCATATAGTTGCAAAGAGGTATTTTATTACTTCCCTTACAAATAGAATTCATGGCTGCATTATAAAAAAGGGGTACAGTGTCACATAGATCACCTTGCACAAATGCAATCTGACTTTGGACTGCACAAAATTTGCATTTTATAAATTATTGTCCAAATCCTGTAATTGTAAAACAATGCAGCTTTTCTTCTTCTCACATGTAACTCATCTCCTTTAGATGATGTCCTGACTTACACAAAAAATCTGGTATTCTCCTTTTCTTTTTTTCTCCAAATATGCCTTTTTGGCGGTTTTCCTTCTTTAAGGAGACTGAAGGGCGAATGATTAATGACCCAAGTATTTGACCCCCTGCAGTGACTGTTCACCTGCTGTAAGAGCCTGGACTGTTGGTGCTCATGGCTCAATCAGCAGAGTGCTTTGCTAACAATGTGCAGAGTGGCCACCCAGACCAGGGGCTGAAGGTGTGCATATCCAACACCTCAGGCTACAAGCTGGGTGTTAAAAAAGTCAAGGGAAGAGGCAAACCCTACAAGGTAGGGTAGGGTTTCTTTTTCTTTGCATGGATGTCCCAGCTGTGATAACTCCCCAGAATATTCACACAGGTATTCATTTCTTGTTGATGAGCCATAATGGGCCACAATGGACTCAGCTGCACTGGAGTAAGAGACAGCTGTAAAATCTTAGAAGGTGTCAAAGGCTCCCAAACTATTTCCTGACTCACAGTATTACATCATCCAGTGTAAAACTCGCCACCCCAGGGGAAGTACTGGAGGCATTCCCACCTGGACCTGAGGGAACGTGGAGTTTGGAGCTTCCCTTCACCATATGGGGCTTTCATCACCCCCTTGACAGATCTGGACTGTTGCCTATGACCAATGGACATTGAAATTGCGACAACCAAGTCTCCTTGCTGGATTCAATGGCTGTCTTGTGGGTCCTTCCAGTTGTCTGGGGAGTCCATAGCCCTGCTTCAACTGCCTGAACCAACACCGCAGCGTCACTCCAGTGCTGGCTCTCCAAGCATTCCTGCCACGTTTTCTGGTCATGGGGGAAGTGAATGATGTGGAGGGATGGTCATCTTTTCTCTGTCTTATGGCCATGTATATTTTTTTCTGGGAGGGAGAAGCTGGCTGTATCTCAATTTGGTCTGGTGGGCAGGGTTTGGGAAGTTTGTCATCTTTGTTTAGTGCAGTTTTATCAGTATTGTTATTAGCATTTATTCTTGGTAAAAGTTATTTTTTCACTTACATCTGAGTGTACTTGGTCTCTCTCTCTGTATTGGAGAAACCATGGGTATTGAATCTGAGGAGGGGGGAGACTTCTGTGTGATGTCTCTGCCCCTTCAAATTGTCTCAAATTTATACAGGTGAAAAGTGGTACTTTCCATGGAAAAGAAGTTCATAAAAGACAGGAAATCTTGGAATCAAAATGAGATTGCAGGCATCCAGGCTGATTGGTTCTCTTGACTTCTCAGTAAGCTCTTGAGCCAACAATAAAGAGGATTAGTCATCAGGCTCTCTAATTAACTAAGGAAGGCTTAAGGTCTCCAGGCAGGCAACTGATAAAATTAATCAGGTGGTCAAATGTGATGCTCAGAAGCTTTGAGATCTCTAGTTCCCTATTAGGATCTAAAAGGAAGGAAAAATTGGTGTCAATATAACTTGGAAATGACTATCAAACTTGCACCTGGTGGTCAGATTATGAGGAAGTGGGAGTTCAGAGAGGTAACTCTCCTAAGGAACTAGATTTTTTCATTCAGTTAATACTGATAACTGATATTCTGTTCAGTCAGCATTTCCCTCATAACAAGCTATTTTGTCAGACAACTTATGTACAACAGCAAGAACAACTGAGACTCTGCAATTTCAGCTTCAGGGTATTTTTCCTGAGGGTATTGTTAGGAAGGCCTTGTCATAGAACATGGTAGGACTTGAAATATAAGATCAATTGTCTAGACATCAGAGAAACAAATACTAAACAGGTAAAAAGCTTAATTCATATCAAATGGGAATAGGAAGGAAAATGCCCTGCAAGGGGAAAAAAATTGGCATTTGCAGCGAAATACTTAAGTGCACAAAACAAGAAGAGCTCTTGATCTATAAATCCTGTACTTACAGGTGCTTTACCAAGAAGGTCATTTTGCACCAAATTATTCCTCTGTCAAGATGTTCATCTCCTGACTAGATTTCTTGCCATAATTCGGTATGTTTAATCAAACAGAAAGGTGAAATTTAAGCCACATTTGAATCTGTAGTTTTACACAGTAAAAAACTTAGTGAAGGTATTTAAGAGCAGAGGACTCACAGAATTGCTACTAGATGGAAGTAAAATGTTGAATGATGCTCTCTTTTTTTGCCACAAAATCTTTTATGACTGCTGTTATGAGCTAAGAGTATATTGTTGCACATGGCAAGTACATCACAGTGTCAAGGAAAGCTATCTTTTTGTTTAAATGCCTTTAAACAAACCCCAAAAGATATTTGAAACAAAGATTATCAAACCCCTCAGATAATCCTCAAATGTGTGCTACATAATTACAGCCTTACTTCAGCACAACAATCCAGTTATCTTGATATATTTTTCACTTTCTGAATTTAAGCTGGATACAAAGAAGGTTTTATAGAAAGCAAGAGAGAAACAAAGCAGGAGAGATGTGTGAAGTCAGAATATTTTTAAGCCACAGTTCTCTTTTCTTCTTGTATCAACAGTTTTCATGTTAAATGCAGGATCAAAAAGTCTCTCTCAAATGAATGTAAATGCTATCACATGGACGAATGCTATAAACTGAGTTTTGTCATTCGCTTACAATTTGCTCTGTTATTCTAGATCTCCAAGTGTACGACTAAATCTGCATCCTTGGACACGTTGCTATGTAGGCAAATACTTAGAGTTTTCCTTAGGTATGTTTGCTCTGGGCGTTCTCTATAGAAGAAAAAGAAAAAAAAAAAGACACCAGCAGTTTGAACTTCCAAATATAAAGCATCCTGGGCTACAGCTCTGTGAAGACTGCTTGGTTTCCATATTCACTCAAGAGATGACCACAGCTTATCCACAAATTAGTTCTAAAGCATGCATACAGTGTGTTCAGCAACCTGGGGCATGTACACTGCATAGAGCACATGCAGCCTACCTACTCAAGGAAAATCTATTCCAGTCATTTGACTATATCAGATTCCCTGCTTGCATGCAAATGCATATATGTTTTATTCAGAGCAATGCTTGCTAATATTGCATCTTATGGGATCCCAGATTCATTAACTACCTTATAACTGGCTGAGTAAAGACAGAAAAGTTTTGATTGGAAAATGGTTCTACTTGGATCTGTCAATATTTTGAGACTTGAGCAAATACTAATATGTCACATACTTTGAAACAAATGAAATACAATGAAATTCCCAAATGTGTACCACTAACATTAATAAATATTTGATTTGAAACACCAATAACTGCTGAAAGCCTGTCCAGACCAGTGATGTTATTTTTGCTGCCCTTAGAAAGAAATATATGGCATAAATATCCAACAGAAACAAGATATTTTTGTTTTTAAAAGTTAGAAGAAAAAAAGTGCTGAAAGTAAAACACTCATCTTTCCTTTTCCTCTTTGATTCAGCTTCTTTACAATTTTTTTCATTCAGTAAAATTCTCTTCCGTTCAGTCTGACTCGTCTTAACATCTTTTACTATTTTGTTTTTCTTTTACCCTCTTCAATGAAATTATTTCTAATTTCAACCTCGTTTTGATCATTCTGTTGTGTTCCTTGAAGACCATCCCCTCCTGATTCAAGTCTTATCATTCCTCTTCTGATTTCTGCCTGAAAAAAACCTGTTATCTATACTACTCATACCATTGTGAGCTGAGAAATTGTTGGATCAGACAACTGCTGTCACCAATTCTTTCATGTAGTCTTAACTTTCCTTATCTGTCCCTAGCTGTAGTGGAATGAGAGGCCCTGAAAATACAAACCAGGTCTGAGGAGGGGTAATAAGAAGATGAATCCCATTCAGCATAGCAGTCACTAAACACCATTATAGCTGAGTGAGGAAATTGCAGCAAAAACCCATTACTTCCTGCCTAACAGTCTATTTCCTCACAATGTTTCAAGAAGGTCTCTGAGACAGGCTGATGACAGAAACAAAGCATAAAGATTCATTTCAAACATATAATCTGTGTTACATCCACTGATAAAGTCAAAGTACTTGGAACTCATCCTTTCATTATTATCTTGCAGTTTGGTGCTTCTTCTTCAGATGATGCTTGACAGCTTGTTTATATTCCCAGCTACAACCACAGTAAAAATTATTTTATTTCTCTCTACAAACCTTGCCTCTGTCATTATCTCCTCTGGTTTTGTTTTGTTATTTCAGACTACCACAGTACTGTTAAAGTTAAAAAAAAAAATCACTGTAATCTCTTGGATCTCAAAAGAAAAACAGATTTTGAAAATACTAACTACAAGCCAGTTCACTGAAGGACCAAGGGACCAATATGGAGGTGCAGTAGCCCTCATTTAGGTGCAGTTCATAATTTCACTTCCTGGGAATGCAAGTACAGTTGTACAGTTCATCTCTGGGTAAAACACATTTACAGTAATGGTGCAGGAGTAACAAAGACCCCATGAGGGTCTCTTCAGGTCTGTGGAATGAGGAGGCAGTGAGCACATCTTAAGGTACAGAGCCAAACACTAGTAATAAAGAAGAATTGTGATTACGGAAGTGTTAAAGCTGAAGGAAGGACTGGGAAAGAAAGCCCAGGTTGAGGTGCCATGCTTAACTTTTTTGTAGCATATGCTGTGACTATTCCTGCAATATACATGACATTGAAAGGTCTTTCTAATAAGCAAAAAAATAAAACAAAGTAAGGAAAACATGCAATGGTATAATAAACACTTGTTTGTTTATTCAATAATGTGGTTTAAAACGAAAATTTTATAGTTTTTATTTTGATTTGCGTTAAAAACTTAAATAAACATGATAATACCATATAGTTTGAGACTTCCACTTCTAACCATTAGCTTTTATAGTAGCAGGAATGCATCTGGTGGTCCTGAATGTTTAGAAGATAAAATTGACAAACTGTTATAGGAGATAAATTTGTAAGATTCCTATTTTAACAAATTAGTTTGTGAAATGTAAACTTGACAAATAGACCGTTATAAGCTCTTAAAATGAACTGGGAAAATCAGACACATAGACACTTTTTATTTGGAATTCAAAAACCAGCATTTGCCCAATTATCTTCAGAAGCTACTTTGAAAAGAATAAAGCAGCTCAGAATTCCCAAGAAGACACAGTAGCTGGTGACTCATATGTGTTGTTTGCTATACAAATGTCAGGAGTTAATTGCCCTGTCATTTTCAAGAAACTGGTTTTTTATAATTTATTTTTACTACTATCCCAGATACCAGGAATTTCAGTTAAAGGTTAAGAATCTCTGCTGGGTGCTGCACACAAAACAAAAGGCAGCATCTGTTTCTGGTTTATGAGAAGAAACTCAAGGATACTGAAAAGGGAAGACAAAGGTGCAGTTGAACAGTAGTATTCAACAAGGTAAGCAGCAGGGCAGAGCACTCTGAAGAATTTTTGTCATCAACAATTTCTGCAAACATCTCAGCCATGGTAGGCTCTATTCAGGGATGAGAGGAAGGTTACATGGTACCAGCATGAGCTCTTTTAAAGCATGAAGGGCACTGTGGGAGAAAGCAGAAAGGCATCATTTGAAAATGAAAGAAAAAAGTGACAGAGGATGTTACTGTGGGTTGAACAGACATTGGAGTCAGCCTCTCAGGATCTCACTCTCGAAGAAGTAGCATTGCTCAAGGTAACGAAATATTGCATAAGTCTTGAAAACAAAGGCAGATAACTTATAATGTAATAAAGAAGTGGAAACTTTAGGAGGCTGAGGAGGTGGTTGTGCTTGCAGTGATAGATTGATAAAAATATCTAGACAACATTCTGGGAAAATCAGTAAAAAGTATGTTGTGAGGGGCAATGAATAAAAAAGATTTTTCAATCACTTAAAAATACAAGATAGACTTTTTAAAAAAAAGTTTTAGGTGGAGAAAAGAATGGTATCATCTGTCAGATGAATTATGCAAAAAAAATTTGGAAGACCTGGGCACAACCTGGGCATAAGAAACTAGGCACAGTAGACTTACAGAAAGCCAGAATAATGAAGTTTTTCACAGGCATGGAGTAAGAATTCAATAGAAAAGCTGAACTGCAGAGGAAGATAGTGAAGATAAATGGACCTTTCATCACCCATCATTGTTCTACAAGTCACATAAAAAAAACCCTGTGCAATGAAATAGTGTCCAACTTTGTGAACACCTAGCATAAGTCAGCTGAGTTACTTGTAAAGGTTTATTTGGCCTGACCAAAGTCAGTAGAATCTGGCTTGTGATGAGAAAATAATTGGACCATAAATATTTGTAAATAAAATATAATTTCATACAAACACAAAATGCCATCTGATACAAATTCAATCCCTGTTAAATATCAGCTTATTTTTACTCCCTAGCAATAGCACTGAAATAACAGTGAAATTGATGCCTTAGGATTTTTATGTATTTGTAGATTTTTATATAGCTGTATAGTTTCTCACACTTGAGGTAGCAGCTAACAGTTTCTAACTGTTTCTCACAGTTTGTGCCACATTCCTGAATTTCTGTTTAAAGGTCTTTTCAATGGATGAGATCGCAGCAAGGATATCTTGTTTGGGACACATGCACCTGGACCAGAATAACAAGGCATATTGTAGTCAAAACAAGACAGAAGACCCAGAACCCTTGGAGGTGCTCCAGGGGAGAAGTTCTGAGGCTGGTACCAGGGGCAAAAGGTTTTTGGGTTGGTTGTACCCATTAAGTATCATAATTAAGTAGTATTATAAATTTGTAAGAACTCTATAGTGGGTGTGCACCTATGTACTTCGTGCACCTCAAAGGTTTCATTAAATAACTACTCTCTACTTTATCTATATTAATATTGTCTCAAAAGTTTTTCTTCCTCAATTTTAGACAAAACCTTACATTCAAGGTTGAGACATTGAAACTATAACCATAATTGCTGTATAGTCTGAGGTCATCTGGTATAGTCCTTTCAAGTACTTCACGGATGGAATGATATTAGAGAGCAAAGTTCAGTTATACCATTACCAGATGTTTTAACAGCAAACAGATGTTTGAGAGCAAATTATAAACAGACCATTTAAATTTTTCAAGGTCGAAAAATATTATCTTTAAAACCTAACAAATCTTAATTCTGAGGATGAATATATATTTGGAATTTGAGTCTGTTAAGCATCCAAGTCTTAAAGTCTCCCTTTTAGAATGGGGGAAAAAATAACCATTATATTTATATGTGTATATAGTAAAAAATTAAATATATATTAATATTTATATAATTATACATCTTAAGATCTATACATCTTATGTGACATATGCATGTACATGACACCCATATACAGATAGATAAAACAAAAATCTTATAGAGGTATAAGCTTTGTAAAAAAAAAGTCATGAAAATGAAGGCTACTTTTATGCAATAATGTTGAACATGATCAGATACATTTAAATATGTTTAAAGCTATTTTTTATCCTAGGAGATGCTACTTGAAACTATAAGCATACAAAGAGTCACTCTACACACTCCAAGAAATAGCCATAGATTGATCTATTTGATTATAGAGTGTGTCTAATTTATGCTGAAGTTGTTTTATAGTCATTATTATGTTCTTTTGGCATTTCAATATCAGAGCAGTGAAATGGTAAAAGCAGTTTAAAGGCACGACTGTCATGACTGCAAGGTTATGGCTGTGCTCAGCCAATACATAGTGGGCGTATTCACATTAGGTATGAGAACAGAATGAGTCAGAGTTGTCTAGCTCAATGGTAAGAAACAACTCAGCATAATGGATTCCTTTTTCGCTTGTCATTATACACAGGAAAAAAAACCATTTCCATGATTTCAGTTTAAGATTATGACCGGAAACAAAACAAAAGAATGAAACTACTGTGTCCCTGGTCACTGCTCCACAAGTGCAGTCCCACACAGTTGACTGTGATGGTCAATTCCTGTCTGCACCTCTAAAGCGTTCCCAGGCCTGATTTCCTTGCTTTTGCCATACACAGTGTGCCCCTGATCTGCTGCTGTGAATCCCTTCCTCCCATCATGTGCTGAAGTAGTGAGCACAGTGCAGATGTCCTAGCTGGGGCTCTGGGTGGGTTCTCCTGCCTCCATCACCTCAGCCACTGGGGAGAGAAGAATGCAGTGAGAAGGTTTCTATTGCAAAACAGAATTTGAAGCAAGTACTTCTGTAACAGTTACGTTTTTATCTTGCAAGCTGTAAAAGCAACTGGTTTAGTCCAGTTTCAATGAAGTTGATTGTGATAATGAGATTCCTATTGAGGAGAACTTTCAAAATTACTTTTGGAACTCATTAAAATTTCTGTGCTTATTCTTGACTGTCTTTTGAATTCAGGTTCCTGCCACGGTCACAAAGCATTTGTTAGTAATAGTGTAACAGTGGTAGGAAGATTAACATGGGAAAAAAATGTGACATGTTTGCTTTCAGCTTTTTCCACTCAGCAGTGGTGAGACATCCCCTGAATTTTAGAGCTTGTATATCATCAAGGCCAGAGACATAAGCCATAATGTTACACTTTTTTTTTTATCTCTAAATTTCAAAAAAAAAAAGAAAAAAACCCAACAAACTAAAAAAAAAAAAAAAAGAAAACCAGGAAAAAAAACCCAAAATAATAATAAAAAAGCCAAAATGAACGAACCAACCACCCAACCAAAAAAAACCAAAAAAAAACAAAAAACAAAAACCAAAAAACAACCAAAAACCCAAAAACCCAAAAGAAAACACCAACCTGTGATGTGCAGATGACCTTTTCTGTATCACCTGGATCCTAAGTTACCTGGATATCCTTAAGTGTGCTCCTACCTCTAGGCTGTGCATCTCTTAGTCAGCATCCATCATCAAAGAAAAGAATGCTTTTCAAAGTAACCCAAGTTTTAAGTATCAAAGCATGGTAGAGCACTAACATGATACATCTTTAAAATCAGTATTTCTACTCTCCACTTACCTAAAATATCTGAGTGTATTAAAGACAGGAAATGAAGAACAAACGTTTTACTTCAGGGGATTATTTTAATAATGTTTGACAACTGATGGTTTACAACAGGCCTTGTGCTCCAGTATTTTTCACAGCCTTCTGGTTGGAAGAGAGAAGAGAGTGAAGTGTAAGAGAGAGATGTCGGCAGACTGAGAAGTTCAGATATAGCTCCTCCACATTCCTTTCGGGATCTCCTAGTCTGTATTTAACCTCTATAATTTAAGAACCCATCACAGTTAAAAGGGCAAATTCAGATTTCTTATTGCTGTCTATGAAATCTCACTAAATACATTAATTGAATGAGAAATTTTAGAAGGCAATCTTTATTAAAAATTTTAAAATAAAAATAACCACTAGATCAACTCTTTCCTTTAAGCATCAGTTGAATAGTTTTCATTTACCTAACAAAAAAAATTAAAAAATTGACTGTACAGCCATCTCATCTTTTTTTTATTTCTCCTTTAACATCTTGAAATTAAAGTAATTTAAAAATATGCAATTTGTACAAAAATAATTTTTGCTTTTTCTTGAGGGTTTTCCAGGCAAGAACATTACCCAAACATTACCCGCGTATTCTACTACCACATTTCAAATGCTAACAAGCACACTCAGTTACCATGGAAAATGACAGTGTCAGCATTTAATAACCAATTCTAGGAACATAAGTAATATCTAAGCACTTCTATTGTTTCTTTGATATGCTTTATCACACCAGAGAAATATATAACAAATTATAATGTTTAAGTATAAATAATACTTATCCCCAGATAAGTAATCACTTATAAATAACTATTCATTTTTAACTTAAATTAGCCATAATTTCAACAACAGAATTCTTGCCTGAAGCCATTACAGATCTGCTTAATAGTAACAAAACTCATATGAAAATGAGGAACCTATCATCTGCCCCTTCTCACCCTGTGAAGTGACTCAATTCCTACAGAAAACATCAAAGGAAGAAAAAGCTAGAAAGTTGGTACTGAAATGTGAATGTCTTCCATACTATCCCTTCTAAATCCAGCCTCATAAAAATATAATCATTTTGTGGGGAGAAACTTTAATTCAGTAATATTGTGAGCAATGTTTCCTAACAAACTTCCACTAAAGCTGTTAGAAAATATCAAAGTCCATGCCATGACCCCTTCCATTGCCAAATTCTGCATATCTATTAGATGATAATAGCCTGTTTCAGACAGCAGCGAACACACTGCAGGTCAAGAAGCAAGCAACCTCTACAGTCACCAAAGTCCTTGTTTCAAACTATTCTTTGTTGCTTACAATGCAGCCTTTATATTATCAATGGCTAGAACTTCTAATTTAATAATTTATATTGACTCATGTCAACCTTAATTACAACAATTATATGCATTATCTTTTCTTAAAATGTCTGTGAGCAATTTATGTCCTTATCAAATATCATTTATTTTAAGCTATGCAGAAAATAATGTCAGCAAAGAGTCTTTGGCCTGTAGATTGCAGTACTTAAAAATATTTGATACGCAAATGCAAACAGTTTGGCAGCTTTAATCAAATTGCATTAGTACAGCCCATACATCATCTGAGTTTTAGGATGCAAGACTATAGCAGCCTCGGATTTTTCATTTCATTATACAGTGTCAAAAGTTTTAAATTCACTTCCAGCCAATGCTATAAAAAACAATTAAAATTATTTTTTTCAGGTTCCTAGTTAACACATTCATCACTTGCAATAATTGAAAAAAGCCTGTACTGCAAGAGACAATAAAATCAGTTTTGAATTGTTCCCTTACATTTCAAAAAATACTCACTTTTCTAGCCATAACAACAAAAGTGGGATTTGTCTTAACTTTTGCTTCTCTCTGTCCAAGGGGATTCTTACTACAAAAAAAACCCAAACAAACAAACAAAAAAAAAAAAACAAAACAAAAAAAACCCAAACAAAACAAAAAGGAAGAAACTTCCTCTCCTTTTCTGCCTTCTATATGCAGACAGTTTTCCGTTCCTTCTCCTCCTCTGTCACATTTAGCGTATTCTTGGAAAGCAGCCATGCAAGTTTATACAAAAAATCCACCAGCTACTCTGACTGGTGTGATAGGGTTAGCTTCCCTGCCTGTCACTCAGCCGAGGGCATTATGTTTTGCACCTAATATGAGTCGGCAGCACATTTTACCATTACTTCCTTTTCATAATCTGTTCACACAGTCTCTCTCTGTTGTTATCAGCACTATTACTGAGTATGTACAGGAGAAAGACAATGGCTATATCAGCATATGTTGTTCAGCTAAAAAGTAAAGCTGGTTCCACCACTGTAAATGATGCCTTTACTTATTTGTGTTTATTACAGCTAGACACTTACTATAGCCTGACTTTCACTCTCTGGCTGTGAAATTGAAAATACGTCATTGTGAAGGCTTACCTGAAGCAAGGTACTATCTTTCTGTCAATTATATCTTGTTTGTTTCCAGGATACTGTTTTCCAGTCACTTCTTCAGATTCTTCTGTTGTTGTCAACTAGATGGGAGAAAAATGAAATTCTGTGAATTGTTGGTTTTTGCATTGCTTTGAAACCAAAAGGAAAATAAAGAGGACAGCAGGATGACATCAGCAAATGGATGTATACATTCTGCTTCTTTTTCTATTCTACTCACTCCACAGTCATCTTCTTCAAATTTTGCTCATGGCAGGTTGACCTTGGCTTGTTCATGCCTTTAAGACAGAATTTAATAAAAAAATCAGGATGTTTCATCTACATTTTACCTCCTTTCCTCCTCTGAGGAATGGGATTTTTGCCTAAAAGAAGAAAAAAAAAAAATGAGTCTAATTTTCCTGTTTTTCAAATCCAACTATAAATCACCCTATATCTTCTGTAACAGACGTTGGAATGTTTAGCACCAATATTGATTTTCTGAATTTGAACCTGAAAAGTTGAATTGCTTAATTTTGAGGAAACTTTTATCAATCAACTCAAATAAAATGGAAGTTGATTTTTTATCCCAACAATTCTACATGAGTGGGATTTAGAGGTTGATATTGACAGAGATGAGTTGACATACTACTTGTCACAGTAATTTGCAATAAGATAAACATCTAAGAAGCTTTGTCCTTAAAAAGTTAGTATTTTTGACAAGTGATTATCTTTTGTGAGCTGCAAAACCCATGTCTGTTTACTTAAATAGCAATATATTCTTTTTCTTTTTTACTAGTGAACACACACACAGAGGCAGTATTCTGATTCACAGGTCATGAACAGAAATGTAAGGAGAATTTCTTTCATTGAAACTGCACCATAAGTAACGTTGGAACCGAAAAGCAGAAGCCTTACTCTACAAATTTAAAATTGAATATGCAGGGCTAGCAGATGGAAAAAGCTGTTTTATTTTAAGTTAAGCATGTTTGAACTGGGAACTTACATTACATGACAGACATTGAATTTCAAATATAATTTTTGCAGAGACACATTTCATAGTGGGATCATCTTTTAAATGTTCATGTTTGCTTTCACCATTCAGACTGCAGCAATTGTAAACAGCTGTAACTCATGTTAATGGCAATAAAAGCAGGCACTTCACTGACCTGCCTGAATGGTTTTGGGGGTTATCTACACAGGAAAGTTAGAGTGCCAGGCTTGGAATTTACTGCACAGTAAGAGTTCTACACAGCTGCTCCTCTCTACAGTGAACATCTTAGCTGCATCTTAAATAGTTGTTTTTGTGTGTGGTGTTTTATATCCCTGTAGATGCAGACCTTTCCAATTCACATTCAGTGTTCCATGAAAAATTCTAACTGTTCTTCAAACTGCTCAACAACAAAACTATTAAATCATTAGAGTATTAAAAATTATCCCCCCACTTCACCAGTTTCAATTTTTTGGAGGCTTAAAACAATGCAAAGTATTCTACACTATTTGGTAGCTAGAAGGAAGTTAGGAAAACATTTATCAGCATTTTTGCAAAGGATCATTTTTCAGGGGACAGAAACTGCCCAGTGCCCATGTGGTCAGTGCCTCAGGAAATGTTCTTGGATCCAATCAACTGAAGGATCACAAATGCTTCAAACATTCAAATTCATTTTTTTCCTTCACAGTGCAGATCAGTTCTACCCTTGCAAACAAGTCTATGGAGTCTGACTACTGAATGTAAACCATAGTTCTATGGACTGTAACTCAGGTATGTTGGTTTTACTGAACAGCTTTAATGTTTAAAGAATAAAACTTTTACTTCTGTAGCTGCTCTGCTCTGTGTCAGTTCTTCTTGTAAAAGCAAATTTAGATCAAAGCACTATCAAAGTAAAATTAAATTGATAACATGTAACAATCTAAGTCACAAATGTATTTGTAATTAGTCTCTAGTAATTTGTTAAGGACAATACACTTGTGCTTTGTACTTGTGATTATCACGAGGTTCACCAAGGACAAACGCAAGGTACTGCACCTGGGTCAGGGCAAGCCCTGGTACCAATACAGGCTGGGATGGAGAGCAGGCCTGTCAAAAAAGACTGGGGGGTGCTGTTGGATGAAAAGCTGGACTTGAGCCAACAATGTGTACCAGCAACCCAGAAAGCAAACTGTATTCTGGGCTGCATGAAAAGAAGCATGGTTAGCAGGTTGAGGGAAGTGATTCTCCCTTCTGCTGTACCGTTGTGAGACACCATTGGTAGTACTGCATCCAGCTCTGGGGTTCTCAGCACAGCCCTATGGAGCAGATCCAGTGAAGAGTCACGAAAAGGGGCAGAATTATGGAATACCTCTCCTATGAGAAAAGTCTGAGAGAGCTGGGATTGTTCAGGCTGGAGAAGAGAAGGTTCCAGGGAGACCTTACTGCAGCCTTCCAATACCTAAAGAGAGACTATATGAAAGATGGGGACAGACTTTTTAGTAGGGCCTGTTGTGATAGAACAAGGAGTAATGATTTTGACTAAAAGTGTACGCTCAGATTAGATATAACTAAGAAATGATTTATGATGATGGTGGTGAGACACTGGAACAGGTTGTCCAGAGAGGTGATAGGTGCTGATCCCTGGAAACATTCAAGTTCAGGTTGGATAGGGCTCTCTCTGAGCAACCTGTTTTTTTGAATGTGTCCATGCTCTTTGCAAGGGATTTGGACTAGGTGATTTCTGAAAGTCCTTTTCAACTCAAGCCATTCTTTAATTCTATGAAATATCTGTAGCAAACTTCCAGGATTTTTCCCAAGACATCTATCAATGAACAGAATCATTTGGCTTTAAAGAAATCATGCACGTATTCTGCTATTCCTTCCATCTGCATATGGTAAGATCTGAAATTATTCACTTCTCACATACACTCAGTACTTAGCAAGGTTGGGATCTAAATCCTGGTTTGACTTGACTCACATCAAGAAAGTCACATCAGTAAAAAAATTGAAGATGAAAAGTAGAATCAGTGTTACCTTGAATCCTATAAAAATGATAGCAAAAGCTAACATTTATCCTGTAACTAATAAAGCAGACTGAAAAAACGCATCCAGCTTGCCTGAGCGGTTGGCAGAATTCTTTTTCAGTAGTGTTTTCATCATCCTGCAGAACAGCATCTGGGTACCTAACGCTGCTCTGGGGATGTTGGGCAGGTTGGACTTTTCTGCAGCTCAGCAGTTGAATCACTCTGGATGTGTTGAAAAACTACATGGGGAACTGAGAATCTGCTCTTTCATTCTATAATGAGAATTTTTTTCCCTTAGGCATATATTGAAATATGTTTAGGATGAAATTGAAACCATCTGTATATACATACATCACTTGTGATTCACTGATAAAATCAACCCAAATTTTGTTCATAGAAAGTGTCAAAAAATGAACCATAAAACCCAAAGATAATAATACCCTTAACCTTGTCCCATCAAGTTCTGCTTACAAGTGAACCCAGATCTTTTTTGTGGACTGTAATCTAATGATCTATTGCAGATGGTAGAGTAGGAAGAAAGTCCCACTTAGTAGTTTATTAAATATCATAGTAACATCTTCCTACAAAGATTCTTCCTATCAAAACAGGATAGTCATGTGTTGGTGCAATTTTTCTGAACCACTTCTTTCATATTCCACACTTACTTTCCAGTATCAAGAACTGGCTTTCAGGAGAAAGAGACATTCCTTAGGAAAGACCAAAAGAATTAGAAAGTGCTTTCAGTTGCAATCAAGTGTTTGCACTAATCTGTAGTTTTCTTATATAGAGAACAATTCAATCCATTGATAAAAAATATAGCAATTGATTGACTTGTAGAGGACCCTTGGGAGTAAATTGAAATTATAATGTTATTTTCAAAAGCTATACTTTCTGTAGTTTGAGAACAAATTCTCTTTGAAAAAAAAAAATCCCCTTGCAGATCTTTCTCTTGTCAAATAATTTCTATTTCATATATAATAATTTTGTGGATACTGTCCTTAATGATTTCTGTCATTGTATATTTTACAGTTCCTAACTAAATTGAAATGATATCATGCAAATGTAATTTTACATGCACAAGTATCACTACTATGTTTCAATTTAAATGGAACTGATTTGCAAGCCAAACAATAGAACATTTCTCAGCAAACAGTTAAGACTCTGCTATATGCAAGTATGTTTGCAAATGTGTCTCATAATCTTGGATTCGAGTTTTAGAAACCTGCAATCAAACCTCCTACCTGCATCTGTGAATAAACACATAAGGAACTGGAGGACTGTTTAAACCCAGCAGATGGACGGTCCTTCCTTGAACAGATTGCAGGAGAGGCAGTGTGGGATGCAGCGCCACCCCTTCTGAACTGCAAACTCGAGCAGTCTGAGGCAAAGAAGTACACAATTAAAGTTCCACATCTCTTTTTTTCTTTCTAGATGGAGGCAAATCCTCTCCCACCCCACCTCTACAAAGTCATTTTACTCAAGCAGATTGATTTGCATTCACTTCCATTATGAGCAAATTGCTTTCTAATATTTCCCAGTCTGCAGGACATGCTGAAGTGCTCACACATTGTGAATGATAAGAATATGCTTAGAGCTTGTATCTGGGGGAAAGAGATAGTTCTTGGATTTGGTTTCTTTACAGCTGATTACTTTCTTTGGCTTGGTTATGTAGAGACATTATTGCATTTCAGTCTGATCTGACTGTACTTCTTATTTTTTGTAAAGAGTGCTGTAAACTCAGGATAAAGGCTTCTGTAAGCAAAATGAAACACTGTCTGAACTAATTTCACTAATGAAGGCAGAAGGCAGGTAATAGCCATGTGTTCTTCCCTGCTTATATTTGTGGGTCGTTCTAGTGCTTCTTTAACTCCCTCTACACCTGCTCATTGCACCTTTACATAAAATTTCATGTTTTGAAAATCTGTCATGTACTTTGAGGTTTTGCATCATTCAAATTCATACTGCTACTCTCATGCTAGTGGATACTGCACTCAGCTTCTCACAAAATCAACACAAAACCTATTTATATGACTGCCTAATTCATGTGTGGTCTGCCTAAACTTAACCTCAAACACCTTGAAAAATTTGCACTAAAGGGACAATCATATCAAATAGAACAACTAGGAATGCAGACTTTAGCTACATAAATAAGTATATCATACTCTATAGATTACAGAGCAATACAACCATGTTTCTAAGGCTTTGTTATGCTATAGTAGGTCTTTAAGAGACCCACTTTCATTCCATATAATATTTAATCTAAAGAAAAGATACTTGTTTAAAAATTGTTTCATTCTTCATAGTAAATAGGCAAATAATTGAACTGCCAAAAGATGTTCACTTTTCAGTCCTTACCTTGCTTTTTTAATATTAAAATCTGGTTGACTTATTCTGGCAATGGTATGAGGGACAAAGAAGGACAAATTGGTTCTAATAATCTATTAATTTCCTCAGCACCATCATCAATACCTCCTTTGGGTTACTTGGGTATCTGTCATAAAAACAAAGACCACATTTTTTTTTTTTTTTTGGTCTTGTTAAGAGATGAATATAAAATCCTACCACATGAAAATGATGCCATTTTTATACCTTTGTGGTACAGTGTAATTATGTAATTGTGTTTGATAAGAGATAAAAGCAAAGACAAAATAATTCTTATAGTATATGCTTATTAAAAAAAGAGGATATGTTATGATTAGAATTTTTCCCTTCTTCTATGTCTCACTATGAAGAGTGAGACAACAACAAAATTTCTTTGTGACTGGCAAGTACTTGTTGGTCAAGATCAAATAATTTGACCCATGTAATGTTATGTAATTTTATTATTTAAAGGTGCGCACTGCTGGAGTCCTCTCTGACCTATAACAAATGCTGTTTGTACTTTTATTTTTCACTTCTAACAGAAGTTTAGTTTTAGGTAGAAGGGGAAAGACAAAGGAGATGAAAACTCAGGAGAAATGAAAACTCACAGACAAGTTAAATGGAAATGTTAGTCTTTTGTGATATTTCATGCTTTATTATGGAAACATTTTCCTTCTGTTTGTATTGCTTGATAATTCCTATAGCTATACCTCTGCATATTCAGAACAAACTTCTGCAAATGAGCTTCACAGAAAATTCACAGAAAAGCTGAATGAATAAATACGCAGAAGGACAAAGAGGATGCCAAAGGACAGCAAAGGCTCAAAGGAAAAAAATTGCATCCTTTAATAGTGTAGCATGGAAAGTCCAAAGTGGAAGATGAATAATAGGAAAATTAGTATTTTTTATGTTTCTGATATACAACAAAAGTCAGAACAGTGGTCTTCAAATTCCCCACTTTTTTTCCACTGTAAAAGTATTCCAGAATAACATTTCAGAAAAGACCATTACAGATTTTTTTAAGCCAAGTTGATATTCTACTTTTAGTATGAGCAGAATCCACATGTGATTTTAATGCTCATGGAATGTACAAGCTTATCAGTCTGGCAGAGTAAAATATCTTTATTATCTATTGATCTAGTATACAATTGGCAGAGAATAGGTCTCTACCACCACCAATGCTCTCACCTGACAGAAGCATTTCCACAAGTGGGTTATTTTTGGATCATTAGCTCCCAAGGAAAAGAAATATGTCTTTTTGTTTTTCTGTGCCTAGCACAGTATGAGGCTCAGCACAGGGATTCAAATTATACATAGCAACAGCAATAGGAATAATAATTAATTATATAATAGAAAGGTCTTTATATTTACTGCTGTCCTTGTTAATATTGCCAAAAAGTTGGTAGTTACAGTTAGTCACCTGCAGGTATTTCAATTGTAGTTATCTGTGACTTTTTATTCAGAAAGGAGAGAGATGCTTTGTCTTCTTGAAATAAGAAATAAATATTCTTATTTCTACTAGCCACTATAATATAAGAGGTATTTTCACCTGGAAATTTCTGAAGTGAAAACAATTATTATTTCCTTGTTTGTAGTTAAATATTATCAAGCCAAATAACACATGATTGAGCTTTAAACTACTTTAAAAAAACACAAATTCTTAAAGCAAGAATTCCTAGTGTTGCAGGATGCATTGTGTGCTCTAACAGTGTTCTAAAGGCACTAAATGTTGCATCTTATTTCCAGTTTCATTTTCAGTTCTCAGCACATTTGTTTCTGAAGAATTTGGATCAAAACAACTGCCAAGTAACTCCACATATGCAGGTTTGATATTAATAGCACTATAAACATCTTGATTTTCAGCACTGTAAAGTGGAATGATATGCAGGAAGAGTCAAGCTCATAGCTGAAATGTTAAGTTTTTGCCAGGTTTAGAAAATAAAAGATGCCAAATTTTTTTCCTGTGGTTTTAAATTGTTCAATCTTAGTAAAATAGTTCAGAATGGTTCCTGTGAGAATATGGCCTTTTAAAAACTAGTTTTTAAAACCAGTGTTCAGGATTTTGAGGGCTTCCCTGCTGCATATTAGACTTACTAAAGGCACTCTGTACATATTTCCGTGATAGTGTGAAGTTTCATATTCCCTAATCTTCCCTCTGGAAAGAGTTCCAATGAAATGAAAGGAAACTTGTTTTACTGGGTAAATAAATACTGGTAAAGTGCTAGATGATTACTCTTTCTATTAGAATTGTTTGCTTGTAGTCCTGATTTACTCCTGTAAACATGAACAGAGTGTTTAATCAAGGCTTAAGATAATTTCTTCCTGCATGTTTCACAGGACTGATGTATTCAAATGAATGATTATAAGTCACAGTGCAGGTGTTTTTATTAATATCATTCTTTGATCAAAATGGGGATCAAAATATGGAGATGCAGAATGACTTAGGCAGTACTTCTAGTTCCGGCATAAGACTTTTTGAACAGGCTCTCACATATACACTATAGTTGTGATGCTAATTATTTTGTATTCAACAGTGAGGTCAAAATAACTCTTCATATTTCAAGTATTCCTAGGTACTTGCTCAGCTGTCAACCCAACTGAGGGCTCCAGAATGACCTTACAACCACCATGTTCTGTGTTGTGGTTATAGGAGATGCCTAGTTCTAGACAGGATAGCTAAAATCCTACTCACTTCCTAAAATGTGCCTGTCCCTGGCTTTCAGCATATTCATTCAGTCTCATCATTACAACACAAAAATAAAAATCTGACAAAAATCAGAGAAAAGCAAAATAAAATATTATTGGAAAGGAGGGAGTAATGAAATACACAAGTTATAATGAGATATATAGGATATAAACTATAGGTTTAGTGGAAGGCCAATGCAGATGGTGCCTGTGTCCACCCGTGTCTAGAT